>VZRW01006512.1:1842-17115 GCA_013398125.1 Aegotheles bennettii | reverse complement strand
CAATGATTCTGTGATTCTAAGGCTGGGCTCTGCCTTAGTTCAGTCCAAAAAAGGCGTTTCACCAGCTGCCATGCCTCAGTTTCCCCATCTGCAAATGCACCACCCCTTCTGGATAACGTTTGGTGTTGTGGAAGGAGCCATTCCTGGCACAGCTGTGTCCATGGGACTGAGTGCTGCTCCTGTGGGTCTGTGCATTACCAAGGTGGCCCCAATCTCATTCTCCAATGAAGTGCAACTGGAGGGGGGTTGGGCAGGGGATCAGAGCGATGCTGCTCAGCCCCACGACTGCACATTTTGCCCAACAGAACTTCCTCCGGTGCCAGAACAACAAGACCAACTACAACCTGGTGTGTGAGACCCTGCAGTTCCTCGACATCATGTGTGGCAGCACCACGGGGGGGCTGGGGCTGCTGGGTCTCTACATCAACGAGTACAACGTGGCCCTCATCACCCAGACCCTGGAGACCCTGACCGAGTACTGCCAAGGGCCCTGCCACGAGAACCAGGTCTGGGGTGTTCCTGGGGTGGTTGGGGCATCTTGGGAGGGAGGGTTTGGATGGGATGGGGCCAGCATGGGAAAGCAGCAGTGATGGGGCCAGCTCTTGGTGTCAGAGTGTGAGCAGGAGCAGAACGTGGGCAGCAGAGGATGGTGGGGTGCACAGCAATGCTGTGTGGGTGAGGAGCTGCTGCTTGGTTGGATGTAAATGTGGGTTAAATAATCCAGTGATGCAGATGGTGTCCATGGGGAGAGGAGATCTGGGGCTCCCGGGGTCATGGGGCAGGGTCGGTGCTGTGGCCAGGTTTGGACCTGGGCTGTGCTGGAGGGTGAAGCTGGGAGGACTGGCAGCATCTGTGGACTAACATCACATGGCTCCCCCAGAGCTGCATCGTGACCCACGAGTCCAACGGGATTGACATCATCACAGCCCTCATCCTCAACGACATCAGCCCCCTCTGCAAGTACCGCATGGACCTGGTCCTGCAGCTGAAGGTGGGCAGAGCCTCGGGCTGGGGTGGTGGGCACAAGCGTGGGCTCGCTGGCATGGCCATGGGGTGAGGTGGCTGCTGGAGCAGGAACTGTGCACGTGTCAGGTCATGGAGCGTGTGGGCTTGGTGGGACAGGGCTGGTGCATCTCCACCGTGAGAGTCTGGAGTGTCTCTAGCACAGCTGACCAGGGCCTGGGGGGTTTCTGCTCACCTGGGGCAGAGGCAGGGCACAACTCCCCTCAGCAAGGGCTTCTCCTTGCCAGGACAATGCCTCAAAGCTCCTCTTGGCCCTCATGGAGAGCAGACACGACAGTGAAAACGCCGAGCGGATCCTCATCAGCCTGCGCCCGCAGGAGCTGGTAAGGGCTGGCAGCAAAACCCTTGCCCTGGGGAGCCCCCAGCCTCCCTCTCTGCCCATCGCTGGACCTCTGCTGCCCGTGGGTCTGGTTTGCAATCCCACAAACCTCTCGGCTGCTGCCATAACCCTGGTCACACCCTGCCCTCTGCACCAGTGTCCTCACCCAGCGGTGTCCCCAGAGCCATTCCCAGGTGCAGGAGGGACACAGGGAAAGGAGGTGGGGGGGAGCTCACTGTGCCTCTGCTGCCTTCCAGGTCGATGTGATTAAGAAAGCCTATCTGCAGGAGGAGGAGTGTGAAAATGCTGAGGTTTCCCCCCGGGAAGTCGGCCACAACATTTACATCCTGGCGCTGCAGGTACTGATGCTGCCCCCTGGGGTGACAGCAGTGTCCCTGCCAGGCTGGGTTCCCCATACCACGCCAGGCTCCTCCCCCAACATTGTTCTCTCTATGTATTCACTATGTATTCTTAGGGAGGCAAGGCTGGGAAATGGGCTTTTGGCTCCTGGGAATAGCCAGCCTCCCAGTTTGCCAGCCCTCCCACTGCCCTGCACACCCCATGCCCCACTCCCGTGGGCACTGGTGGCTGCTCACCCACCTCTCGCTGTCCCTCTTCCAGCTGTCCCGACACAACAAGTCTCTGCAGCAGCTCCTGAAGCCAGTGAAGAGAATCCAGGAGGAAGAGGAGGAGGGCATCTCATCCATGGTATGGAGAGACCTCGGGAATGGAGGCAGAGCCCCCCTGACCCTGCGTGGAGCTGCTGCTCCCATCCTCGCTGAGCTTTTGTTGGTGAAGATTTGTTGGGGTTTGGTGTTCCCCAGGGCAGACTGAAGGAAGGCACTGGCTGATCAGTGCCCTTGTAGCCCAAACTCCAAGCCCAAAGGCACGTGCACCAAGCTGTGTGGGGCTCAGCTATAAGGTGACACCCAGCTCACCACAGGGACAGGCTGGTGGCACTGGGGGGGTCCTGCTGGTACCCATCTTCTCCACTTCAGAAAAGGAAGGACTGAGTTTTTTGCTGCCATTTCTTGCCTGTGAACCTTAGATCCCAAAGAGGAGTCAGCAGTAATGTGATTTCCCTGGGGTTTTGTGGGCATCGATTTGTAATTTGTGGATTAGCAGCATTTGGATGTAATTATTGCAGGGAATCAAATGTCTGTCACCTCAGGGAGGGCTCGTACCCATTTAGGAAGCTTTAATTCATTCGCTTTTCCCTGAAACCTCATCAGAGCTCAAGTAGATCTTGAGGAGTGCTGTTGAGTTAGACCTGGCTCCTCAGGCTGAAGCCACTCTCATCCTCTCCCCCTCTGCCCACATCCCAGCTCAGCCTCAATAACAAGCAGCTGACACAGATGCTCAAGTCGACAGCCCCGGTCCAGGAAGAAGAGGAGGATCCATTGGCATATTATGAGAAACACACATCCCAAATTGAGGCAAGACCTGTGAGCCCTCGGGTTGCTGCTGTGCACGTGGTCGGTGACACCCCATGTGCTCCATCTGCCTCATGCCTGGTTATTTTGCACTGGGAGCCTCCCCATCCCTGTGCTGGCAAGAAGCAGAGGAGCTGTTGGCTCTGCAGGGAGCTGGTGGTGTTGGCAGAGCCCACGGGGAGCTGGGGGCAATGAGCTTGCCCCTGGATCCTCCCTTTTTCTCCCCACAGCAGCTGGGATGCAGCTGCTTCAGCAGCCCCATCCTTGCGTGCTGGCTGGGATCTCCTTGGAGCTGGGATGGGATGGGTTTGTGGGGATGGGCTTATGGGGGATGTGGGGCTGGGATGTGTTTATGGGGATGGGTTTATGGGGATGTGGGGCTGGGATAGGTTTATGGGGATGTGTTTATGGGGATGGGTTTATGGGGATGTTGGGCTGGGATGGGTTTGTGCTCTCCCAGCTTTCCCCAGCACAGCCAGGGCTGTGTTTGCTGGGTCGACTTGCAGCATTCTGGACAAGTGGCCGGTGATGTTTGGATGCTGGTGGAATGGGAGGGAGGTGGGAAAGGCACAGCTGGGTCTAGGAAAGAGGAAACCACAGGCTGGCAGGGGCAGGTCTGACGGCACCTTCCCCTTCGCCCTGCTTCCTGCAGATCGTGCGCCTGGACCGGAGCATGGAGCAGATCATCTTCCCCGTGCCTGGCATCTGTGAGTTCCTCACCAAGGAGACCAAGTACCGGCTCTTCACCACCACGGAGCAGGACGAGCAGGGCAGCAAAGTCAGTGATTTCTTCGACCAGTCGTCCTTCCTCCACAACGAGATGGAATGGCAGAAGAAGCTGCGCAGTAAGAGCAAACCAGACCTTCCCATCAGGCTCTCCCTGGCCAGCATGGGCACTTCCAGTAGCTCCTGTTGGGAAACTGGGAGGAAGGAAGGGCTGCAAACCCTGGCAGCTGCCTGGAAATCACATCTCCAAGCTCCTTGTGCCCCTTGCACTGTGGAGCACTCTGCAGTTTGCAGGGGGTGGAGGTCAGTTGAGGTCCCAGGGCTGTATTTTCTACATGTGCAGCTTTCAGCACATTCCCTGGCATCACACCTGAGGGTGTTTTCCCCTGGAAAACCCTCTCTCCACTTGTTTTGCATTGCCTTCTCCTAAGCCAGGATCTCAGCAGCTACATATGGGAAACAGGACTTGTTTCTCTGCACCCTGCAGACCTGCCCAGGTGCTTTCAGGGCAGGAAATCCTGGCTTCAAATAACAGCAGCTCCATAAAGAGTCAACACTACAAATATTGCAGTGCAGCTAAGGGGTAGCGTGGCAGCTCTGAAAGCACTTGCAGATCCAGTCAAAACTATCTTAGGAATTCAGCAGGAAGCAAGTTTCCAGTATGGATGAGAAATTGCTGGCTGGGTCCCCTCCGGGGCTGAGCACCAGTGCTGGAAACACAAAGGCACCGTTGTTTTGAAGGACACGAAGCTGTAGGAGGTGGGAGATGGGGAGGAGGGTGAGGAAGAAAAGGGAGCTGAGCTGATTCCAAGCTGCCAGAGCAGGTCAAAGGGCTGAGAAGCCAAGAAATGTGAGCAGGAACATTTTGAACTCGCAGTCCTATTGCAGCAGATGAGGAGGGAACTTTTATTGATGTTTTGAAGGAAGTGGGAGGCGAGGGTCCCTCTGGGCCTGCTGGCTGTGCTGAGCCAAGCCCTTCAGATGTCTGGGAGGACAAAGCCTTCCCCAGCTGGCACCAGGTTGGCTGAGATCTGTGTGTCTGCCTCCTCTCCCTCCAGGCATGCCGCTGATGTACTGGTTCTCCCGCAGAATGACGCTCTGGGGAAGCATTTCCTTCAACCTGGCTGTCTTCATCAACATAATCATTGCTTTCTTCTACCCCTATGTTGAAGCCACTTCCATGGGTAAGTGCCGCAGCAGCTGCTGCTCCTCCAGGTGGAAGAAAAAGGGCACCTTCATGCGCAGGAGAACTGGTCCTGTTGCCTGTACACCCCCAACCCTCAGTCTGCTTTTGCCTCCTGAAGCCCCAAGTCCTTTCTGCTGGTCAAAGGAAGGGATTGAGGCAAGATTTCAGTTGCCAGCCCTCCCACTGCTTCCTTCTTAGGGAAAAGTTTCTTCTCCCTGAGCTGCGTTTGTAAAATGGGGGGGGCAATGACAGCATGTGTGCCTGCTGACGGGCAAAGCCACCAGCAGTTGCAGTGGTTGTGGGATCGCAGATAAAAGGTGTTAGAAAAGCTTGTCAGTAAGAACCATCCTAGTCATAGAATCATTCTGGTTGGAAGGGACCTCCAGGGTCATCAAGTCCAACCTTTATCCCATCATAGAATCATTCTGGTTGGAAGGGACCTCCAGGGTCATCAAGTCCAACCTTTATCCCATCATATTCCTAACCATTAGACCATCAGACCATGGCCTCAAGTGCCTCATCAACCCGTTTTTTGAACCCCCCCCGGGATGGTGGGTCCCTGTCAATACTGGTCTTTGCAGCCAAGCATCATTTCTCTCTTTCTTCCCCCTGATAATGGTTTTTCTGGGCAGTGGTGTCCGATGGGCAGCATCCATTTAATCCCATGCCATCTCATTGTGGGTCTTCTCTTCCCAGGAGTGCTGGATTCCCCACTGATCTCACTGCTCTTCTGGATACTGATCTGCTTCTCCATCATGGCCCTGTTCACGAAGCGCTATGGTGTCAGACCACTCCTCGTGGCACTGATCCTGCGGTCCATTTATTACCTGGGGATTGGGCTCACTCTCAACATACTGGGAGCTCTCAACGTAAGTTCTCCACGTGCTGCAAAAATAGTCCAGGAGCCTGTTCTCTATCAACAAAGTGCTGCAAACCCCACTCCCTCCCATTTCTGGTTGTTCCCCAGTTGACCAACAAGATTGTGTTCGTGGTGAGCTTCGTGGGCAACCGTGGGACCTTCATCCGTGGCTACAAGGCCATGATCATGGATGTGGAGTTTCTTTACCATGTTGGCTATATCGTGACAAGCGTCCTGGGACTCTTTGTGCACGAGCTCTTCTACAGCATCCTGGTACAATAAATGCAGATGTTTGGGGCACAGAGGTAGCCTGCCTGGCCTGTTAGGAGCTAGAAGGTTCCTGTGAAACCTTCTGGGGCTGATTGACAACAGCAGTGAGAACTTCACTGTGCTTTTATCTTTGCGTAGGCTGATCCTTCTGCCTCCCAACAGCATCTATTACTGTCTCTCTCCTGGTCTTTTGCTATCTCTCTCTTTCTAATCTCTACTGTTTGCTTTATCTGGGTCAGCTGGGAGACAACGTGAGCTGGTGAGGGCAGAGGCAGGGTGCATGTGTCCTATTCTTGGCTCTCCTGCTGAGCATAAGTCACTTCATTCTTCTCTGCTTCTCTACAGTAAGCTGGGAAACTTCAACCCTTTATGTGAAAGTTAGTCAAGGTCTGCTGAGTGATCCAAGATCTCAGGATAAAAGGGGGTGTAGGTGGCCAGGCATTACCAAGAAAAGCACCCTGCAGCATTTCTTTGCTCCTGGGTCCTTTCAGCTGTTTGACTTGATCTACCGTGAGGAGACCTTGTTCAATGTCATCAAGAGCGTGACGCGGAACGGGCGCTCCATCCTGCTGACAGCCCTCCTGGCCCTCATCCTCGTCTACCTCTTCTCCATCGTGGGCTTCCTCTTCCTGAAGGATGACTTCATCCTGGAGGTGGACCGGCTGCCGGACAGCAAAGCCAAAGGTGGTTGAGCCCTCGTTGGCTGCGGTGTTTGTGGTGAGAGGGGCCAGGCAGAGTGTGGGTCCCTTCCACAGCTGGAAGGGATGAGCCCCTGCTCCCTCCCCACTGCAGAACACACACATGGTTGTGTCTGTGGCTGTGTCTGTCTCTGTGTGTGTCGTGGGTTTTACACCTTTGGCACAAACCCCTGGTAGTGCTGGGTTTGGGGTTGGCAGAGAAGGCAGCTGCCTGTGGCCACCTAGGGACTTCGTAGGAGCAGCATTTTGGGGCTAGGAGGGATGGCAGGGAAGGGGTGGAGAGCTACAAATGAAGTTTTCACACTGTAGAGGTCTTACTGGAACTTAAGGAAAAGATGCAAAGCCTAGAAAAGGCTGGGAGAATGCAAACCCACTTTTTTTCAAGAAGTTTGAAAGCTACAAGAAGATGCAATTCCAAAGCACCCGTGGCAGCAGGGAAGAGCTTTCCTGAGGCTGCTGCTGCTCTGACCAGGCTGTGGTCTCTTCTACTTGCAGATGACCCCTTGGGGACACAAAGGAACATGGAGACCTTCATGGAGTCATGCAGCAGTGACAAAATTAGCTGCTCTACTGTGCCCACTGCCTTGGAAGGTAAGTGAGCTCCTTAGAAAGGTCAACTCTGTTAGCAGCGGGGTGGGTTGGCTGCCTGGTTTGACAGATAAAACCCTACAGGAACTTCTCAAAGACCCACAACCCACTTTCTGGCAAGTATTAGGCAAGAGGTCTGCAAATTTTGCACTGACTCTGGCATAAAAAAAATATCCAAGTAGATTCTATTTAGTCACAAAGAAAGTGGGAGCTTGAGGAGTGCTCAGCCAAACACCTCCACAGCAGGAGATGAGCTGGAGGAGCTGCTGGGAATTGCTGGTTAGGAGCTCCACAATGAGCATCTGCTCCCAGGAGATTTGCCACTGCATCCCTGCAGCAAGAGTCATCCCCGCAGCTCTGGATCCCTTGTGGTGCTCTGTCTATGCTCTGGTTTTTTGCTTCTCTTCCCCCGTATGGTGCTGCAGAAGCAGAGGCTGACCAGTGGGAACGTGCCTGCGACACGCTGCTCATGTGCATTGTCACTGTCCTGAACCACGGCCTGAGGAACGGGGGGGGCGTGGGGGACATCCTGCGGAAGCCATCGAAGGATGTGAGTTTGGGCACCCCTTTTTTCTACTCAATCCTGCTGCTTTTACCACTCTGCAGCTGTCCCCTTCCCTCCCTGGGAACTGTGACACTTCCAGCTGTCCCCCAGCGCTTTCCCTCCTCTCTTTATCACATCCCTGTTATTCCTTCTCACCTGGTACCCTCAGCCCCTGGCCCGTGTAGGGAGGTAGCATGGTTGGAGTGGTGAGAGGTGCCCAAGAAACACAGATTTATTCCTTTCATCCTTTACAGGAGTCCTTGTTTCCTGCCCGGGTTGTCTACGACCTCCTCTTCTTCTTCATTGTCATTATCATCGTCCTTAACCTCATCTTTGGGGTCATCATTGACACCTTTGCTGACCTGAGGAGTGAGAAGCAGAAGAAGGAAGAGATACTGAAGACCACCTGTTTCATCTGTGGTGAGCACTGGGACCTGGGGCACAGGGATTGTCCCAGAGCTCTTCCCTCTCTCCGGCGGTTGAGGGAAGGAAAAAAGTTTCAGCTGGTTTCTGGTTTTCATTTGGTTCAGAGCAAAACTTCAGTCTGTTCACCAATGGGTCACTGCAGGGTGAGGAGGCTTAAAGAAGGGCACAGACTGCAAGGGGAAATTGTCTGTATTCTGTTAATGAGGTGTTAAACTAAACTGCCACACTGTGGAGTTCCTGACATGTGCATCTGTCCCTCCCAAGACCAGCACTTAGCCAGTGGGGAAAAAAAAAAGCACTATATTACTAAGGGAATAAAATAGAGGAGATGTTCTGGAATGCTTTCAGTCATCGGAAGGCATCCAAAGAAAGGGACAAACCTGATCAGTCTAGCTGCTTTTTTTTTCTTAAATGTTCCACTGGGTGCATTTCATGCTTTTAGATACTTAGGCAGGAAGCAGAGCTGGTGGTACTTTAAATAGAAGCCTCCTGAATACACAGCTGGGTTATTTTCTCCTTGTTTTGGATGCTTGTTGTGTGCTAAATGCCAACTAATTATTAAAAGCACCTTTTGAAAGTCACACCTGGGAGAGGATGCAATTATCTGTGCTTCCTTTCTCATTTGTTTGCTTGCTTTGTACCTTCTCCTCCTCTCCCTGTCTCCTCCCTCCACCTTCTCCGTTCTTGACTGCCTTTCCCAGGACTGGAAAGGGACAAGTTTGACAACAAGACTGTGTCCTTCGAGGAGCACATTAAATACGAGCACAACATGTGGAACTACTTGTACTTCATAGTGCTGGTGCGGGTGAAGAACAAGACAGACTACACAGGGCCAGAGAGTTACGTGGCACAGATGATCAAGGTATGTGTCCTCCTTCCCTGTTGCAACCTGCCTACCCCCGGGGCAGAGCTGGGAATAAAGGGAAGCCAAAGAAAAACAGTTTTGAGAAGCTTTTGGAAAATGTTTAGTGACGTTGCTCTGCCTTAGTTTGGTCTCAGCTGGTTGTTTCCACTCCGCAATCTCAGCCGACACCACCTTGGCTGATGTTCTGTCCTGTGATGGAACCAAGGGCAGAACCAAGCAGTAGAGAGTGTGACTTCAAGGTGATTTTGAGGCAAGAAAGGGAGGGAAAGGCAATTTAGAAAAACAAAAACTTCTGAACTGGAGCCCAGAAGGCTGTAAGGAAAAATCTAGAAATGGGCCATTTGTGGAAAATTTGCAAAGATACAGACAGGACCAGTCCTTGCAGATTTCTTTAATCCCTAAGCACAGGCAGGCACCCTGTGAAATCCTACCCAGCCTCTTCCCTCCTCCTCTCCCCCTCTCCAACTCCCGTTCTCCACGGTCACCTTCCCAGAACAAGAACCTTGACTGGTTCCCCCGGATGCGAGCCATGTCCCTGGTCAGCAATGAAGGGGAAGGGGAACAGAACGAGATCCGAAATCTTCAAGACAAACTCAACACCACGATGAAGTTGGTGTCCCACCTCACCTCCCAGCTGAACGAGCTGAAGGAACAGGTACTAAACACTTGTAAAAATAGGAACACTGACTAGAAACCTGCTCTCCTTACCAAAATAGACACTGATCACAAGGAACGGGAGGCAGAGCCAGCCCAAGCCAGTATGGCTTCAGATAGAAAGCAAAGGGCTCCTGCAGCTCAAAAAGAGGGGGTTCAGGGACACATGGGACAAGTGGGTTTTGATACTTGAATTCCTCATCAGCTAGAGTCCACCTCACAGTGTTTTCTGGCAGATGCTTAAAGCAGGCTGGCCGGTCGCACGCTGGAGGAGCACGTCAGTGAGTAGAAAGGCAGCCTGGTTTCCTACCTCACTTGTGTCCTTGTTTGAACTCTAGATGACAGAGCAACGGAAGCGCAGACAAAGGATGGGCTTTGTGGATGTCCAGAATACCATGAACCACTAAGATGGAGAAGAACCATCAGCTTCACCCACTGAGGGACTTACACATATGTATCAGCTAACGAGGCTGCTTATTCCCGGGTTCCCTGCATGGATGGCACTGTTGGAGAAGGACAGACCATGTGGAAGGGCTTCACAGGCAACATTTTCCTTAGAGCACTTGTAAGCAATTCAGGAACCAGGGACTGGCCGGGATTCCTCACGATACCTGGACCCACACATTACTCTAATGCCCTTGTAGGAAGATAAATTATACAGGACTTTTATTCCTCATTGCAATAACTCTTTATTTTGCAAATGTGGAGGGTTGTATCTTTATCTCTATGCGCTATACTCTGGTGGCCTCCACCTCAGGTGTAGTGTAACTAGCTGTAGGGCTGCAATATTTAACTTATTCCAAGAGTGGCACTAGTACACGTGGATCTTTGCAACCCAGCCATCGTATTTGCTGTACCTGCTCCATGCTCATCCCTCGCCCTTTAAAGAATTCTGTTCATCAGTGGGGTGCAGTAAAGAGGAGCTAAACGCGAGGAGATGGATTTGGTAGATACTCATCCTCATCTGGTGAGTTAAACTCAGCTAGTACTAGTGTGAACTAGTCCTTTGCCTTCTGTGGACCAAGGATATCTGGGCAGTAGTAGTAGGAGACTGCAGGTTTACAGGAGTTCACTGTGAAGGGGTGTCCTGTGTTTTAGTTTCATCTCTGGTGTAATGTTTTACTTTTATTTTTTTTTTGTTATTGTTGTTACTTAAGAACTAAAGTGTAAATTGCCTTAACTAAATTAAACACAAAATCATGTTATAATAAAAACTTAAACATGGTAAGAAAGCGCCCTTCCTGTGCGCTCTGGTGTGTAGTGGGGTTGTTACAACCAGAAATAGAGAACAAACCAAAGACTGAAGGTGCTCCACACCTCAACACGCTCAGTTAAACACTAAAACATTGCACGATGCTCCAGTCAGAAGCTGAAGAATGCTACCATGACAAACTACCTGGAACACCAGCTCTGGATCAGAGCCTGCTGCAAAGTTTCACGTTCTTCCACTGCGTGCCAGGAAAACGCTGTTCCAACACAGAAAAAGGAGCAGCTGTTGGTGGTGCCAGGAGCCAAGCACGGCCTGGCAGAGCTGTGCTCTAGACACTCAGCCTGCCCGAGCCAAGCAGTGCTGTAGCCACCCTGCGCCTCTGCCTCCCAAGAATAGACCCTGATGCAAGCATTAAAGCTCTAAAAAGGCATAAAAATAGGCCACAGCAATGGACTAATCACACTTGAAATTTATGTCATTAAAACCCCTCTTTACCCCTCAAATATGCAGTAACCCATAGGGAACCTCTTCATGCTGAGGGAAGGCTGCATAGAGCTAGTGACCAGCACTGCACTGCTGCAGCATTAGATTGAAATCTCAAACAGCTCTTACACTGCTCCACTGTCACCATGGTAAACTCACCCTCAGTCCTTGCCTGTGTATTCTCAAAAGGAAAATAAATATGATTCTCAAAGTTATCCCTCCTTCAACTTCACTGTGACCAGTGCTGACACACAAATCAAGCATAGCTTGATACTGTCGTTATGTTCACAAGCAACTGTAAAGCACCTACTTGCTCTGTGCATCTCCTGATCGTTCCATTTCTTGTAACACAAAGCACCTGCTCTAACACCACAAAGCTCTTTCTTCTACACTACATTGCTCCAATCTGGTTTCAGCACAGATGTGTTCAGCTATGTCCTAGATTTTTCAGAAAAAAACCAGAGGGGGCACAAAAAGCAAGGGGTGTAAGGTGTAGGTCTGGAGAAAAACGCTGTTGCTAAGAGGAATAAATGGTTTTATTCAGCATGGCAACATACAGCACTTTGGGGATATGTACAGTGGAGAATCTGGGAGTTAGCCTATCACTTCGAGTCCTCTTCAGGTTTCTTGGCAGAAAACTTTTCTCGCAGTTTTTTCCACGTCCCTTTTTTCATGTCTTCCATCTGTTTCAGAATGTCTGCAAAAGGAGAGGAGAAAGATGTGGAAAGAGGAAGAAAAGCAAAGGAATGAAAGCCCACTTATGAAAGCTTTGCCTGGCATATATTTTTCTTTTTTTTTTTTTTTTTTTGAGTTTTAATCTTAATGAATTTCTATTTCAGGGCCTGAGGCAAGTTTGTTTCCCCTTCCAATCAATTATGTGGGAAGTCCCTTATCACTAACAACTAATACTCGGTTTCCACGCACTGCAAGCAAAGTTAGGAACTGGAGCAGAACAAAACTGCATTAGCTTCCTACATTGCACTTAATAAATGAACTGGCTGAGAGCATTTCTGTATCGTGGTACCCTGTTTTCTCTCAAAGTCTAATACAAAAGGAGAAATACTGGAGGGAATTTAAACATGGTGAAACAGAAGCTGAGAATGATGTTGCGTTTCTTTCACACAGCTCCCACTATCTGATCTTGAAGAGCCCTTGCAAACCCTCTGCTGTTCACGCCCAGTGCAAAATACAATCGACTTCTTGCCCTGATTACTGAAGATCTCCTCAATTATTCCTGAACTTACTCCTCGTTAAACATCCTAACATGCACATCAGTCCCAGTCTCTCCTTTACTCACAGGTGTTTAGTAGAGGTGATGCAGTCAACACCACAAAGATCTGAATGTACTTTATCTCCTGCACTGACTTACTCTCAAATCAAGCACAGACTTAGTACCTGTTGCAAGGATCATCTTGCAGTCTTGCACTGTCACTCCAGTGAAGCTCGTGTCTTTCAGGCGTGGATACTTCACCAAGGAGAAAGCAGGTTTGAGGAGGAGAGAGAGGAAAAGATGTTACTTGTAGCACATGAAAACATGTTAAAATGTCACCATACAGTAGAGTCTGAGCTCATTTTCAGTCAAGGCCTAAGAATTCCCTTCATCTATACCAAGAACCATCATCTGCATTGTTCATACATGTCACAGAGGCCAAGATGTCTGCTCCTGGAGTCACCAAAGGCACCAGGTAGTGCTGCATCCACCCGATCACCAGTTATTTGTCCATTAGACATTCCCAGAAAGCCCGCTGGGATGAGGCACCAGACTGCAGAAAGCAGTGACTCACCCCCTAACAGAGGAACGAGAGCTAATGCCAAAGCTCACCTTGTTTTTGTAGTAGTTGGTGTGGATTCTGACTAAACTCTCGTACATTCGGTCACAGGTCTCGGGGTCAGCAATCTGGAAAGCCATAAAAGTATCACACAAAGTCTTATTTTAAACCTCCACAGCAAAAACCACCTCGTTTCAAGGCTCATGAGAAGGGCAGTGAAGGAGCAGCTTAGGTGACTTCTCAGTGCCTACTGTCCTACTGTGCTGCTCCAGAATGCAAATCATTTTCTTTCTCATCCACTTTTCACCAGCTTGTCCTAGAAGAATAAGGCACACGACTTCCAGAACGGCCCTTAAACTCTGCTCAAAAAGATCTGACAGATCAACTGTGAACACACAGTTAATGAGAATCCTACAGACAGTTTTCTTCTCACGTTTATTGGCCACTGCTGTGAAATTTCTTGCTCAAAGGCCAGTTTTGCCGCCTCTTCAGCATCAAACAGGACAACATAGAAGGATGGAGCTTAGAAAATCCCGCTTCAGGCTAAAAATAGCTTATAATTGATAAGGGAAAGCAGCATAAAAGACACTGAGCAGCTTGTGAAGGGTAAATGGATTTCTGTTTTGGTTTAGTAAGCTGGAAACATTTTGCTAATGCCTAAACCTCTGCTGGGTGTCACGGAGAGGCACGTCTGCCACACAGAGCCATCGGTGTAGCAGCATGGATGGCACAGCATCGTGGTTTTCTATCTTACAGTGAGGCCAACTCGACCAGAGCTCCACATTACTGCTCGATGACATCAAATATAAATGATTAAAACGAATATGGGAGTAAGAATAGTATCAAGGGAAACATGTCAGGATAAAATGCCATGGCTCATCTGTCCCTGGGGCACGAGCACGGGTTCAGCACGAGGTGGGTAATGCCTCCTCTGCCCAAAAACTAAGGAAAGGCTCTCCTGCTCGAGGAGGTAATGGCTGCTGCAGGAGAGAGGATGTAGGGACAGACAGACTGTCAAGAGTAAGCACCGTCACACTGCAGGTGATCTGCAGCTTAACGTACCTTGCAGCCACATTTCAAATGACCCTGCTAATGTTTCAGTAACAGCAGCAGAAATTGCTATTAAATGGGTTGCAGAAACAGTATTCTCACGCCCGTAAAACCAGCAAATCTTATTCCATGTGAATAAAACAGACATTAGACTGATAAAGTATCCTTTACGGTTCCAGTTCTTTTCTCAGAGTCCCCTCCTGCTGTCTGCCAGTACATTTCCCTTCGCTGTATTAAGCCTTTATACATACAAATTGACATCAGTGCTGCAGGCATCAATTTAGATTTCCAAGATGAGTGGCAGCTTTGGGATCCCGTAGCCAATCGCCGCAGCATATTCAGCTGTCCTGAGCTTATGAAAAAGCAATAAGTACTTTCTGAAATGTCTGCTGCAGACTATTCTGGTGACCAGTACGGAATTAGGTGTCTATAATGGCCCCTTGAAGCAGAAAACACGTATCTGGAACAATGTTTTTAGCTAAGAAAGGGCACATTTACATTCCACAGCAGCACCTCCAAGCCCATGAAGGTCTGCAGCCCGAGTCAAGCATCAGCTTCTCTAATTTATTTCAGCACCAAAGCCTGAACTCCAACACAATCACAACTGCAGCTGGAATCCAGTTTTACAACCACTGCACCCTAACAGTGCCAGACAATGCTGGCTCTCACTAGGTACCCCACACTGCATTGAGCTACCACCCCATCAGCATGGCAACCCCTAATTAACTCAATTCCAGCACGGTGCTGATGATTTCCCAGTGCTTTGTATCCCACTTCCATAACCACAGAAATCAAAGCACATGGGGAAAATGGTGGAAGAATCTGGCATTCACAGCCAAACAAGGAACTGTCCTGTGTGAGGAACAAGGGACGTGGTGCTGGGGCTGTTTTAGAGGGCTGTCCTGGGCCCTGAGGAGCCCCGGGGGAGGCTTTGTGGGGTTCCTGAGGAATCTCTGGGGGTTCCTCAGGAGCGGCTCTGTGGGGGTCCCCAAGGAATCTCTNGGGGGGGGGGGGGAGGACTCTGTGGGGGTCCCTAGGAATCTCTACGGGGTTCCTGAGGAGACCCAGGGGAGGCTCTGCAAAGGTTCCCCAGGAGACCTGGGGGAGGCTCTGTGGGGGTTCCCCAGGAGACCCAGAGGAAGCTCTGCAGGGGTTCCTGAGGAGACCCAG
>VZRW01006506.1:51774-93339 GCA_013398125.1 Aegotheles bennettii | reverse complement strand
CAAAGCTCTCTGTTCATCCAGGCCAGTCTTTCCCGTCAGCTCATCTTTCAGCACATGGGGATGGCCTGCTTCTGTGTCTTAAAGATTTCCTTCTTGAAGATCATCCAGCCTTCCTGGACTCCTTTGCCCTTCAAGACTGCCTCCCAAAGGACCCCGTCAATCAGGTTCCTAAACAAGCCAATGTCTGCCTTCCAGAATTCCAAGTTAGCAGTTCTGCTGACCCCCCCTCTCACTTCAGGAATTGAAAACTCACCATTTTGTGATTGCTCAGCCCAACCATCACATCCTCCACAAGTCCTTCTCTGTTCACAAGCAGCAGGTCCAGGAGGGTGCCTTCCCTAGCTGGCTTCCTCACCAGCTGCGTCAGGAAGTTATCCTTCACACACCCCAGGAAACTCCAGGACTGTTCTCTCTCGGCTGTATTGTATTTCCAGCAGACATCTGTGAAGTTGAAGTCCCCCCTGAGAACAAAGGCTAGCTTTGTGAGACTTCTCCCAGCTGCTTATAGAATATTTCATCTTCTTCTTCATCCTTGTTGGGCAGTCTATAACAGTCTATAATCCCACCATGATTTCTACTTTATTAGGTTCCCCCTGATTCTTACCCATAAACACCCAACCCTATCACCACCACCATTAAGTTCTAGGCAATCAAAAAACTGTAATATGCAGGGCCACCCCACCACCTCTCCTGTCTCACCTGTCTCTTCTGAAGAGTTCGTAGCTGATTTCCCTAAGAAGTGGGTTTAGTCTGTATATTAGGCTTTCTGCCCCACACAGAAGGGAGTCTCTTCTGATAATGACCTGTCTTTTGTTCTTTATGGAGGCAGTTTTGATGTGGGATGTAGGCCGATTTAACCTCAGCAACACCTCTGATCTAAATAAGCTATCGCTTCGCTATTCCACTTGCAGAATACCTGTTGTGCAAGGGCACAAGGGAATCATAGAATCATAGAATCATTATGGTTGGCAGGGGCCTCCAGGGTCATCAAATCCAACCTTTATCCCATCATATTCCTAACCATTAGACCATTAGACCATGGCCTCAAGTGCCTCATCAACCCATTTTTTGAACACCCCCAGGGACGGTGACTCCACCACCTCCCTGGGCAGCCCATTCCAGTGCCCAACCACCCTCTCAGTCAAGAACTTCTTCCTGATATCCAACCTAAACTTCCCCTGATGGAACTTGAGGCCATTTCCTCTCATCCTATCATTAACAATTTGGGAGAAGAGACCAACACCAGCCTCACTACAACCTCACACAGCCTCACTACAGCCTCACTACAACCCTCCCTTAGAATATGGTATTCTTATGCAACCTCGAGTGCTTTTTTATTCTCCTTATATGATTCCAGCTAGATTGCATTTTCATACAAAGAAAGAGAGAAATGTGTATTTTCTTGACTGAAGGGTAAAATCTTTAACAAAATTTCAAAGTTTCAAGTAGGGTGACATGTCCCCTTTCTGAGGAAAGACTGTAGCAGAAGCGACATAGCAAGACCATCATATCCACTCCTACAGTTTGTGATCAAAAGGTAATCACTTCAGAGAGGTGCATGAAAAGGCCAACAGGACTCTGAGCCCCAGCTGAGGAAATATCCAAGCCATTAACAGTGTCCAAAGTCATAACCAGATTAAGGATTTGATCTGTATGTTCATACACAAGGTTGATATTGAAGCACCTTCTGTTAACCAGTCAAGCATTCTCCTGAAATATGGCTAAATATAGAAATCTACTGAATGGACTGACAGTTCGTCAAACATTTTGTTTACAATGGCACTAGCTGAAACTTCCAGTTACCTGCGAGCAGACTTCAATAGTGATTACCACATTTCCTTTTTTTACTAAATTCTGCTTTGGTTTAAGCATGCAAGCCTCTGTTTTTTTCCTTCACTGCTAAGAAAAAAGTTGTTAGAAGCTTCACTGACATATCATGTCACATTGCATCAACATCACCATGTAATCATGGGATTACAGAGTCTGAGAGAAAAACCTGGTGAGACCAGCAAGGAAATTTGAAAGTGCTTTTCAGAATTCAGCCATACTAATCACAGAGGAAAAGGCATCATGCTCTTTAAGCAGGCAGACTTCAGCTGTTTTCAAGTCATAACTTTTTAGTCCAGGGCTCCAAAAAGGTTAGGCAAACTTTGTTTAGTGAATTCTTATCATCAGAGAAATTTTTGGAACAAGATGTTTTGTCATCAATAAATATTACTTTCATAGAAACAAAACTGGTCAGAGAAACACATATGGTTTAAATGTTTTCTTGAAAGGAGTTTCCAATCAATGTGACAGCTACAGAAAAGAAGATTCCTCCCAAGCACCTAAAGCTCTGAAATGCTGTGAAGTCCCAGATTTTAACCTAAGAGTGAGGTAACCAGCTGTTTTGAGAGTAGGTTTCTTCTATTTCCCACGAACTTTTCCAACGATCTCAATTTGGAATGCAATGGTATTTTTTTAAAAATATCAGCTTCTTAGTTGATGAAAACGTGCTTCCCACACAACTGTAGTTATATCATCCCAATAGACATGATTGTCCCATGCCAAAGAGAGACATTTTAGTCATGGGAGGTTTACACAGTTCAGAGGAAGTGACAAAAATAGAAGCCGTAACCAAAATGCCCTTTGTGCTCTGTCTGTCTGTCTACTGTGTAATCTGAAAAGCCAAAGGGGATGAGAGATCCCATTTCAGTAGCAAGTTCCAGTCCAGAGCATCTGGAAAAATCTGGGACAAAACAATGAATTACTCCTTTTTCAGTAAAACATTTAAAACAGAACTTGATCTTCGGCTGGCACAAATCAGTTCAGCCACGTTAACCTCACCAGACCTGTACTAATCTATACTGGTTGAGGGCCATAAGAATATCCCCAATATCTCATCATGAATTATAATCCTGAGGCTTTAGGAAAAGAGTTTTGTTTAACCTCATATTACGCATGCATTCTCCATTTAGCAAACATTCAACAAAGTTTAGAAAAAAAAACAAAGACAGAGCAAATCCCATGTGTGAGCTACAGCTTCCCAGCTTGCTGGGAAATTCAGCCTGGCTCTTCCAAGCTGTCACTCAGGCAAGGTTGCATGTGTGTTTTGTTTGGTCCAATTCCCAGTTGACTTTTGCAAATTGTCCATCAACTCAGCCTCTCTAAGGGTGCCTGCTCGTCACCGATGAATTCTCCTTCTTACATTTGAATTTGACATGGCTCTCATGAGTATTTTCTAGGCCACAAGCTAGCTTGTTTCCAGCTAGGCTGGCTTTGCGCAGAGCTGTGGAGATGAGCAGAAGTTCTCTTTTCCTCTCACAGACATTTCTGTGATAACACACAAATGAAAATCATGCGATTGACTCTTTTTCCCAATCTGCATAGCTTTTCCCCCACCATACAGGATCACCACGAAGCTTATTATAGAGAGATGATCTCTGTGAGAAACACTTTCCAGTCATAATATCTTTGAAACAGGCTGTTCGTTGCTGGGTTTGGCCCATTCTCTTCTAGACTTTAAGTAAACAGAAAAAGTATATTACACCCTGTCAATCCCCCACAGTTTATGCAGAACTGTCCAAGTCAGCACAATCTCACACATCATATTTTTGGGAAGAACCATCTGTCATAAACAAAACATGGCCATGTGTGTCTCACTACCATGCACTACAATGCAGCGTCCTGGAGCAGGATTTCTAATGACTCTGGTGTTTCAGCCACCAGGTTTTGGGGTGAGGAAGTGGTGCAGGGTTAGGAGTATTTGGTCTCCAGCCAGGAGCTCTTACTAGCTGGATTCTCCTTTGCCTGTAGCTTACAATGATTATTCATATCTATGCATAAAATGCAATGTTGCTGACTTAGCATCTTTTTTCTAAAATTCATCTATTTTCATGAAAGTTTAGCTCATGATTGAAATTGCTAGCTTAGACAGAGTCACGAGGACATGCACGGCAAAGGAAGACATTGGGTCAGATTGCAACAGGACATGGCTGAGAATCTGGTCCTAATGACACAGATTTGATGGTAGTTGGCTCTATCTGTGACTGCTTCAACAAGCAAATATATGTAATTGAGTTGGTACCACAACTGTCTAGAAATTCAAACTTTAGTGAGTGCTGTCAATATGCTGAAATAATATTTGTGGGTTAAACTGGAGTAAAAATTTGAAACTTTTAAAGAGAAACTTTTAGGGCACAGAAATGTGAATCCTTATGGATAAATATTGTACTATTTTGGAAAATTAGAAATGTTATAATGCTGAGAAATAGTGTAATGAAATATTTAATATAATACACTATATTAAACTACATGATGAGATCAATAGTTGCTATAAATCAAAACAAAATGGTATGGTAAACTCAAAAATCTATTTTTTTGTTTTGTCAAAACAAATAATTTCTAAATTAGTGTCACAAATAAGAATATCAAAACAATTTTATGAGACATTTTTCCCATATAAAATGTCATTGAAATAGTTATGTTTCTACAAAATATTCCGGTTTCAGTGAGCCTTCATTTTAAACTTAAAATTATTCTATCAAAAATGTTTTCACTGAATTTACCCACACATATCTTAGGTTATTAAGTTTATATTTCTATTTGATTTTGCTTTCATATGATGTTCTGAGACAGGTTAGTGAAAAAAACTTATATTAGCAAGCTGTTATAAAGTCAAGGGACAGATTTTTGAGCAGTATAAATACACAAGATCATACCAGCAGTGTAATTGGTTTTCTGTTTTGAATTATTGTCATACAGAATTTGACTTCAACATGTCTGATACAGATAAAATCCATAGTATTTAAAATGCGATGTTTGGCATTCCGTAGGGCCCACTCTGTGTTAAATATGAAGAACCAGCAGGGTGGTTAAGCATATGCTTATTTAGTGTGTGAAAAACCTCACTGCAGGTCCTGCAAGAACTCCTGTACTGAAAGGCAGTTGTGTGCTTAAGTGTCTTGCTGAAACATGGCCACACACTTGGGGAAGATGCAATCGCTGCCCTTAAGGGGTTGACTCCAAGCTTATTGAAGTCAGTGAAAGTTTTCCATTTAGTTCAGAGGTCTTTGGATTAGACCCAAAGAAGACAAAGTAGTGCATGAAAAAGGCAGAGGGAAAAGTTGATATGTATTGCACTTGTTTATTTTATCCTCAGGAATATCTACAGCTGGGATCTACAGATACAATCTCCCTGTATTTCTTCATCTCTAACAATATTCGTTGCTGATTTCTTGTAAGCTTTGTTGCAGGAGAACAGTGTTGACTGTTGGGAATTTAACCATTCCATTGAACATACCCATCAAGAGCCAGTAGGTTAAATAGAGTTGATAGTAACTTAAATCAGCCTTGAGGACGAGCACGTGGATTGGAGTAGCAAAGTCAGTAAATCGTGAGCCAAACACTTGTTTCAAAGGCATATGAACACAGGGTGGATTTATCACAAGATAAAGGGCAAGGGGTTTAAGGCAGTCATTCCTGAGACAGAGTAACTCTCCAGCAACATGAAAGGTAAAATTTAGTTTGGAACTCATTCCCTCACACTGAGATCTGTTAGGTGATAAAATCGTCTCTCAAGGGAAGTGACTGGAGCCTCACTGTTTTGAGACATTAAATGCTTGACCAGACAAAGCCACAGAAAGTATGTTAGAAGGAACAACTCTACACCCTTAAAGAGAAGCCAGGATTTCCTAATAGATCTCTTCTACCTCTCATATCCATGATTTAGTGATAAACCTATGCCTGACCTTACCAAGAGGATGGGGAGAAGGCAGTAGTTTCAGTTATCTATCAGGGTTAATCAGATTTCAATTTTTTTTTTCTTTTTCATTTTTTTTTTTTTACTGCACAGCATGGTGAGAAAAACAATATTACAATTAAAAAATATTTTTGATAACTTCTAGTTAGCCATTTCTTTTGCTTTGTTTTCTTAGCATAAATCCTTATCTCCTGTAAGAGGATGCCTTGATCATTTCTGTCTGGTTGGAAGCTTTGACCATGTAGTCTTTTAACAAGCAGATTTCTAATATGTGAATAGGTATGTTTAATATCATGGAGGACATTTATGAGAAATTAGTAAGAGAGAAGCACATGTTCCATTTTGAAACAATAATTGATTAGAGAGATAAGTTTTCTTGAGTGCAGTAACTCTCAGAGCTCTGAGTTGTAACATAAAATTTACATTTATCTGTCTCACTTTCCAGCCAAAACTGGTCCTGTGTTTAACTTACCAAGTTTTCCTTAGAGAATATAAATGATCACATGTAATTTCTTTTTCCCAACCAGTTTTTAGTACAAGTTACATCATGTGTTCCTTCTGGGCATTAGAGGACAACACATAGAGGAGAAATTCAGGGTCCCTGCAATTATGACTGATTGGATGGTGAGTCACTTATGGTTTTGAAGGCAGCCTATTTGAATATATTTACTGAAAGCAAATGACATTGTGAATTTTAATGCAACATAAAGGAGCCCAGAGCTTTGGATGAATGCCTGCTATTGTTAAAAATTCAATGAGAGAAATGAAATAAATGAGTAGCCAAGACCAATGTGACCTTTACTAGTATTCAAAAGGAAAAGGGTGCACAAAGTCTGACTATAAATATGCTCCTGAAACTGACATGTAGCAAATGTTCATGTCTGCCAACTAAGAAACCATACAGAGCTCTACATCCCTGGGTTTTTTTGCACCAGCTTACCTATTTTGGTGTCAGATGTGGACATTAAAAAAATCCAGGGGAGATTTTTTAAAGCCTCCCCTGAAGATTACCTACCAGCCTCTGCAGACAGTTATACATCATCCCATTGGCACCTGTGGGACATGAGCTGGCTTTAAAGCAGGGGCTATTTTGGTAGGTCAGACCTGGTTCGTGAGAGTCAGGAGCAAGGGCAGAGTAGCAAGATGACTGCCTGAACCTGACTGTCTGGATACAGCCAGAAAACCCCAAAGTCACTAAAAAATGCTAGATGCATCCACCCACAGGACTACAAGGGTAAACTTGAATCACTTAAATAGATGATTACCCTCACTGCAAAAACAGCCCCACGGAAGGTTTTGTAGTTGCAACATGGTTTTTTATTTTCCTTACATTTCGAGCAGAAGTCACCTGCTAAACAAAGAAGATTTCTAAAGAAAAACACAATTTAAATTACGTTCATCTTCCCATATGATATAATTAGTGTCATTAACATAGATGCATGGAAGCTAGGATGAGATCTCTCATGTTGGGAGGTGTCAAACTCCTAGCTGCAACTTTCAGAAATTATTTCTTCTAACTTTATTTTGGAGGCAGGATTGGAGAGTAAATGGATAGTTGGGCTTTTCTGATGCAGCTATTTTTATGCTGCTGTTCCTCCTGCAGTGGAAGTATTGCTCAGGACACAGCTTCAATCCAGATGATCACGCCAGGTAACTTGGGCACACCGAGCAACACCAAATGCTTAACATTTCTGTATTGCATTTTGTGTCTGAGGAATGACCAGTACCGGAGTAAGATGATTCTATGATTTTAAGATTAATTACTCCTTTGTCTGCTTCTTGTAGGATCCCGGGTTTTTTAGCATTTATGTTTCTCCAATTCTAAAATATTCCCATGCTCAGTCAGACAGTGACAATATGATGACTTCAGCTTTGACAGTAAATAAACAGGTAGCACTGAGGTATCTTACAGCTACTCTGACTTTGTATTAAAGTTCAATAACCTTTGGATGCTGTGCTGTTCTTCAGTATGGAGGGCTACTGGCCTTGAAATCATTCAATGGCTTCTCAGATACTTAGGGTACATTATTATACTCCACAGGGTAAAAACACACTTGAAAAACCAAGAGGAGTTTCAGAGAGATGAGTAGTTTATACCCAGCAAGCTGCTATATGTGCATTTACTGCTCACTTCCAGTTGTTGAGCCGCTGTTGTCAGCACGCACAATTATGCAATCACCATCAAAACGTTTTCCTTGCTGACTCTGGCCTTGACTGCAAGTATATAACACAACACCACACAGAGGTCCCAACCAAGCTAGTACTGCAGCCAAAAGTGTTTGTGCTGTATCAGCTCAGTGATAATTAATCCCGCTGAAAGGCCAGGCTAATTAGCAGGCTGCTCAGCCCAGGCCACTGCATGAATCTTCTTCCAGGACCTCAGCTGCTGCTTTTGCATGATGGCAGGAGCTATGTAGGTGAGATGTACCCCATGGTGGGAACTAGCTCAGATTTCTTCAGTGCAGGTGAGCCCCTAACATTCACACCTTGGATGGCTTGCTCTGTTTCACATCACACTTCCCATCAGCTAAATAGTGTGGGGGACTCTTTCGAGCAAGACAAACTTTGTGTTTGAATCTGTGAGCAGAAAACACAACCTTATTTTACCAAATGGTCATTAGAAGGCAAGTCCCCAAGGAGTAACACTGATCAGGGTGACAGGCAACAATACGAAGCAGACGCAAGACTGAGGCACCTGATGGTAGCTCCACAGCTAATGGGCACCCACCCCAGGGCAGGACATGCTACTTTTCTACCTTCTGCCTCCTTTTCTTTGAAGGCATTTTACCTGCAGCTTGATCCAACTAAGGGCTTCCATTTGAGTTATGGTCTTGGGACTGGCAGAGGTAAAGCCTGCCTTATGGGAAACTTGGCTCATCTTGGCACCTAGAGAGCAGACAGAGTATAGATACCCTTCAGTGTCTAAAACAACATCAAGGTGTCTATGTTTGAGCAACTGAATCCCACCACAGCTATCCACACAGCTACCAACACAATGTGCCGGTTTAATGTGGGGGTTTTTGGGGGGTCTGTGTTAAAAATGGCAGTAATTAGTTACTGGTAGACAATCCAAGACAAAAAGAGTTTTGCTGGCAAAACAGCATTCGAAGATATAATTCAGTGAATTAGCAGTCATTGCTTCTTGGTGCACAGTGGGATTTAGCTCGCCCATTCTAGCTATCTACATCTCATAGCCTCGTTTAAGCTTTTTTTGAGGTTTCCTAAATAGAGAAAGAGACAGAGAGAGAGAGAAGCACCTCCAGGAAATGATTCATCTTCTCCTAAGATAGATGTCTGTAATACGTGGGATGAATCATAGTTGAAAGGGGATTATCTTTCTTCTTTGGCATAACAGGGAACTAGATGACCCACTGAAACCTGTTGAAGTATGCAATCCCACTATCAGGGACTTCAGTTGTGTTTTCTAGCTAAAGCCTGAAAAAAATCTGAGGCTGCAAAGACTGGCTAAAGAACCAATGGTGAATTAATTCTCATTTCTGAGATAACTCCAAGTAGACTTTGGTTTCAGTGGGAGCAGATATAGGCCAACAAGGGCTGCTTTTGAAAAATGTCTTTCATAATGGCCTGACTTTAGGGAAGAAAACCCTTCCTGAAACCTGTGGGGGGTGCTGAGAGTTCAACAGTATTGGTTTGGGTTTTGGGGTTTTTTTTTTAATAAAAATCATTTCTATAGATGGCTAAATACACACTTAAAAGTGCAACTTTGGCCACCTTTATTCAGAGACATCAGCCAGTGCTATGAAGTCTGCAGAAAAAAATTGACATGAGCATCTCTGAACACTCTGGGAGTAATGGGAGGGAGAGAAGGATGCCCACCTCCAGAGCAGCAGTACATGCCAAACTGGAAGCCATCCAGCTCAGTGGCATGCAAGAAATACAATACATTATTTCAATGCAAGCATTTGGGTTTATTTGGGGAATCAATTAACAATAAGTGCATACATCCATTTACAAAATGGTAGTGTACCAGACACATACACACACAAGTTGTAATTGAAATCTGAAATAACACCAAGAGAAATAATCATTAAAGCAAAACAAAAAACATCTCCAAAAAGCCAAGAATAATATTTAATAAAATGAAATAATTCATCCATCTGCAGCTATATCCTTAGGGGGAGGCTGCAGACTAACAAGCAAACAAATCTAGATAGAAATTAAAATAATGTCATGAAGGCACTAGAAGGAACAAGGGAGAGGCTTCTTTGCAGATTAGCTGCTTATGAACCAAAAGTATTTCAATTTGATCACTTGTTTGTAGATATGTTTATCAGAGCATGGGGAATTCCATCATATGTTCCTGCCATCCTGAAGAATAATTATTCTTCTCCTCTTCAGACATTTTATTATCACTATTGGCACAGACACCGAATTCAGGAGCTCACATCAAAGATACCAACTGAGGTCTCCAGAGCTTACTTCCTCCTCTTAAGCTATAGAAATCCCAAAGGTTAATCAAATGCAGTTCTATTCATCTTTGCTGTGAATGTGTACCATTTGAGGCACCTAAAACTCAGGTACCAAGGAGCACTTAACAGCACCTAACGGACACCTGGCATCCTCAGAGAAGTCAGATGCCTTACAAATGTGACCCTTAACATTACCTTCTATGCACCTTTTATGCTGGCATTTATAGTCCTTAATTATAGATTTTTAAATTAAAAAAAATATGAATGGGAGGAAAAAGCAATTCTGCCTTCTGTAAGTCTAGACATAAGTTAGAAACAGGCCAAATATTCCTCAGTGGAGGAAGTCTCAGGGGATCCTATAACTAAGGCAGTGATTTTTAGGGAGATGTTCATTGACTATCAACCATGGCATTTCCAGTAGCTGCCTCCAGGTAGGCTAGCCTCCAAATCAGACAGCACATTAGAGCTTTCTGCTTTTGTTTGCATCTTTTTTCTTTTCCCAAGAATGCCATTCATAGAAATTAAAGTTCTGTTCTTATTGAAATGCATATAACTTGCAGGAGATATGGTTTTGTTCCATACCACATGGGTCAGAAATGGAAAAGATTTTCTCAGATATAAGAACACTGGAGCTGGACCTGATTAGCAATGCTTTTAATCCAGTATCCTTCCCCCAAGAGTTCCTCAGAGGAAGACATAGGAATCCTCTTGGAGCAACTACAGACTAATTTTGCCACATAAGCTTGTCAGCAGTTAATGATTGTATACCCTAAAGTATAAGAGTTTACATTACATTGTATTTCCATTACGCATCTATCCTTCATGAGATAACTCAGAGTATTCCCAACTATATCTTCCTCCTGCTAAACTGCACACCCAGTAATACTTTATAGTAGTGAGTTTCAGAGATAAATTAAGCATTGTAGGAGGAAAAAAAAAGGTCTTTGTTTACAATAATGAAAAAAGTTTCTCCCTATTGCCCATTATCTGACTCACCGTGTCCTTATCAGGCCTTTTCCATGGTTTCTGGTCTAACTCTTCAACTGCATGTCTGTGCTTAAACTCACCAAGGTATCTCACCACCTTCCCTAAGTAACTTTGTAATCTTCAAACCATCTCCTTTCCTATAGTCCACTGCTTTCTTGTAAGACACATTAAATTAATTAATCTTTTGCCAAGTGCTTCTTGGATATTGTCTCATTAAAAGCCAACTACATGCTTTTTGGTGGCTTAGGGTGCTGCTGGTCACAATTGAGGGGTGAGTGAGGGATGCCCTGAGGTGGTCTGTCCGTCTGCCCTCTATCATGTCACTCTTTGAGCAATGTGCATAGGGCTCTAGTAGTGTGGAAAGATGTGTTTTTTCCTTTCCCTTCCCTTCCTTCCCTTTCCTCTCTCACTCCTTCAGACTCCTGTGGTCCAGCAGTGAATGCCTGGTGAAATACATCAAGGTTGTCCAGGCTTACGTACTCCACTTAGGCTTTTCAAACAGACCTTGTTTTTATTACATTAGATTAGAGGTCTGCATGCCTGAAGAACACAGCTGCCCTTCCTTCATCCCTCCCCATGGATGTCACCCACTTGCAAAAATTGTATTCTTTTCCTCTAAAGCCAGATGTGTTTCATTTTGCGATATCTCGATGAATACAGTTCATGCATCTGCAGCTGACCTAGACTCCTTATGGAGTCCTTACCATGAAGAGTGAGCAGTAGCTATTATTAGTGTAACGTCTTTTAGCTGTATTTAGGTATCTATTTTGAGAAGACATGGATAGTATGTTTAAAGTATTTTCATCACTACTGACAGTAAAGAGAATTCATGGTGAACAACTCCTCTGTAGAAAGCTACGTTTAGTCAGATGACTGCCACCATAGGTGGACAACCTACATTTTGTAATATTGAACCTTGCCAAATTTCTATGACTCCTGATCTCCCATTGCATTGATAGTGTCCTCTAAATTCATGTCACCAGCAGTGATATGTCATCTGTCTATTCCTGCTTTGTGTACATATTAAATCAGTACACTGAGATGACAGATTCTACCAGTAGCTTCCCTCCATGTGAACAATCAACCTCTCACTGAGACACGATGCATTTTCCCATGCAACCAGATTATCAGTCATCTGTCGGTTCCTGCACCTCCTCTTTAATGAATAAATTGTTATGTGGCAACATGCAAAATGCTTGACTGCAGCTGAGGCTTTTATTTTTTAAGGATTTTATTCTAAGAGAAGAGGATAACAACTCTGTTCCTCCAGGTAGCTATGATGCAGCAGTATTTATTGTCTGCAGAGCTGTTTCATATAAACGGGCAATTGATTACATGTGTTTAACAGATGCCTCGTGATATCAATCCCATCCATGCATGTGTTTTATCTTCTATTTTTTCTCCTGTTGCATGATTCTTGGCTCTGTTTCACTGTACTGTAAGCATACTCAGATTATGGCAAAAAAAATGGTATCAGCAGGAGTGACAGTTGCACCTTGAGATCATCAGAAGTGAAGCACATACCACTGAGGCCACCTGGTGTACAGAGCAGAGCTGCAGTCCACTCTGCCTGCTCCTTCAGCATAGCTTGTCATGGATAATTAAACACAAAAAAAAAACAAAACAAAAAACCTCACTGTGTTTACTAGAAGCCTAGTTTGGCTCCTCAAAGACAGAGCTCAAGCTAGCTGTCCTTGCTCTGCAGAGGAACGGGTGTGATTGCATTGATCAGTTTTAAGAGTAAGGCAGTTTACTGGTGTAGGAGGGAGTAGACCTATAAAACACAGTAGAAAAGGCTCATTTTGTGAAAGGGGTTGACTCTGCAGCACTACCAGCACCAGCTGGTTTAGAGACTGAGCAGGGTAAGAGTGAGTGGGGATGGGATACACCTTGTCCTGCCTCTTGTGTCCCACACATCATCGTTTGAGACATAAACAAAGCATCTCTTTCACACAAGGTGCTTTCATGATGTCCACTTTCCAACACTGATGGATAAATTTGAGTGTCAAGTCCTTTTATTTATCTTTTTTTTTTCCTTTTTTTCCACCCATCTTGAAAAGTATTTTGTCTGGCCACTTGAGTGTGAGAACAGCCTCAGTAAAGACAGAACAAATTGTGGCATGAAATTAGGATTTGGAATGATCTCATGTAACCTGAGCTTGAAAGTGTTTCTTTGCCCTTGGCTTATAC
This sequence comes from Aegotheles bennettii, assembly GCA_013398125.1. NCBI lineage: Eukaryota > Metazoa > Chordata > Aves > Caprimulgiformes > Aegothelidae > Aegotheles > Aegotheles bennettii. The sequence goes on along the minus strand of VZRW01006506.1, from coordinate 79,992 downwards.
ACATCTTACAGACATTTGTAAACTGCTTTTCAGGGGCCAAGACTATACGACTTTTCAGACAGATGTGGCTAACAGAGCTCTCAGTGTCTCTCGTGCTTATGTGCACATGAAAATCCATGCCCAGGTTCACGTCCTGAGTGACAGTGTGTGACTGACACAGAAAAGTTTCCGTGACCATCACCACCATAGGACAGACATAACCCTGCATGGGGCAGGTGATCCTTGGGTAAAAAGTTGAATTAAGGCATCATGTTGAGAGTTGGAGCTCATCAGAACCCAATCTTAGGGTCAACAGCTAATTGTCCACATGCATGAGGTCCAGCACTCGGACCTCCTGCTCTGTGAGGGCAACAGAGTCCTCTATGAACCAGCCTGGTCTGTTCTCCAGGTTACCTCAGTGGTTGCTCACCCATGGACTGTGCCTTCCATCAGGAACCTGCAGAGCCACATTTTTCCTCTGGCTTTAAAGCTCTAGTGATGTTCTGCGAATGCATGAAATTTTACAGGGTTGATCAAGGGAGAGGAAATGGACATTAAATGTATAAGATTCTCCCTGGCTGAACAAAAATTGATATAATCAAGTTACAAATTATTTGATATACAACCAGAGCCCTTAGAGAAGTAAGGCTGCACAGAATCTTCATGGAAAGACCATGCAGTCTCCACAAATTTGAAGTAGATAATTTTTCCCAAATCAAAAACAAAGTGCTGTATTCTTCACCCATTTACTGCAGTTCGTCTTGTACAACAAATCCTGTCCATACATCTTCCGTATGATAGGAGGCAATTCAGATGGCTGAAAGTTAGTCAGAGCAAGAAGAGAGAGAAGCAATGCCATCTCCAACCAGGGCATGACTGATCCCAGCAATTCATTCCACAGCAGAGACAGAATATTTTTCTATTTTGTTTTTCTGTTCAGCGGTCTAAAAGAAACCCAATCCTGGGCAGGTTTACTAGAAATATGTTCAGAATTTCCAACTAGGCAAAAAAAAAGCATAATAACCAACTTTATTTGGGGTCAACTTGAAGGAATTCGTTCACTCCGAAAATAAACATCTTCTTATGTGTTCGAGTATCTAGAGGTTTTTTTATTTAACTTCTTTTTCCCTTTTCATTGTAGTCAATCTTTAAATTAAAAAAAAATGTTTTGAAACAAAAGTCAAAACATTTCTTAAAAAAATACTGACATGAATTGCTTTGGTATTTCCTGAACTGAAACATTTCTTGTGGAAGAGCATTTCAGTGTGAAATGCTTTCAAAAATTGTGCCTTTTTGAATAAAAGGATTTGCTGAAATGGACCCAGATTCATACAGGTTTTGGGGTCTTCCCCCAGAACTCCATATCTTTGCTTCCCTCTAACATTAATTGGGGGATACTGGAAGTGTCACATTTATATTGCAATAGCTGCACAGAAAATCTCGTTGTTCAGAATTGTATTTCACCTGGATCTCTCTGGCTGGATTTTCTCATTCCCTGAGAATATCTTTACCAATATTTCAATAAAGACTGCTGACAAAACCACTTTCAAGCATCCCAACTTCTACTAACACAATAAACTCATGAATGGCTTTTTTGGGGCCAAACACTCAGCAAGCAAAGAACATGTCAACACTTTTGCTCCCTCATGATCAGGTGCTAGACAAAATTTAAACAAGCAAAGAGAGTACCCCCTGCAGCATCCTAGCTGTATACATTCAGGGAACCATTATACCCTGAGCCTCACCTAGGGCTGGATCTGGTCTGGAGGTAATGCTGAGTCTAGATGGGCTGTTACTGTGACTGCACAGTGACAGCCAAAGCAGGTGTGTCTGTTGGCGGAGTTGATTTTTGTGTGTTTCTGATGGTACGCAGCCACTTACCGCCAAAAAGTAATAACCGACCCACCAAAGATAAATGAACCACAGTGTCCTAGTCATTATCAGAGGGACACACACTATAGAAGCCATCATACATTGGGGGACAGAATTCAAAATTACAGAATTGAGATAGAGAAGAAACCAGCTAGAATACCCAGGCAATTTTCTTACTCTTGTGAGAGTTATAGCCAGAATATTTGCTGATGGTCTGTTTTGCCTGGCTTAAAGTCTTTCTTTTCAGGGATTTCATATTATTCCACAACCCCATAGGTCTCTTTCTGAGGAAATTTTTCTGTAAGGTCTGCCCAAATTTCACATTTTCTCTGTCTTAATTGAATCCTCTTGCTGCTAGCTTTACCCTGGGTAACACGCCAAATAATTGCTGTTCTCCTTCTGCGTTAACAATCTCTTGAAGTTTGGCTTTTTGTGACTCTCCTTAATTGCTTCTTCTACTGTACGCATATAGATATGATTATTTTAATTCTCCCTATAAACCCATGCCTCCAGCCTCCTGATCAGAAAAGAGCAACTAAAATGAAGTGATTCTGCTCCTCAACAACTTGCCGGCAACACAGGGCCATTAATCAAATGCAGTTTTCCAGCTGCAGTTGAATCATATATAAATGGAGACAGACTGTGCAGGTCAGAGCTGCAGTGATTTATTTTGGCATACTCACCTATCCTTACACTTCTAGAAATTAGAAGTCTAACTGACATTAAGCATCTGGCCTTCTTTTAAAAACACATGAGAGGGAGATACAAAGCCCTGGATGCCTTGCAGGCAGCTTTGAACCATACTCTAAGGGAAGAAAGTTCCTCTCTCCACGTTGGAAAGTTGTACAAGTCACTTGGGTACAAAGCAAAGATTTTGGGGTTCATAGGTAGCTGCCCCTGGGTAAGTTGTATGTCTACCGTCCTTATCAACAGAGGCTTTCTTAGTTCAGTCAATGAAATCTAGAGGGATTTAGCTGACCAAGCATGGGTATTTACTCTTGGATGAGTGGAACTTGTCCCTGTCACTCCTTCAGTGTATTACCTGCATGGCCACTTGCTGCCATAGGAGCTGAGACATACATGGGTAAATTATTCAATTTTGGTGCTTTACTGTGCAAGCTGAATCCCATTGTAGGTGTCTAATTTTCAGACACCCAATACTGGGAGAAATGTATCCTCTCCTAACTGCTTTTTCAACTTCAGAGCCAAGGAAGGGTCTCCCTCTATCTGCTGAGCAGTGTCCAAATGCTAAACGAACCATGTATCCATCTTTATTCCCAACTTTATAAGTCAAGTTCTGCTCGTGGTAATGTTGTCAAATGTAGTCCGATGTTGTTAAAGAAAAATTTTCATTCATTTGGATTTAATTTAGGAATCCCTTTATCTCAGAGTTTCAATTTACATTTGTCAGGACATAAGAAGTAAATCTAGCAGCTATTCCGTAGAATGAACTTTATCTGAATTCACTAAATATTTCCTTGTATTGATACTTTCCTAACTATGTGACACTATTTCTCCTGGGAAGATCATAACACTGGTTGTTCCAGAGTGTAGAAAATCTGATCCTTTTTTAGGCATTATTAATTAACTGCCAATTAAGGCAGTATTCAGAGGAAAAAAAGACATAGCTCTTTCCGCTTCCTTAGAGTTGCATAACAATACTTTGAGAGTCCAAGCCTTTTAAAGATGGTTGATATTTTCCTTTCTTATCTGCTCAACCTGAAACACTTCAATGGCACCTGATCTTCAGAAGATATTCACATCCTTTGTGCTGAAAATCAGGATGTTCTTATGAAAGGTGAAATATAAGTCTATATTTGTGATATTTGGCATATTTTGTGGAGATGCTCAAACTTTAGTCAAATTTATGACCCCTGAAAGACTAATGTTCTTTATCCCTGATCTGTAGCAGGGCTCCTGTGAAGTTATGTGAGTTTGTGAGGGGGAGATCTTTCAACCAGGAAAGAACACATTTGAATTGCAGAGCATTGAGGAACAGACAGTCTTGTCTGGGGAGTGAGGCAATGAAAAACTGGAGACACCTCACTGAAGAAAAATTATTTCAAAACTGAGATTTCTATCATCTTCATCTATTGCTATAAATGGTTTTCCTTAATCTAGTCCAGATATTGCCATTATTTCAGCTGGAATAAGAGGGACTTGGGTAGCTTTGCTCCTGAGAAACAAGACCCTATTTTTTCAAATGAAATACCAGAATCTTGCAGGGCTGCATTAGGTGCTACCACAAGATATAGATAGGAGAGTTTTTTCTTAATTAGCTCATTGCCCATCTATTGATTTCAGGCTCTTATGCATCTGGCTGTCTCCCCCTCATCACAGACCCAGGTCTGTTTTGGCTGAGCAGGACTTGTGACAATGACACAGCAGAGCTCCAGTGAAAGGCCCCCACCCAAGGCAGGAGTCATCATACATACATTCATCAGGAATTGTCTGATTATCCAGCTTTTACCGAATAATTACAAACGCCTATTCCAGAAGCATTTCAAAAAAGAGAGACTCCACAAAAGAAAAAAGGGACATCAGTGCCTGAGCAACACTGCTGTGCAAGCAGATCACTAAGGTCTGATCCCTCTCTTGATCGCTTCATTAAAGCCAAGACTTTGGCAGCTCAGCCTATATTTTTTTTTGCCTGGGAAAGAAACAGGGAGACTCACAGGATCTGTCCAGGTGCCTTTATTTCAAACAAGAGTCTTCTTAGGAGTCATTAAAACTAATTCTGTTCTATTCTTTGTCCTAAGGACAGTCTATAACCACTTCAAATTGCAGGGGGGGGAGCATTTTCCTTTGGCTCCTGCAGCTAGCTCAGATGATCCCATCACAGGAGCACCAGCGAGCACATGCTGGAAAGACAATGGACTAAAGCATTCATTTTTGAAAGTGTAACTTAAAATTCCCAAAGTTTGCCCGTCTAGAACATCTCGCATAAAAAATAGCAACAAAGACCTGGCTAGCATCATGGGTTTATTGCTATGTAACAATAACAAAGTTTTTCTTTCTCTCTCTCATCCTTCTTGTAGCTATAGGAATTCTTTTGAAAATGTGGCAGGGCTGGGAATTAGCCCAAGGAAATTAGTTTTGAATGGCCCCCCAGATCCTTAGAAGTCATCAGGAGTGTGAGATGTCCCCAGGTCACTTGTTCACTTTCTTAAAACAATTCTGTGTAGTTAAATTTCTAAATGTGCTGGCTCCCAGCAGCAACCACCACATCAGCATCTGTTACCTGCATCAAAGCCTCCCATCTGGAGAATTATGGAGCTCAGTGGTTTTCTTTCATGAAGTGTTGAGTGAAGTTTTTTTGTTGAGTTGGGTTGAGCTGAGTTGCACTGTTTTGGTTTCCCCTTTGCCTAGCACTGAATCCCAACTGTTTCTCTTGGAGCATCTAGCTATGATTCCTAAGTCTGAAATCCAGGACCTTCTGCAGCATGGAAGTTGTTAGTTTTCAGATACAACTCACCAAGAGTCAACAAATAGATAATCAGAGTCTACCTCCTTGTAGGATCTCAAAACTTGTGTCTTTAAGCGAATATATTGCTGCAAGTAAACCCCATCACAAAGGGAAACATGGTGGATTTGGTGGACTTCAGATAAAGGTGGCAAAGCATCCTGATCCTGATCTTGATTTTGACTCCCAAAAGGTTCTCTTATCTCCTGGCTAAAAGATGCCTAAGACTCATATATAGTTTTTGACTGGTTTTAACTGCGTTAATTGTGACTAAGTGATAATATCTCTGAGATGCTTGGTGCTTCCTCTAGGAGTACATTCCCACAGCAGTTTCCAATGCCGCAAACAGAAAATATCATGCTTGCTATCAGTAAGAAGAAAGAATAAGAGTCTGGGCCTAGAGAGAAGCGTTAGGATCATCTAGTTTGACTTCCTTTGTAATGACAACACTGCAACTTCCATTTGAGTTATAACATCTCCATCTAAATCTAAGTATTTTTAGGGATGGAGAAGCCACTGTAGCCTCACATTAGATGTTCCTGCCTTCATGGTTACAAATTTGACAGTTTTTTCTTTCTAACCTAAATTTCTCTAATTTCAGCTTCTAATCAGGTGACTTAGTGAAACAGATTGACTATTAAACTACTTGGTGGTTTCTCAAGCATGGGCACCTCTTAACCTTTTCCTAGGTAAATGACTAGATATTCTTAAACTCACAACTGTACAAATAATGAATAATAACCCAACTATTATAATTCTAATTTGCCACTGCTTTGATTTGCCTGGGACTCTATAAGTTCATGCACATTTAAAAAAAAATAAAGAATAAAAAATTCCATATTAAGCAGAAACATAAATAACCTAAACTCTCAGACCAACTTTCATTTGCATTTAAAACAGTATCTGGAAATGAAACAATTTATTTGCATCTCAGATTTCATTTATCAAGTCCATCTTTCAGGCATTGCTAGTTCTGGTTCCTTTAAATTGAAGACAACACTGGTCATTTCACTTCATGTTAAAGAAGGGCCAAAACTGATATTCTGATTCCTGGACATTAAATAAGCATGTATAAGGCACAAAGGGTTTTGTAGAAAGTGATATACATGTGTCATACCTGGACATCTCTGACTCCCTAACCACACATGAGATTATAAATGCATTGTCAGTCTTCAATAAAAACTCCATGGCAAAGTCTCTTAACTGTCCTACCACCACACCCCAACTGATATTCAAGTCCATCAATACAGGTCTGCTTAGGACACAGGAATGAATTTGAACACATGCCTTTTCCGAAACATCATTAGATGAGAATGTTCTTGGTTGGTGGTTTGTTTTGTTTATTTCCTTTGGAGGAAAATAGGTCAGAGCATACAGTTTGGGAAAAACAAGTCCATCCTACAAAGTCAGTGAGCAATACTGGAGATCAATGCTAGTGTTCTCCAAGTGTTGGATTACATTTTGCAGACTTTGTCACTTTTCTAATTGAAAAAGCTGTCTCTGCAACATTTAGCAACTAAAAATATCGAGTGATGAAGCACAAGGAAGGGAAAAAAGCATAAAAAGCCAAGCAGTCAGTAACAGACATCTGCCACCCTGATTTCCAGGCCTTACAGTAAGGACTCTGAGAAACAGAGCATTGACACATCCCCATGCATCCAGGAGCAGTGCGTCCTGGAGTGAGACACACATTTTTTCAACAGAGAAAAACAAGCAAAATCTTATAACTAGCAATTGTCTCTAAGAGTGTGAATAAAGATTTGCTTAAAACTGACTTTAATTCTGCATCCAAATGACAGGCAGCTAGATCCAAAACTACAGATCTTAAATATGTCACAAGAGATAAAGACAGGTTGAGGCTCAAACACTGATTTCTGCCTCTTTACCTCCTCCCTCCTGCTCCACTTCTTGTTTTGTAGCAAAATTTGTGGGCATACAAATCTGGGAATCAAGGTCTTGATTCACCTCTGCACAACAAGAAAAATCAAGTTCCAAATCTTCAAAAGTTATCCTAGAAATCAGCTGAAGTCACAAAAGTGGAGTTAGTGACAATTTCTTCATGGCAGCATTTTGTTTTAGGAGGGATCTTGCATTTATTCCTTTGGTCGGTTGGCTTTGATTTTTTGGTGCTTTTTTTGTAAGTGTTTGTATAAAACTGTTCTGCTGCACGAAAGCTTCAACATCAATATTTCTCACTAGGAACAAGTCTACCTGAATTAGCATTTGGATTTGAACACAATTTTCCTAAACTTCAAGGCTAAGGATCTGTTAGCTACTCTGAGCTTTTTTTTTACACTCATTACTCTTATGACAAATTAGGAATCTGTCCAATCCTTTCTGGTGTAAGATTGCCAAAAATTTCTGAAACTCAGTATTTTTTATGAAACTAAATTATTACCTTCTGGCAAAGTTGGTAACCAAGAAACAGGCAAGTTTCTCATTTCCCTTGTTGAGAAAATTCAATAACTATGCCATGAAAATCACGTTTAAAGAATCTTAAAGTTTGGCTGCCGCCAAAAATATTCCAGCATATTAAAGCAACAAAAATTGTTCTTTCCTCTGTCTGATCTGATTCTCCATTTTATCTTGAAAACAGAATAGGAATACTTCCTGCAGCAACAAATTTTTAATACCGCCCTAATTTTAACCATGTAAAAGCTAGAGATTAATCTAAATTACTTGAGCTCTTGTAGTGGATGTAGAAGACAATCCAGAGAACCATGCAGAGCATATGTGACAGTTGTCCAAGGTGAATAATACAACTTAGCGGAAGATGCTTCTCTGTTATCTATAAAAGGAGTCAAGACACTTAGCAAACATTAAGACATCTACATTTTACACGACTAAACTGAGGTTACAGCAATGCTGCTCTTTTGATCTCAAATTGCTCTTAGCAGTTTTGTAAGCTGGCACTGTATTTTGATGGGTTTCAAAGTGAGAAATGTAACTGTGATGCTTCTCCAGTATCAACACCAAAGCACAAAATGCAGACTACTAAGAAGACCTTGGCAGCATTTCTGTAAACAGACACTTGAATATATGGAGAAGCAAAGGAAATTGGAAGTCTAAAAGGAGCTGTGATTTACCTCCCAACATTAATGATCTAAGACAGGATGACTCCAAAATTTGCAGATAGATTTGTGATAGATGACAGACTCAGAGACCTCATACACAGGAAAAGGCATCATTCCCTAACTCTAGGTAGAAACTGAAGCTGAAGACAGTGCATCCAGTGGAAAAGTGATATAGCTGAAACACACCAATACAATCCTTCTGTCCAGCCAAAAGGAATGACCCTGCAATACAAGACACGTTTCAGGAAAATTTAAGTTCTGCAGGAATTCAGGAGAATACTTTATCCCTGTAGGGCTTTGCTGAACATTTGCCCCATGTAAGCCACAGCCACTGAGCTCAGCAACTTAGAACATCTTATTCTTAATTCAAAACCTGACTGCATACATTTTTGTGTGACCTGCTCTAGGTGACCCTGCTCTGGCAGGGGGTTTGGACTAGATGATCTTTCAGGGTCCCTTCCAACCCCTAACATTCTGTGATTCTGTGATTCTGTGATTCTTGGTCTCTGCTCTTCTCCCATGCAATTTCACCCAAAGATATCTCAGTGTCACCTCACACAGAAAAACCAATCCTTGCAAAGAACTTGTAAGAGGATTCAGAGGCAGAAAAGTCCACTTAGCATCATTAATCACAAGGGTATGAAAGTACTACAGTATAAAATCACCTTTCCACCTCTGCTATCTCTGGCCAGGCTCCTTAGCCCAACTCAAATGTTGCCTCTTCTCATTACTGTAATTAATTATCATAAGGTTTCCTTTCTCCTTGAACATCTGAATTTTGACTAAAATCTCCACAGAGAAATCTGACCCCATTGTTACCAGCAGCATCTTCTGTCACAGAAGATCCTATCTGGCCTCCAAAGCCCTGGATGGACCATAGGTCTGATCCAGTAGGAGTGTGATTTGACCTAGTCTTTATAGGGCAAGAAAGCACCTGCCACAGAAATACTTCGCCTATCTGCCACCAAAGTTGAATTCACAGAACGCATTCAGCCTAACTACACAGTGATTAGCTCTGCATTTCCTTTAAACTCCTTAAAGAGATAATTTCCTGCAATATTTGTCAGCCACTGCTCATTACCTGCCGAGTAAGAAAGTGTGAGAAGGGTTGGGAAAAAGGACACCATAATGGGAAAGAAGGAGACTAGGAAACGTGTCATCACGGAAATCTGCATGCGTAGGACTTTGGCTACAAAACTAATGTTTTCCCTTCTTTCTCCCTGTCATTACTAATATTTTGTTTCCTTAACTTACTTCCTCTGCTACACTCACTAAAATTAGGCACTAGTAGGAAGTTTTGCGCAGGCTGAGTAACTGTGAGCATCTGAACAGGGCTGGATCCATGGTCCTGTTTGCCTGCACCCACTGCTGCTTCCAGCATGAGTTCCCAGCTGTGAACAAGCCAGCACTGCTCCGAGTCCAGGGTTTGATCCGAGATTTTGCCAGGAGCAGCATGGCTTGGCTCAGCACTCACTTCTGTGATCTACAGCCAGCACCATCACTCACTTGAGGATCCAGGCTGTAAAAGAGCTCAGGAGTTGTCACACCAGATCAATCTAATGGTCCATTGAGACAGTGCTCAGTTTCTTGTTAGCAGGAACTTCAAAGGAATGGCAATGGACTGCGATGGAGTTGTCTGTGCACAGGGGAGGTTTTCCAATCCCAGGTAGCTGTGGGATGGCTTGTTCCCTGCAATGCAGAAGCTTAACATCCTCTCTAAGAGAGCAAGTGTCCAAGATCCTCACCCATGGGGTTTACGTTTGAATTGAGAGTAGACCCTTCAATTCAGCTGTAAATGTTCTCATCACATAAGTAAAATTTAAACTTCTGCTCTCTGCTGGGTAGGGCAAATCATAGAATCACAGAGTTGATTTGGTTGGAAAAGGCTTTTAAGATCATCAAGTCCAACCATTAACCCAGCACNCATTGCAGACGGTGAGGCATTGCTGTCACTCTTGACTTCAGTTTATTCTTCTGATTTTTAATTGCCATGAGCTACACATTGGTGGTGAGCCTTGTATACTTCAGTAATTCTTTCCAACCTATTGACAACAATGATAGCTTGAATTTCACAGGTTAATCCTGAGCTATATACTACAAATCCCTTATAAACATTTTAAAATGTGCTGTCATCACATTGCATTGCCTTTCTCTTGTTCCCTTGACTATAAGAAAATAACTAATCCTAAGCTTCTTCAAAAAATCATAATAAAAGCAGAAGACCTCCAACCTTCTCAAATGTCATAGAAGACTCAGGTCACAGATTAAGCTCACTTCTGGAGATAAAAGTAAGGGAAAAGGAGTATTTTCTCCTCTCTAGTATATCTAATCCACTGCAGAGATACCATCACAGAATTTGCTGGTATTATTTTTCAGTGTGGACATCAGATTCATATCCTGAAACTCATGATGGCATCCTAGCAAAGTGAATGTCCCTGCTGTTCCTGGAAATCAATAACACTGCCATTAAAATATGTAATAGAAAATAGCATCATGAAACCTGTAGACTTGGCAGCGCTGCCAGTGCTGTGCAGAGCCCCAAAAGCTAACAATGGCCATGGCTTTGAAATACTGCTGATTCCTCCATTTCCCATTTCCCCCCGTCCCAGTGGTGTCATTTGGAAATACATTACAGCTGAAAGACTTCGGGATGTTTTAATTACATGTGACTAAAACTTGCTGTTGCTAGAATTAGTGTGCCTGTGTTTACGATTTATAGGTCTCTGTTTCGACACTAGTGAGGTCATAAATAACATGAAATGGGCCCTTTAGTATTAGAAAATTCAGCACTCCTCTCTAAGCCTTGACACAAACACACACTCCAAAACCCTTGTAGGGCTTGTGGCGAGTGTGGTGTGAAATACAATGCAGGGTGGGGGATAGGAGGATGTTAATAAATAATTTATCTGCAGGGTATGAATATTGAACCTTCAGGCAAGGACTTCCCATATTTTCACTGGGATGGGAAGACTCACTGCGCTGTGGGTTGATGTAGATGTTTAATGGGTAATTGATTCTGTAGGGCATGGACTCTACTTGCACTTATATCTCAGAGAAGCATATTAAAGGGACCTCCTATTTCAAATGTGCTGATGTTCATGGTATATTGGATGAGGATGGATGCGTGTGGTATGGGGTCTCTCAAGGCAATGGAGAACTGAATCCTGGGCTCTCTTCCTAGTTTGCATCCCTCTGACAAAGGAGCTTGGGATTAAACAATGAAGGCTTATTCTTCAAATCACTGACATCTGGGGGGAATTTAACACTATGTGTAGTCTTCAGTGCTGGAGTAACCACGCCACCCTTAAGAATAACTGATCTGTAGGGGCCGGATGGGAAAATAGACCTTACCTAGCTCAGGATACAAATACCTGAACTGTGTCTCAGACGTGATTTTATCTGCACAGCGAGGTGGTCTGGGATTCTTGTTAGGAAAATGGTTTCAGATCTTTCCATTACGGGCACTAGAGTAAGGCAAAGTTTTGACATGAGAAGAGCAACACTGAGAAAGTACACCTTCAAAAACAATTCTGTGGATTTTGCCTCTCCTATGCTTTTATGGGAGATGATAAACAGTTTATATTCTGACTCTTGTTGTTCTCTCGTTTGTTACTTAAATAATTTTTGCTTGTGGAAGTCTTTATATGGTTCCTGAGAAACTCACTTTAACAATTTAGTGTCTGGAATTCAAATTTTAAATGGATATTTTATCTTGACACACAGCTTTTCCCAAGTTATTGTTTCTGTTCACTCGTGAAGAAGAGTTAGAGAAGAGGGTGAGAGAACCTGAGTGAGGAAACCAGCATTTTATTGTACTGTTTTTTAATATTTTCTATTATTTTATAGAATAGTCGGTACATTTGCTCACTATAAGAAAAGGGTTCCTATTAAAACAACAATTAAATAAAGACTAAAAGACACTCATGAATGTTCAGCTTGCAGGAGGGAATAACAATTTAACAAATAGGCCTGATCAGGTGACTGCAAAAGAACTGTTTTTCACACAAATCAGTCTCAGAGAAGCCAAAAATTTGAGGCACAGGGCTAATTCAGACAGACATGTCCAAGGAGAAGCAGTCTATTGTTGTACCACTTTTGTAGAAAATATGGACTTTTCAAGAAAATGGCAAATCTAATAATGCAATAATGGCAATCAAATTCATAATAATAGCAATCAAAAAAAAGCAAGCTATAACAGAGTTTTATTTTGTCCTGTTCCCATTCTTCTGGAAAGGCCTGGATATCTGGTTCATATGTGTCTTCCCCATTCCTTTTTGCCCCCTTCATGGTGAAACCTGTATCAAGGCTGCCTCTGGCCAAACAGCGGTGTGAAATAGTAGATGGCAGAGGAAAATAAGAGTATAAGGAAACAGAAAAAAAACAGCATGAAAGTTCTGGTCTCGATGAAAAATAAGTTAAAAATATGCTGCATACCCTCAAGTACACGTTTGAACCCTATTTGCCAAGCACAATACATAACACAATCCATCCATTAGCATCAGGTTGTAGTAAATCCTGTTACACAATATTTGTAGAATCATAGAATAATCGAATGTTTTGGGTGGGAAGGGACATTTCAAGGCCATCCAGTACAACCCCCTGCAGTGAGCAGGGACATCTGCAACCAGATCAGGTTGCTGAGAGCCCCATCCAATCTGACCTGGAATGGTTGCAGGGATGGGGCATCTTCCACCTCTCTGAGCAACCTGGGCCAGTGTCTCACCACCCTAATTGTAAAACATTTCTTCCTTGTATCTAGTGTGAATTTCCCCTCTTTTAGTTTAAAACCATCACCCCTTGTCTTGTTGCAACAGATCTTGCTAAAAAGTCTGTCCCATCTTTCTTATAAGCTCCTTTTAAATATTTAAAGGCTGCAATAAGGTTTCCCCAGTGCCTTCTCTTCTCCAGGCTGAACACCCCCAACTCTCTCAGCCTGTCCCCACAGCAGAGCTGCTCCAGCCCTTGGAGCATCTCCATGGCCTCCTCTGAACTCTCTCCAACAGTTCCATGTCCTTCTGATGTTGGGGACTCCAGAACTGGACCCAGCACTGCAGGGGGGGTCTCAGAGAGCGGAGTGGAGGGGAAGAATCCCTCCCAAGCCCTGCTGCTCACGCTGCTGGGGATGCAGCCCAGGAGACCGAGGGCTTTCCAGGCTGCAAACACACACTGCTGGCTCATGTCCAGTTTTTCATCCACCATTTCTCGCAAGTCCTTCTCCACAGGGCTGCTCTCTATCCTTTCATCACCCAGCCTGTACTGGTATCAGGGATTGCCCTGACCTGTATGCAGGACCTTGCACTTGGCTTTGCTGCACTAATAATGTTTACATGGGTCCACTTCTAAGCTTGTCCAGATCCCTCTGGATGACACCCCATCCATCAGGTGTGTCAACCACACCACACATCTTGGTGTCATTAACATGCTTTACTGATCCTTGAAAACTTTAGGTTATGTCCCACAGCATTTTCCTTGGCACTAGTCACAGTTTCATTTTGATAGTCCTGGGTGTAATACAATTACAAACTCTGTCTAGAAGAGACATCTGAGACTCTCCCTCTGTTTGAATAATCTTGTCATCTACAACCCAGTCCTACTTGTAGCTTGCACCAGCTGTATATATTTAAGATTTTCTTTTATATGCTCCTTAATAAAAACCCAAAGCAGCATTGAAGAGCAGCTTCACACTGTAAAAATGATCCCTGGTCAGATTATAATTTATATTTTTAAACTGAAGCCCATTGTCTGAGTCATAAATTTTTTGACTATGGAAATCCATGTAGTTTTTGTGATTGTAGATGTTATTTTTGACTTCACATTTTCCTTCCTTGTTAATCTCAAAATACTGTATTTATTTTATAAAAAAAAAAGGAAAATAGCAAGAATAACACAGAAATGTTCAAGGGTGTCTTTACAGTAATAGTTTACTGAGTTTGTTAAAATACAAGCAAGGGGAAGGGAAGAGAAAAAATAAACCAAAAGTGAACTTAGAGAAACTTGGCAAGGTCACTGGAAATGTGGACTGAGTTCCTGGCTCAGCCACATACCCCTTGTGTTACCTGAGATAATTCACTTAGCTGTTGGTCAAGGAAGCAGTTAAATAAGTTTTACATACATGTTCAGGGTCCACAGAACCTAAACAAGTATTCACCCACTTCCTGAGATATAAGCTGTTTCCTGAATCAGGAAATATCTTAGCTCCTTATCTTATATATGTAATAACATTTCTTCCTCTTATCCTTTATTTATCTTATTTGTCTGCATTCTGAAATCCTCAGCAAAGGCCATTGCTTAGATGCATTTGCACAACACCAAAAGTACTGGGACCTATACTGAAAAAGAAAGGAAAGAAAGGAAAGAAAGGAAAGAAAAGAAGAAAGGAAGAAAAGAAGAAAGAAAGGAAGAGAGAGATATTTCATTCCTATTATGGCTTCAGTTCATCAAAACCAGCTTCCAAACCTGTCTTCCATGCTGTTCCCCAATCCCATTTCTAACATGTCCCCTATCTTCACCACCCCTTACTTTCCACCTCCATCTATTTTAACTGGACCCTCCGACAGTGATAGTGATTTTGACTCAGCCATAACCATTGAATTTGAAACAGGTGAATAGTGTCCTAAAGAAAACCAATAATTCAGTAACACAGGCAGGCATCTGTGTGCATGAGAAGGCCATGATTCAGAGGAAGTAAAAGGCAAAAGTTCAGTATGGTTGACTTTATAGGTTTTTTACATCAGCAGAGACTCAGCATTCTGTAAAAAAGTCCAACTTCTCAGCAATTTATCTCAGTATTATCTCACAAGGAAGAATCAAAACTTGGGCAAGGTCTCACACTGGACTTTGCTGCTATCAAGGTCACATGAAAGACACTATCCAAGGCTATGAAAGGTTTCTAAATTTAAAACAGACCCCACTTACCATGGTAGGCAATTGAAATCGTTTCTCTACTTTGCACAGATAGAGGTACCTAATCCTTCTATGATTAGAGACTAGTGAAGTTAACTTAATTCTGTTTCTGCAGGCGCTGCTGCTTTTGAGGGAAGCAGCTCATCTTGAGGAATGGCCTGCTGGTGTGATGGGAAAACAAATAGCTTTGTACTTTTGAGCTAAGGAAAAAAATTTACTATTGATTTTGGCTTAAGAGTGGTAAGTGCTTTCTTTACGATTCTCATCATGGCTAGAGAGCTGTTATTCTGGGCATTAGCCTCACATACCTTGCTGTGGAAGACTCTGTTGCAGTACATCATCTTGTAGGAATTTACTGAGGGGATCCCTAGGTCTCTCCAGTTTTTGGTTTTCCAGCAGGCAAAAAGGGATGAGCATATGAAACAGCTTCTCCCTCAGCACAGAGTTTAATAGGTTCGACAGCCTAGAGATATTGATTACTTTGGGAGAAAGGTCAAGAGAACACAAGAGCCTTGCTGTTTTTCTACCTACCACTGGAGGTTTGGTTTATCATGAAAGACCACACAACTATTGTCTAAACTCGCCTTTAAAACCAACAGCCTCACAGGGCTTTCAAGTTGATTACAAAGGGTAGGAGTTGTTATCTAAAGCAGCGTGCAAGTTGAAAAGGATGGAGGCAGCGAGCCTGGCGAGGTCCTGCAGATTGGCAAGGCTGCTACAATTGTGCTTTATTGTGCTTTATTGTGCTTTAATGTAGCTTGCCATTTTCAGGTGACAGTAAAATAAAATACTTCATTATAGCCACTAGTTACGTTAATTAAGTAGATGATACAAGGAAATCCTATATAGAGAAGAGCAGCTCTACACAAGTGCAGTATTGCAGGTCTTCAGACCAGGTCTGGAAACAAAAAGTAGAGCAAGCAAAATAACTTTCTTTTTTTCTCAAAAACATGAAATTTAAAAAAAAAAAATCCTGGATGTAGACTCAAAAAAAAAAAACCCAAACAAAAATCACTCCCTTGAGCAGTTTCCAATAAATTCCAAAAAGAAAATTATCTCAGGTTAGTGTTTCAAAACAAAACAATATTTTCTTTTAAAATGTGGGGGATTTTTGCTGAAAATAAAAAATGACAGTTTAGGTTGTACTGTAACACAATATTTCATCTTGTTTTGAAATGATCACTCATAACAATTTTTTCCCCTTTTTAATTACTTACCAGCTAAGTTTTATGTGTGCATGTATGTATAGCTGGCATTTTCTTGCCAAAAATTAGGTTTGACAAAACTGTATTTTTTGGCAGAATATCTTTCCTCCTGAAATTTCAATAAGACTTAACTGCAAGAAATAGATATGTTTAAGCAGAAAGGAGAGTAGAAAACCAAGAGATCTTGGGCTAGACAGTGGGATAGCAGAGGTGCTGGTTCAGCTGGAGAGCAGAGTAAAAAAATCCATCCCCACTGCTGAAAAGAGCCGTTGATGAATTGTGCGTCAGGGAGTATCTTCAGCTATGAACCTTGGTCATGTGTGAATGTCTGGGTGTGGGAGGGTTGTGAATGAAGGATTGTTCATGAAGGCACAATAAATTAATGTTGTTGATGAATTTTTACCATGGAGCATATACAGGCGTGTTTATAAGAAAAATTTATAACAGAAGATTTTTATTCCTTTTCCCATGGCCAGCTACAAGTGCTTTCCCACCTACCAAGACAAATATCATGGTAATAAAGGCACTTTCTTTTGTCTAGAAAGTGGCAAGTGTTGCCTACAGGGCTCCTCTGGCCATTGACTTCCACCTACTGTGAGAAAAGACTGCTGCAGCTGCATTATCCGGCTGATAATGTCACACTAAGACAGGCTATTATTTATGTAACGGGGTTCATCATAAAATCCAACAGAAAGTCAAATGAAAGCCCCCTGTTCCTCATACTGGGTTCCAAATCAGGCATCTGGCCATCACCAATGTTTGCTGAAGTTGTCAGAGATGCTGTGCTAGGCAGTGATTTACCATCTGGAGGACCTACTTTAACATCAGCATCATCAAACAGGAGATGCTCGTGATACTTACTTCTAGGCACCAGTCTTTGGTGTCCTGAAGAAACTCCTGGGGGAATCTACTGCTCTTTCCTGCCCATGAAACTTTGCCTGGGATGTAGGTACTCAACTTTACAGGTCTCAAATGTAAAAGTCACTCTGGCTGGTCACCTTGCTCTGCAGAAGCACTTCAAAGGACAATACCTCTAATTTTAAATCTGATGAGTCAGAACCTCTGTGTCCTGCAATATGACAAGGGGAAATGGGTTCAAACTAAAGGAAGGTAGATGTAGACTGGATATTAGGAAGTTCTTTACTGTGAGGGTGATGAGACACTGGCCCAGGTTGCCCAGAGAGGTTGTGTCCCCTCCCTGGCAGTGTTCAAGGCCAGGTTGGATGGGGCTTAGAGTAACCTGGTCAAGTGGGAGGTATCCTTTCACATGGCAGGAGGCTAGAACTCTATGATCTTTAAGGTCTCTTCCAACCCAAACCATTCTGTGATTCTGTGATTCTCTCTTTCAGCACTATGGACCAAAATGAACTAAAGAAGAACATACCTACCTTCTGGACTTTCAAGTTAGACAATACAAATTCCCTCAGTGTGCTACCTAAAGTAGCCTAAGAAAATGATATAAATATCTCACCATAAAGCTAACCAAAATCTGTAGAAAAAAAATAGGGAGAAATGTCTGTCCACAAAATACAGGCAGAGGGGTTAATGTGGTATTTTACAACACAACAGGCAAAGGAGAGGAGGTGAGTCAGAAGAAGATTGTAGAAGGTTTAGATACTATTTAGCAGTCTGCAATTAATCTCTCTGCCTCAATTCCCTTGCTGCAAAAGACTTCCTCCCATCACCTAGTGTGACCATCCTGCTCTTGTAATGGATTCAACACAGGGCTTGAACAGGTTCATCAGCCGTAGACTTGCGTGGCTTCTGTCCTGCCAGTCCAGTGCACAGGCAGTGTGAGATTGCATCAGCCTGAAGTACCTCATAGAATTATCCCATGCAAAGACAGAGGCATGTGTGGAAAAGTCTTGATTATCTTCTCTTCTGCTCTCATTAGACCATGCAATACCATCTCACTGGCACTTGCTGATTGGAACATGGCCTGCTCCCCTGAAAGAGAGCAGAGCATGGTGCTACAAGTGTCAGAGTCAATGCCCTAAAGTGCAAAGGTAGTCCTTCCTATTAACTCAGTAGATATGTGTGCATTTCTTACACAAACATATACACACAGACCCACCCAGAGACATTATCATCACTTGGAGAAAGCATCTTCCATTACCCTCTTATTTTTCTAAATCTTTTTATTATCTTCAATATATTATATGCTAACAACAGGCTAATCTTTCCTATACCAAATACGAGATCTTAATAAGAGAATGAAACCCACATTTTAGTTGGTACAAGAACACATTTCAATGCACAAACAAGTCAAGACTTCAGGATATTGTAGACATAGGCTCTTTCTTGGACATGAATTACAAATGTGTCTTTCACCCAGTAGTACCTACATGGACAGGGCTTGCCATATGCTCACCAGGTTTACAAAGCTGACCAGCTTTTGCTGGGGAAGTAAATAGGGATTTAGGAGTTTAATTTTCACTTCCCTAATTTTTCCTAATTGTAGTTCTGGCACTTAAGCTATATAATTACATAGTATTAGTAAGCCATTTCATTCACCTAGCAAAGTATCCAGCTGTATGCTCATCAAGAGTGATCATGGGACAGCCTACACAAACATTACATCTACACAACACAGAAAACATCTTGCATTGTCAGGAGACATCCTGTTCATGACCACGACTTATTTCTACCACCAGTGGTTGGCATCCACATGACAGCAATGCCTGGGAAAGGCACAGATGAGGTTTGGCCATGACATTCAGCTCACTGGTCAGTTCCTTGTTGATGGCAGGACTTAACCCTGGACCACAGAAAGCTGTTAGGGAGTTACTTTCCAGAACAGAGCTGCAACTTAAATAAACCTGTAGTAAGGCTCTTATGTGTTTGTAGAAAGTAACTTATGAGATACACAATCATGAGACACATTGCTGTAGACTTAGCCAATGGGGCAGTTTTCAACATGTGATCTCTAGGACATACAAGAACTACACCTAAGGAGGTGGTAAAAGAAAAGCAAACAAAGAAAAGCAAATCTGTTGTCAGAAGCTTAACTTTGTAAGATAGCAATCCACCTCTTCAGTGGAAAAAAAATAAGAAAATGTAACCATGAAAAAGTTGAAGATCACTGGCAAATTGAGCAAAACTGACTCGAGAATGACTATTTGCTTTCCTGAAGAGTAAGGAGCTACTTCCAGTGTGGGAACCACCTACACTGTGTCTTTAGGAACCACAGATTAGATTCCTTTTTGTGCTCACATGTGTGTACAGCAATGCAGTAACAGTGAATTTGACCCACTGCATCTTTGTGGATATACAATTGGTGGACATTCATTGCTCCAGGCTGATGTTGCACCAGCATATAAGGACTTCAGAAGGCATTTCTTTCAAGTCTACCAGGTTGTCCAGGACAGTTCCCAAAGAGGTCAGCTGTGCAAACCTCTTTTCAGCTCAGAAAATAAACTACAAATTTTTTTATAAAAAAATGTGGACTTGTCTGACCAGTTTTCAGTTTGGGGCTCTTCTGCTCCGGGTCCTGGTGGTGTTCTGACTTTCCACAAGTTATATTGCTATGGAGGAAAGCCAAATTCTGAATTCAGCTGCCAAAAGGAAAGGTGAGCTTTGGGGCACAACACTAAGGTGGTAAATGTGGTTGGAAGTGTGACTCTACATTTTTAATCTTCAGAAATACAGGTCATGGTCAAGCTCTGCAACAGAGAGCAGACCAGTCTATACAGACAGCTGGTAAGGGTTGCTTATTGGGTGCACAGGCTTGTGAGTAGTGGAGAAAGATGTCACATTTTTAATTCTGTTCTACTGATGTCAGAAATTTTTGTTATTATTATTTTTGAAGACTGCTAAAACACTTGCCATGCTGGTTAGGATGTTATTATTCACTCTGAGACTGTAACTGATGTCTTCTGCTGGTCTTGCGTAAATCTGTGTCTCAGCCAAGAATCATAAGGATGTGTAAGTAAAAAGGGAGAAAACTGCACTGGAACTATATAAACACCTATTTAAAAACTGCGTTGTTAAAATAACAAAAATATAGGACCAAATTCAGTTCTAGCAGTGTGTACATATCTCTATTGATATCAGTGAAATTGAGGCCATTAACACCAGCAGAATATGTGATCCATAACTCTAAGTTCTGGTCACACCAGAAGAGTTCCAGGAGGTAAATGTTTTACTTGGTTAAAAGAATATATGGTGTCTGATTATGCATCCAAATTCAAAACATGAGATCACCATATTCACGACATGTAAGCTTGCAAGGCACCCACAGAGTATTTGAATATATAATTCACAAAAATGAACATTATCCACCAAACAGGTACTCAATACTACTCAAAAGCAACACAAAGATTAATTTGCAAAAATTGCATTTCTTTGTCACTTTCTTGACCTTTAAAATAAAGCCTAATTCCAATTAGTTCAGTTATAAAGTCCATAACTCTTGTAGGTACTGCAGTGTGCAACACATTATCGTTTTACAATGTTCTCCCTGATTTGCAGCACAAAACATGCACTCCTTATGGGAATTTGTTGGCAAGCATTTAGGGCAGCTGGAAGTGATCACAAAGTGCAATTACTGTCTGTGCATATCCACATCTGGAAAACAGTTCTTTGCAGATTTTAAAATAACCCTAATGAAGAATGGAACCTTGTACTTGAATAGATGGAAGGGGTGAAGGGGTCTCAATGCCAAATTTGTTAAACAGCTAGAATGAAAAGAGCACCACTGTACAGAAATAGAAAATAATTAACAGAAAATTAATTATTGTCAGAAATGTTTGAAGTCATTCTTCATGAAGGAGAAATATCATTCTTGGGCTGGGGTGAAGGGAAGTCCTCCATTAAATAAAATATTTAACATCTGCCATTAAAGATTTAACAGTGATGATATTGGCTGAGTGAAGCATGTTAGGTGATATTATATTTAACACGTAATCTCATGAAGTCTCGTGGCCCAGGGGACATCAGTTGATGTGAGACATGCTGAAAGGTTTACTGAAAAAGGTCTAGGGACAAAATGGAAGAAACCCAGGAAATGTCAACATTATCATCAAGAGGTTGCACCAATGGGTTCCTTGTGATGGGAGCTGCGACATGACGTGCTGGGTCCAGCCCTTGCATTGCCTCAGAGAATCTCCCGTGTGTGCACTCAAATGAACTTCACAGTATTTGTCACTACCTCTTTGTGATCTTGGCCAGACTGGCCACATTTCTAGTCACTTTATGATGATGGAGAGTCAAGGATGGTCACTTCATAACATTCTGCAGGCATCTGTAAATTAACCCGCACAAGAACCCTCACCTAGAAATGTCCCCATATTTTAGGTCCCAGTTCAGCCATGCTGGGCTCAATTATTGATGTCCCTCACAGTATGGATGTCCCTCAACATGAGGTCAAAGCAGTGGATCCCGTTGTTTCTCATAATCTCTAAAAATTGGACAAATTAAACATAGATTAGACAAAGCAGAACACACAGCAATTAAGACATACTTTTCCCATATTTAAATGCATTCCAAAATCTCTTTTAAATCGGTTTAATTTTAAACTTTAGTTAATGGAACTACCTAAAGCCTTCTCTTTTGCTTCTCTCAAGAACAAATAATCCTTTTTTTCTTCTTTATGTGATCGATACTCAGGTTTTAACCCTTTCCAATGCATTCTTTGGGATGAGACATAAAGCTACAACTCTGACCATTCACAACCATTATAGATCTCAGAGGAGAGATCTCTTCCCTCAGTCTCCCACATGGGAAATCATCTCACCCGTCAAAAGCTGACATAAAGTTTCTCTGCATTCCTCCCTTCCCATGATTAGTTCTAAATCCGCTAAATTATTAGTTCTATTAGTTCTATTATTTCTATTTAGAACTATTAGTTCTAAAGCTGCTAAATAGCTTCTGCTTTCTGCTCTGCAGGTAGGCACACCATTTTGTCCAAGTCTAATAAACTGGATGTACAATTAACAAAATTTATTTTGACTCCTTCTAGTTGAAACAATCTTGAACAAATGCACTGTGGCTCATCAGGCTCCCCTTTTTTTTTCTCAAAGACCTGTCTAAATCACTGAGTTTAACTAATTTCATCAGAAGCTGGATCATGTCCTGTGTGAGCATTTAATTTAACAGATTTAACAGATCCAAAGTAAACTATACAAATAGTTAATACAAATATAAACTTGTCATTATGAATATAAAAGATAATAATGACAAAGATTTTGCAACCATGCTAAGAGGTTTACTTTTTTTCCCTGAGAGAGAAAAAATAAAACAAATAAAAAAAAGGGGGGGATTTGACAAAAAAATTAAGGCTAGCAAAGCCAGAGTAGCTCAAGTGGGAACAGTGAATTTCTGCTGTCTTGAACTGATTTTGCTACCCACACAGGAGCAAGCCGTCCAGGTCACCAAGCAGGATGCTATGTTAGCTATGTTACAAGTGCACACCATGGCCAACACGCTGCCCAGAGCAGGGACTGCCCCCAGATTTCATCACCAGCTGCAACCTCCAGCTGGATTCTCTGTGAAGTAGGGCAAAAAGGAAAAGTATAAGCTGTTTCTCCAGCAGGTTGTGATTTAACTCATCACTCCGAGCCCATGGGGTCAGCTCACCTCGGTGCTCCCCAGGCGTGGGCAGGATCTCACTGGTAAAGCAGAGCATGTTTTGGCAGCACTGGGCAGCCGGTGTTTCTGTTGGAGCAGCTCTCAGAGATACTCATTGTACAGCCAGATTTCATCAGAACAAAGCCAATGTTAATGCAAGGCAAGGCCCCTCTAATGATGGTTTATTGTGAGTAAACACAGGGCTAAGCAGAGATGTATCAAGTGGATTTTTCATTCTTTAGTTGGGAAGGAACCACCAGGAGCATCTGTCTCTACATTAACATCACAGAGAGCATGAGGTTTCACCCAGTAATTCCTACAACAAGCCAGTAATTTCTGGTAGAAGCTGGAGGATGTCAGGGAATGGTTTGAGAGCTTTCCTTGCAATGCTCTTGATGTTATCTATTGTCCTGGGAATCTGCTGTGAAATGACCCAGCAGGCTTCCCTGGACATTGCATGCACAGAACACTCTCACCCTCTCCACCAGATCCAGGGGATCCAGGAGGCAGAACAACCAAAATAACTGAAATTTCTATTTGTGCTTTGTAGGTAAATTCTGCTTTCAGGTAGGTCAGGCAGAGGACTACTGTTGTTGTTGTTGTTTTTGTTGGTCAGGACCCCGTAGTCAGCCGATAGATGCACAAATGAAAAGCATCTCCCTTGCAGCATTCAAAATATAGAAATACAGAAAATAATAACCAAAGTATTACAGTCAAAAGTGCTGTGCTTGCATTTCCTCTGGAAGTGGCTTTACATTAGAAAACTGGTGTTTTAGTGAAGTCTAATTTGTAATTAACAATAGTTAATTTTCCACTGAGATTTTTTAATTACTTATGTACTAGAAAGAGTACCATCACAAAAAGTTAAATATTTCTGGCTAAAGGAGAAATGTCATGATGGCCTCAGGTGTGAAGTTTGCTGCCTTCTCACCTTGAAGCCAGACTCACCAGCAAGACTACATCTCCCCTAACAATTCACTGTCTGAGGTTTCCCAAATGTTCAACTCTCCTTCAATAAGAAAATAGACCATGCCGTATAACAGAAGTTTAAACAGCAAACTCCAATTTCCCAGTGACACAATAGCCAAAATATTTTGGGGACTGGATTAATTTAAAATGAGATGTCAGATAGAAAATTATAATAAAACTGAAATTCTACATCTGCACCCCCCACCCCAGAAAATTATGCAGAAAGAAATTTTTCCTACTTCTCAGATGGAAAGAAAAACATAGGGAAAGTAGATGCATTTTCCAATAAATGCATACAGAGCCTGTGACAAGGTATAAACTCAACATCAACACATAATTCCTAGCACTACACAGATTTCTCTCTGCTGGAAGCAGGAGTATTACACATAGGCCTCCAGACAGCTGGCCTGCAGTAGGAATTTTTCAGTGCTTTGAATTTGAGATAGATGAGGAAAAGAAAAAGCGTCTATGCCACTAACCTGGTGGGAGAAGTTTTGCCTACGGGAGATGATGAATATTCAAATCACAGCTTCCATGAAATATCATAGCACCTTAGTCAAATAGAGTTTGAAACAAAATCATTCCTCAACTCTTTTGTGTCTGCTCCACAATCCAAAGTGTTTCATTTCAAAAAAACAAAAATTAAAATTTCTTTTTAAAAAGTACAATTTAATTTTTCCCTGATTAAAATGCAATACTTGAGCAAATCATTATTTTTTTCTCAAATCCCTCTGTTTTCCAAAGCCAGTGCTCAGTGCAATTTGCATTCTCTGTCTTCATCTTCCAAACAGGGATCTTTAGCCATATGCAGGATTAAAGATTTGCCTAAGGGTACCCCTCATGATGTTAGTCTCAATTAAGTATCTCACACTTGCTCACACCATCTCCTGTCTCGTCCTGTGGCAGTGAGTCCCATAGTTCATCCTTGTACTGACAGAGAAAGACTCACACTAATGCATGCAGCCTGACAAATGTTTGAGGAGAAAGTTGTTTATTGTATCAAATACTTTGACTTCTTGTTCAGAAGGTATAAACATTAATAGATTGGCAGTCATGAAATTAATGATGACTGCAAATTACTGAGACACTTAACTCCCTATACAAAATGTATTCTGAACAATAAATAAAAAGTAAAATTATTTTGAGATAAGGAAGACCTTATAAAAATAGTAAATTAAATTAGGGAGCTCAGGGTAGTCTGGAACAAATATGCAAGTCTATGTGATAATTTGTAGTTGGTAAGAGAATTGATCCCAGTCTTTTGTGATGAGCCCCAGTGACCATTGATCAGAGTTTCTCATGAGTCACAGGATGAGAGCTGGGCTGGAAACACAGTGAGAGTATTCAAATGCAGAAAGGAAAACAACACTGAGTATACTTCCCACTTTAGGCCCTGGGCAGGGATTTAGTGCAGTGTGTGAACAACTTGGGGGTAACAATCAAAAGCTCCTTACAAGTGTAATAGATAAAAGCTGCCATGTAGGGAATCAACCCTAATAATAAGAGTAATATGCAGCACCTTGCATGTTCAAAGGCACCTAGAGAAGTGGAACAAGGCTCTGTGTTGGTACTCACATTTTGCTAATAGAAAAAACAGGACCTTGGAAACCATTTCCATTTCAATGACCTTTCAGTTGCTCAAACTCTTGTGCCAGGACTGGGTTTTCCTAAGCCAAGAGTAACTGAAAGACCCTCTCAGTTGTAATCCACACTGAATGTCACCCAATTTCCCCTTCAGACAGTAATTCAGTGGCAAAGGAAAGGTGTGGATCCTAGACATGATTACCACCATCTTGGACATCTTTCATCCTTGCCCCTTGTCTGTCCTCCTTGAGGACCAAATCCTGCTCTTGTTCATTTGGAGAAGGAGATCTTGCAGGGCCATTGCACACAGGAAGCTCTGACAGCCTAAGGAAAGTGGACCCTTGCACAAGGAAACTCATTTTGTCCAGATCTGGGACTACTCTTTTCTTTCCATGAAGGGGCAGGAGGGTGATGTCAAGGAGCTTCAGATCCAGCCCCTCAAACACTATGAAACAGCTAAGGAGTCCAGCCAAAGCTACACAACTTTCCCCAAATGCAGCCCCTTCCTAATTCCAGTTTCGAAGTGATTTTGCTTACAATATCTCTGGCTTCCTTCTCCCCACCTGCCACTCAATCAGAGCTAAATGTCAAATGTCTTTGCCATCAGCCATGCCAGGCATGCTAAAAAAAGCATCTGCCTTTCTGACAAACTGTGCTCTCTGAAAGTCCTGTCTTCAACTTTACTGTAATTCACAGGCTTTCTTTAATTTTATTTTTAACATCTCTCTCCCCAGTGGTCTGTTTGCTTTCCTGGGATCACTCTGTGTGAAGGGCATCCCAAAGGAGAAAGATCCCCTCTGAAACACCCTGCAGGAACAAAGGCAAGTGGGAATATCTGAATCCCTGTGGACTTGGGGATAAACTGAGCAGTACAATCATACCATGATCTGCTTAAATCATCCTGGGAAGGAGGTGCTCATGGGGGGACTCGTCAGTGACAGGTCCCATCACCACCACGCTCCATACACTTGAGGCATGGCCTCAGGCACCCTCAAACCCTGCCTCTCCCCGTGGGCACTAACATCATGAACAGGCAGCACAAGTCAGAACAGGTTTGGAGTTGCCCACAGTGACTTTGGGGACAATCTCTAAGGAGAGATGACCAGGGTTTATCCAAACACGGTTGTCTTAATATCTGCAGCACAGTCCTCTCCTGCACATGGACATGTTTCTCATTTGATGCTGAGGCTTGTGGGCAGAAAATTGCTGTGGTTGAGAGACTGCAAGCAACAAAAAGCTGTTGACTTTCTGACAGAAATTGCATATTCTGTACTCTTCCAGAGAAGTAGCATTGTGAGGATTTATATTGCGTCTGCCTGTTTCCAAAATTACTTGGTTGAAAAAGGATTTTTTTTATAGCAAAGGGTAGTTTTTCTTCTTTCTTTCCCACTGTAAAGTTTCCAGCTGGCTACGCTGGGGCTACTCAGAGTTTCATCTTCCCCAGCTGCAGAGGGGCACAGTCAGATCCCACCCTGTCCAACACCCTCATCCCACGCACTGCCATTCATGTGCTCCACTATTGCTGCTCTTTCCGAATGCAGCACCCTTCAACCTGCCCCTTGTTTAACCATCAGGACCTTAGGTAGGAAAGAAGAGTGGGTTTTTTGAGTGGAGTTAGCTCAGGATCCCACCACAGTTCATCCCTTCTTCTGCTGAAATCACACGGTCCCATTTTCATCCCCACACAGCCTCCACCTGTGATGTCTCCTGCAAGACATTGCTGTAAGCACCAGCGGATTTTGTAGCAAACATGGTGTTTTATCCTCTCTTGTGAATCCAGCCCATCCTGCTTGCTTTGAACTTGTGGTTCAATTCTGAAAAGAGAGTTTTCAGAGAAAATTACCATACTGACTACCTACCAAGCTTATCTGAGCCCTACAACATCCACTCTCCCGTGTCACTGAGCAAGAAAGGTATTTTTAGCCTGGCTATCAGCCCCACAAATAGTCCAGAATTCAGACTTTATTTCTTCTGTCTTGCTCACTACCACCAATAAAAATTTTGGAACCAGAAACATGTTCACAGTGTGAAGTGTTAGCCACAAGAGAGTCACAGAATCACACAGAATCACAGAATTCTAGGGTTGGAAGGGACCTCGAAGGATCATCTAGTCCACCCCCCTGCCAGAGCAGGGTCACCTAGAGTCCATCACACAGGAACGCATCCAGGCGGGGTTTGAATGTCTCCAGTGAAGGAGACCCCACAACCTCTCTGGGCAGCCTGTTCCAGTGCTCTGTCAATCACACAGTGAAAAAGTTCTTCCTGATATTCACATGGAACCTCCTGTGCTCCAGTTTGCAACCATTGCCCCTTGTCCTACCATTGGTCGTCACTGCAAAAAGCTTGGCTCCATCATCCTGACACTCACCCTTTACATATTTGTAAACATGGATGAGGTCACCCCTCAGTCTCCTTTTCTCCAAGCTAAAGAGACCCAGCTTCCTCAGCCCACTCCCTTAACCATCTCTGTGGCTCTGCGCTGGACTCTCTCAAGCAGTTCCCTGTCCTTCTTGAACTGTGGGGCCCAGAACTGGACACAATACTCCAGATGTGGCCTCACCAAGGCAGAATAGAGGGGGAGGAGAACCTCTCTTGACCTACT
>VZRW01006506.1:9434-51667 GCA_013398125.1 Aegotheles bennettii | reverse complement strand
ACCCCCCCGCCTATCAAGGTCTCTTTGAATGGCAGCACAACCTTCTGGTGTGTCAGCCACTCCTCCCAGCTTAGTGTCATCAGCAAACTTGCTGAGGATACATTCTGTACCCTCATCCAGGCTTTATTCCCAGGGACGCATCAGCTGTGCGGTGATAGCAAGCAAAAGACAGCAAAGCTGCCTTAGTTTGCATGCAGGAGTATAGGAGTGAAATATAAAGCTGTGCATATAACACAGACAAAATATGATTCACAGTTAAAGGAGACACTTTTTAATTCCTCCTTTATGGAATCATAGAATAGACTGATTCAGGTTGAAAAGAGCATTTAAAGGCATCCAGTCCAACCTCCCTGTGTTGAGCAGGGACATCTGCAACCAGATTGGGTTGCTGAGAGCCCCATCCAATCTGACCTGGAATGTTTCCAGGGATAGGGCATCTCCCACCTCTCTGGGCAACCTAGTCCAGTGTCTCATCACCCTCATCATAAAATATTTCATCCTTGTACCTACTATCAAGTTTCCCAGTGTTTATATACATAGAAAATTAATTGAAACATCGAGGTGGATCCAACCTAGAAATGTTTGATGATGGAGTTTATTTTAAATCCTGCTGAGGCAAGTCCATACTTGTGTGACATGCTCTCTAAAGGATTTCTTTCTAATATGGGATGCTAAAAGTACTTGTGGAGTCAAGAATATTTACTATGTGTTTGGAGTTTAGTGTGCCAGACAGGCTTTACCTGTTGATTCCAGCTGCATCTTTGCCATGTGGCCTTCACCTGCTCTCTCTTCTTTCCTGTGAATTCCTACAGTCACTTGCAGAGGCTTCACTGAGAAACCACATTGACTCAGATAATAACACTGATGTGGATGCAAAATTAGCCTCATTTAAAACTGAGATTCTATTCAAAAGCTTGGAAAAGTCCAGTTCAGCAAAGTCTGTAAGTAGATGCTTAAATCCATCCCCAACCATCACAACATATTAGTGCTTCTGTAAAGGTTTTGCAGATTTGGGGCTCCTGTCTGGCTTGCAAATGGCAAGT
Source organism: Aegotheles bennettii (assembly GCA_013398125.1). Classification (NCBI taxonomy): domain Eukaryota; kingdom Metazoa; phylum Chordata; class Aves; order Caprimulgiformes; family Aegothelidae; genus Aegotheles; species Aegotheles bennettii. The sequence goes on along the minus strand of VZRW01006506.1, from coordinate 50,624 downwards.
GGCTTTGATTTGAGTGTGCCAAAGGAGTTCAAAAGCAATTTAATTTTCATAATGAGAATCTTTCTGCCAGCAAATGGCAAGTGGCTCTAAGTATGTCTTTTTCCTGTCTATTCAAATTAGATTAAATAAGATTATGGTATTATTAGCATTATTAGGGTTATCATTAGGAAATTACTATTCACAACACTTTCATTTTCATATTCTACAATAAGGAAAGCAAATGTGTTAAAATGATTGAACATCAATACATAAGCTCTTAATAATCCAATGGTATCATTGAGTTCATCTTTTAGATTCAGTTGTAAAAGCCATCGTTTGCTAGTTAATATCCAATTGTTCATTAGAATAAATTCTTTCAGACTCAGTAGCTCTCTAATGATGATACATAGTCATTACATTTTAGTCAACCTATTCTTAGTACAGCCATTGAATGACATTTAGTTGTTGCTATTTTATTATTATAATTCACATTTAATAATGATATCATGACTCAGATCATCACATCAGACTTTTATCTTGTCACACATTTTAAACCACACCAATGAGATGTGGCTAGTACTCAAAGTGGGATTTTTAAGGCAGATATACATGCTGCATAAAGTAGAGTTGATGGATAAATTGCATTGCTCATTCCTCCAACTCAGAGCTAAACAGTAAATCCAATAGGCTCCAGGCAGCATAGTATATATCAAAATACAATAATATAGTAATATAGCGTGTACATATATAATATACTATATATGGTATATAGAATATAGTAATAGTATATATCAGAACAGAAGTAACAGATCTGATGTTTTTACTGTCTATGAACTACTTGTTGGGAAATATTAAATTTGCAGTCCTCACTAGATAGTTGTAGTCTGATGATGATAGTAGCATCACAGGAAAAGCCTAATGTCTAAATGTCTGACTTTAAGCATGCACTTAATTTTTGATAGGTTGAAAATAGCATTTTACTTTCTTCTTGCCCCTTGGCTCATTATGTTCTCATGCAGGACATCATGGGAGGTCATTTATTTTGGGACAGGAATTGTCAGGGAAAGGAAAAACTTGAGTTTTCCTTACTTCATTTGGAGAACTTGAATTTGGGGTATGATCTTTCACAATTACTCAGCATTTTTTGCTCACACTGCACTCACTGGCAGGACTTCCCTGGATTTCTGTAGTCACAGAGCTGCTAAAAAATAATTGTGTTTTCCAGGATATTTCCACAAATAGTGTGAATAAATTTTTAGTTATTTTAGACTTGGTATTCTCATAGAATTTTACACTGATTAAAGTTTGGAAAACTGTAAGAATTCAGATTTTGTGCCTGCATACATCCTTTTCATGTACCTAAGTTGTTCCTTGTTACCCATGCAGTGACATGTGAACAAGGTGTAATGGCAGTCTGGTTCCACACGTTCAGATATTCTAGCTTCAGACAACAAGTATCACTATTACATCTGGGACTAGATAAGAGGTATCTCTTCTTTTTTTTAACATAACCTCCAGATTAAGTTAAATCAATGTAAATATAATAGAGATCCTTAGAAATCACTGTTTATTCTTGCATAAAATTAAAGCGGTATCCTAATAAAGCTCCAGCAAAGGTGACTTCCAGAGTTCAAGGAGGCTGATGATTTTGCACCTGTCTTAAAGTTTTAATTATTTAGTTCCTATGTTTAAATTACAGTTGTTGTTGTATATATTTAAACTGCGACATCACTTTGAGCTACATGAATGGGCCAAAAGCCCCTGTTTTCAGTTCAGTTTTGGCTAGAATTTAGATGCAGGCTTCAGGTGGGCAAAGGGGCTCCTAGGAGAAGGATTTCAGTCTGTATTTAATATGGAGCACATGCTTCTGTGCTTTGCTGAAGCGAGGTGGATTTAAACTCTTTGCTGAATGGTTCTTAGCTAAGTGAGAATGACTGCAGCTAGATAGAGCTAGTTGTGGACCTAAGGGAGAAAGAAGCATACAACTTTGTTTCTTAAATCCTCTGAACTGCTTCAGAACCATTTCTAGAAATTACTTTTCTCCCATTTATCCTGCAGCAGTGCTTCAGCATGATGACTTAAACCGTAAAGTACCTCTAGCTCATACACTCCAGCCATAAACTGGTAGTTTCTATCCCATCTTTACAATCCTTTTATTGCCTATTGTGTCTTTGCAAAGAAATAAACAATCCACTTCTTTTAGAGAAGTGAGATATGCATTTAACCTACGTGCATGGTAGCTGTTGGTAGGCAGGGAATACCTGTTCTTCACAAGAGAGATCGTTGTGTGTATGTCTGTGTTTCCATTTCCAAGCAGCCTCATTGTACTAAGCTCTCTGAGGTTGGCTGGAGCAACTTTGGGACCAGTTGTAGGGCAACCCACTACTGAGTTATCTCCTTGCAACACCTGCAACTCAGATCCAACAGAGTTAGCAGTCTCCTTAACAGTTGCTGGATATTGAGTGCCTGCCCACAACATTTTCCTCTACCCCATCTGCTTCTTCAGTTTAGCCACTGGTCTGATGCAGGCAGACCAGAGGGTCTGTGGTCCTTCTTAGGACCTTCACTGCCTCCCAGGAATTGTACAGAGGAGGGGTGCAGCAGTTCCAGTCCCAGTGCAGTCTCCCTTATGAATTTGCCATTTCTCCAGCTGTTTCATGATGAAACAATGTAAGATGTTATGTTGTGTGAGTGAAAGTCTGCTATGTGTCAGAAAGGCTCAACCCTGATTTGACACATGAGAAAGCGATTAGTGAGACAAGTGTTGGGGATCCAGGCAAGGTGATGTGTCTGGGAACCAGGCAAAGCTAGGCAATGTAATCCCAAGCTGGCAGCAAGCTGCCCCGGAGCGCTGGGGGCGCAGAGAGCACAGAGCCGGCCTCCTTTCCCAGCACTCAATGTTCTTGCTGGTATTGAAGGTTGAGTAGTATCTCAACTTCCAACTCACAGAGCACATCCTGCTCCTTCCCCCAGTGCTCAGGCACTGAAGGTACCCTAGTGCCTCGAGCCCTGCCTTTTAAGGTCCACCCCCTTGTTAGGCAATTAACTTCATTATTACCAAACAATTAGCACCTGAGTGTGATGACCAGGAGGGCTGCTCTGTCAATCAACAATCAGGTAGCCCTCTGGTTAACCTCTACAACAAGAGAAACCAAATGTCTCAAGAAGAAAGATGAAAACCTGTGGGATCTGGCTAATTCCAGAGGCAATATCACTTATCTTATTACTTGATGCCAGTCGTTACAAAAACAGTAACTATGCTCCTTGCCCACACTGACTTTCTGAAATTGGCTGAGAACAGCCACACCACTGGCAGCAAAATTGTTGCATGTATCTGCAATAAAAACCCTACCAGAAATGGAAGAGATATCACGAGTAGGTCTTTACTCACGGATGTGCAAGTCCCACGTGACAGTGGCATGTGTGTGAGCTGGTCATGTTGATAAGGGTGAGACTGCCTTGCTCTGACAATATTCTGGCAAACAGAAAAAAATCTTGACTACACAAGACTACAGTTTACTTCAGGACAGATGTGGAAGCTGATATAACATCATCTCAGAGAATTGATAAAGGTTTGCCATGGCTCATCTGCTTCTCACTGGGAAGAAACAGTTGTCAGTGAGAAACAGCCAAGGGAAATGTTTGAATGCTGAGCACACAACTGCAGAATGAGGTGACACCTATGTAGGAACAGATCTATATAGATCTATATCTCATCACTGAGCTGTCACGCAAGTAAAGACCAATGCCAAGAACAGAGGATAACTGAGATCTGTGTCCAAGCTATGAAGTTGAACCCAATCCAAGATGCCCTACGGCTGTTTAACTAACTAGGAAAATTTAAACAATCCCCCACAGTCAATCTTCTGCACTCATAATACCTCAACAGTTCCTCTTGCCATCATAAAGGCTGTCAAGAAACAAATCCACAATATCTGCAAGGAAGTTTTTGAGGCAGTCAGTAATTGTTTACATCCATGCCTTTGAACTCAGCAAGAAGGTGGGGTGGGAATATGTTGTTATATGCATATTCCAGCTGCAAAATATTAAAATTTTCTACAAACGTCATGACCTAACTCACAATTTTGGCAGCTACCACTCTCTCAGGGATCATCCACTTATGTCAGATTCCTTACTTCATTTAAGAGACTTGTTTTCAAACAACTGTCACATGCAATTTCCTCTCCACCTGAGAATTTTCTTCTAAGGATGAGCCAACAGAAGTAGCCTGGTGAGGTGGGACACCAACTCCATGTGTACCTCTACTGCAGTCATTTGCAAGAGCAGGACACATCCTGGAGTGGAGGCAGTTCCTGTGCCAGCAGCTATGGGGAGAGTGGAACTGTTTAGGGGCACTTTTATCCAGTGCTGGTTGGCTTCTCATAATCCCTCAGTTAGTGTACCATCTCTAACATAAGATTGGCAATCTGAAGAACAAAAACTGGGGAGGACTGGGAAAGCCACGGTCAAGCAAAGTGAATTTGTCTGATATACAGCCTTTTTTTATCCACCTTAATATTAAAGGATGCTAATCTAAGGTGGGCCACTGTGGTCACTCATCATAAATCACCCCTCTGCAGTCTAGCTGAATTTTGGGTGTTATGAGCTTTCTACCAGCGTACCATCGGACGGGCTAAGACAGTCAATTGTAAACCCCAAAACAAGAAAGCCATTTCATAAGTAAGTAAATTGAGAAAAAAAATTATTCCAAATCAAATAAAAAACAACCAATCAAAAAAACCCCTACCACCAAAAACCTTCCTGCTGTTAGCACAAACAGCACTGTTTGTGCTAACAAGTCCAGCTTACTGCATCTCCCAGTCAAAAGTGATGTGTATATTAGTGCTATCACTTGTAGCAATTAGAAACCCCATGACATCCTGTTCTTTCCACTCCTTCCCCCTCTCCAGTATTCAAAAGACTTTGGCTCCTAAAAACAGCCACCCTCATATCCCATTCCCCTTCATGTCAGCATCAGCCAAGTTGCCCTCTTCCTTACCTTCTTTAAGTGTTCAAAGGTAATTTTAAAGAACACCTCACTTAGCTTTCATTTTACTGAGATGCAGCCTGCCCATAAATCAGGGCTGAAGGGGGACTGGAGAGGGTCTCAGCTAATCAAAGCTCCAATCTCTAAAATGTTTAAATATAAATCAAAATAGTTGAAGGCTTTCCAAAGCTTCAATTTTCTTTGAAAGCCCTAGTTCTTATTTTTTTCCATGCTTAGCGCTCAATTTCATCCTCATCCCTTGAAGGTATTTTTCTAAGTATTTTTTAGTCGTTTTTTCCAAGACATTGAGCTGCCTGCTTCAAGAATTATATTAAATTCTGACCTGTGAGTGAGTTACTATTGCTCCCAAGTACAAGCGCTTTGTCCAAATTAAGGTTTTAGGGTTCAGCTCCCGAATTGAAGTTTACTAATGACTTTAAGGCTAAAAATGTTCCTAGGATCTATTGAAAACACGACTTTGATCATCCATTCCATATTGCAGTCTGTACTACACGCTCCATATGTCAGAAATGATAAAATGTTCTTTCCTCCTTCTTTTGCTTCAGAAGTCTGGAAGTCTGCTAAATTAATCTGCTTACCTGTCTTTACCACATCTTATGGTTCTGGAATGCAATACGGGTTAGGAAAGTTAAGAATATAAGTTTATTTCTCTCTCTTCCACCCTCCCCTCCTTCCTGTGTTAAAGTTATTGCAAGAAAGGAAAAAATTACATATTGTAAAAGATATTTTTATCCTCGGGTTTAATCATTCAAGCATGTGACTTTACCTGAGGAGTTCTCGTTGAGAAGCTGATCCTCTCATTCTTCCCAATATGTGGAGTATCAGCATGTTGCATCAGTGCATGTCATTTTGCTAAAATCACCTGTCTTTTAGAAACCTCATTTGTAAGAAGTAAAAATGGGAAAATATACATGCGCAGTGTATGAACATTTGGTCATTTGTCTGGGTGTCTGGTGCACGTGCACAAACATGATGCATGAAAGAGTTTCTGTGAGAAAATACAGCCAGGTATCTTTTAACAGATGTTGTACACGCAGTTTGAGCTTGATGTATTGGCAGTGAGTACACAAGGTTATGCCAATCAGGATTTAAGAATATGTCTTGTAGAAAACCAGACTGACGCCCAAACTATCAAAGATGGCTAGTTTAGGGGATATTATGCTCTGGAATGGCTCTCCAGTGGGTGGGGTGATGTCTTCAGATTTTCCTTCTAGATGCTTGAATTTGAGCACATGAACCTCAATAAAAACACTGAGATATGTGCAAGGGCAAAATTTTCCACATAAGAAGTTTTTGCTTGCTGTGATAGTGAAACAAATTCCTCCAGATTAGAATTAAACAGAATCTTAAAGCTGGGTTAGTTTCACTGTTTCACATAATAAGAAATTTTGGAGGATACGTTTTTATCATTCAGAAATCATGCTTTCTACCAACAAAAATATTTGACAGGTCTCTAGTTGTGTGTGAGAAAAGCCCCTATGTAAGTAAGCAGAGTAGAAACCCAGGACAGTACCAAACTGAGTGGATCAGTGCTCCCTGAAAATAACAACTCCTATCTAGGAAGGGAAAGGGACAGGGAAAGGGAAAAAGGAAAATTAAAGGAGAAAAGGAAAAGGAAAGGGGAAAAGGAAAAGGAAAGGGGGAAAGAAAAAGGAAGGGGGAAGAGAAAGAGGGGAAAAGGAAAAAAAAAAGGAGAGATATTTCACTCCCATATCGCAAAATAATAAAAAAGAAATTACAGGATCTTTAGACTGACTGGCAATCAGCTTTACCCTCAGAAGATATTAATTTCAAAGATCTCTCACAATACTTCGCCTGACCTTACAGGTAACTCTCACTTTTCTTTTCCTAGAGGAGACAAGTTGCAAAATGTACCATTTCTCAGTGGCTGTCTTCCTTCTATTTGGGAACAGCCTATTAGAAAATAATGAAAAGAATTGCTTCCTAGCAAACAAAAGGTTCTGCATCACATTCTCTTGTCATTCCCTTTATTATCATCCAATACAAAACTGGGAAAAAACCAAAACAAATTAGCATCAAATAAATTAGGGTAGACTTTTCTGAATCATGCTTTGATTCCCTTCTGAAACAAAATCTCACTGATATTAAGCAACTTTTTCTAAGTGCACTTGGACAAAGACACTTCCATGGGTGAGAAATCATTCAACTAGACTTTTCTGAACCAAGTAAAATGCAAAAAAAAATAATAAAAGCACATTTTTTAAACAGTTCCAAACCAAAGTCAGGCACAATGCATGTACACACACACTGCATGTACATAAGCAACAAATTATTACTTGAAAATACAGAATAAAGGAGTTGTCCACATTCATTAGAACCAGAAAAGTAGTATAACATAAAGAACAGTATTGCCAAAAGAAAAGGGGGGTTTAATGTGTCCACAACTGTATTTAGTCTGGAAATGAGGAGAGCATTCCTATGCACAAGAGAAATTAGGTTCTAGGGTGTCCATCATGGCAAAAGGAAGGAGAGAGGAGAAAGCTTCTTTTTGACATCGAACTTCTGAGCAGAGTGACATGACTAAGGACCTGCAGTACTGAAGAACTGGGCTTAATGGTTCCATTTCTGCTGTTGTAGGTTTCCACAGGACTGTAGGAAGTCATGCTCATCCCACACAGAACCATCACAGTGCCATTTGAAAACTCTTTGGAAAACAAATTGCTGAAGGAAAAGTAGCAAAAATTAGGTCCTTTCCTTCGGCAAGGAAAGGTCATTTTCTTTCTTTTGTGTTGTGAGCCTGCCAGACAGCTAGACCTACTGCAAGTGTCACTTGTGAATGTGCAAATGAATGACTATATAAATATTACTAATCAATAGCAGATATCAAAACTGAAATTTTCTCTGACTTTGTAGGACTTAGGTAAACCACAATTCAGGTATGGAGCTGCTGACAGACAGACAATACAGACCTTTATATTGCTCTCACACAAGGATCTGTGGCATGGAAATATATTAATTTTTAATGGAAAAATGTTATTCCTTATGGTCAGCTCTTTCAGCAGAATCATTTATCAAGACTGACATCAACCAGATAAGCTGTACGTTGCTAAGGATTGATGTTGGGGGGGGAGGGGTTGAGGAGGGGATGGGTGGAGGAGGGGGGATCTAGAATTTACAAATGGCATGGTTTTTAAAACACCACTACTTAGAATCAAGTGCAATTACAGTGTATTAAAGTATTTGTATTGCCCATTTGCAAATTCAGCATCTTGAGACGCACAAATGGATTTTCGTGTAATTATTGTCATTAACTCTAAGGAGTAAATGCTCAGCAGAGAGTCTGTTTTAAAAAATAAAAAGCAGGCACATAACGGTGTCATTAAATGGTACCTTCATGCTTAATTCCTCATGTGATCTTCTAAAATATACACCTCATAAGTGTTAAGGACCTCTGTAAAATAGCACAAACTTCCTGTCTGCATAACATTAGCATCAGTGAAGTTATATTTGGGGTCTTCTGAGAAGTTTCTCCTAGGAAAGTGACATTAAGAATTTTTTCTTTCCCTGCAGCCTTGTTTATCTGATTTTCTTGCTAACATATTCATGCTTGCTTTTTTCTTCAAGCACAGTGCACATTAAGCATTCCATGTGTTCTTTCTCTTCCAACTGTCACAAGTTTCCCTAATTGTTAGTCCCTTCCACTAGAAATCACAGGTACTGTGTGTTCCACACCAAATCTCAATCAAAATTGCCCATAGTTCTCCAGTTCTCATTAGTTTTGAATACACTGTGAAAGAGATGGTCACTAGTACAGACTAGAAATAACGTGTAATCCTAGAATGAAAAATTAAAAATGCTGTCCTCCTGGGTAGCATGAAGAAGAGTTTCTGGGTTTGACTTCATTAAACACCTCAGTGAGCTGCCTCAGATAACTATCCAATCCTCATTTTCTGATGGAAAAATGAGGATAGGAGGACTTATTTCTGCAAACTATTCTCTTCATTCTTCAGTGAAAGATGATATGAAAATTCAAATTACTGATCAATTTCAACAGTATCATGTGGTACCTTGTAATAGAAAAACATCAACATACCCCTTAAAAATAGACAGATTGAGTTCATGAATGGCATAGGATTGTCCTTACGGCTAGCTGGGTTTTGGAACAAGGTGGACTTTGAATAACTCCGTAGGGAGAAGGCACAGCAGAGGGTTTAAAAATGGACTGAAAAAACACAGGCAAACAACAGCAAAAGTGGCAAAATGAACTAAAAAAAAAAGTTTATATTAACCTCACTTTAATAAGGATCCAATTTTAGGCTGGAATGTCTGTCAGGAATCTTGCCTCTATATAACAAACCTCTGTCTCAAGGCAGACATTGAATAGTTCCTAGTAACAACAAGCAATATGACATTCAGCGTACTTTTAGAGATTGCAAACATTTGCCCAAGATAAAACTAATTATTTATTCTGCCCAACTAATAATGAATTAAACCAACATTCTGAGCAAGAAACTACTTTCACCAAAATGTCTCAGATGCCTTCATTCTTATTCACAGTACTTGCCCCATTGCCACATGAGAAATATTTTCTCTTCTGATTGCCACAAGCAGGTCCTTGTTCCACCCGGATGTAATACATGCTCTAAAATTGATGCATGACCTCAATTTCAACTGCCACAAGAGCAACTCCAAACTCAGAAATGTCAGTGTGTCGGTCAGGGCTTTGCTTTATAAACATTCCTTTGTTAATGAAATTGGAAAAGTTCAGAGGAGGAATTTTCCATGAGTAATCATTCCTCACGTAAACACTACTTAAAAGTCCCTTTCCCCAAATTCGCTTTGACAGCTGCTTGGGAAATAATAATAATAAGAAAAAATCTTAGTTTCATTGTTATGTAAACAGAATGAACATCTGCAGCTTCAAGCACTGAAATCCAAATTTCTGGGTCCTCATCCAGCATGATGCTCTCTGTTACTTTGTGGCTGAAGTACACCTACCCAGGTAGGGGACAAGACTCAGGCTGATTGTCCACTTCTGGAGACCATTGTTTTCAGAGCATGCCAAGGAAATTCTGATGCCATTAGCAAAAGGGAACCAGACAGACTTTGCGGCATCTGTGTATTTCCCAGATCTTTTTCTTCCCTTGTGGCTGTCCATAAACTAATTCCAGCTATCACCTCTTACTGTTGTTGAAACAGTCTCTTGGGGAAAGGGGGCTGGATCTTCATTATAAGTTTCTACGGCACCCTGTGAAATGGTGATGGGATCTCCAGGGATTTCTGAAGTGCAGATAATGAATCTGACAGACTACACTATGTCAATCAACAGCAAGTTATTCATGTCCCCTCTGTCAAGCTCCCATCACTCCACTGCAAGCTTTTGCCAGCGTTTCAGCAGACAGAGCAGAGGGGAGTGCAAACAGCCCAGGGCCAGGAGGTGCAGCTGGGGCTAGCTCTCTGCACAGGCAAAGGAAGCAGTCACCTGGGGCAAGTTATTGCTGTGAGGGGGCTGGAGGACAATGAAAGACAGAAGCAAGAAATAGATATGACCCTGGAGCCTTTGCACCTTGGAAAGTATCAGTACACGGTGGCAACTCCAAGCTGCAGTTCCTGTCTGCATCTCCCACACTTCCCAGAGCTCTTCTGCACCCAATTGATCTCGACTACCCTGCCCTGCCTTTCTCCCTCTCCTGACAACCCTGGCCTGGGACAAACCTTCATCCAGCTTTGGTGTTTCAAGGACCTTAGGAATTGATGGAGGTGATCCTCTAGTTTTAATCTCATAGCCCAAAGACGATTGAGAACATACAGTAAGGCACCGGGGCTGTGGGTACCTACAGGTCTCCCTGATGACATGAGCTTTCCTGCTGAACTGTCACGTAAATTCAATCATGAACAAAAGAACACAGGATGTGTGAAAAAAATAAGGCAATGAGAAGTTGATGCTATGCTGTAGCTTTTTGAGGCATAACACAGCAAGTGTAAAATGTACTACAGGATAGAGAGAATATAAAATAGAATAAAAATCTCAGAATTTTGAGGAAAAATGTAAAGGAGAAATGTGTGTTGGTGAATGATAGTGTCTAACCGGTCAGTATGACATCAATCTTTTTTCTGTTGATTGAGAATTCTCCATGTGCTTAGTCCCAATGAGAAACAGTGGGTGAAAAAGGCTCAGAAATTGCACTGCAAACCACTGTCCACATCAGGAAACTAGTGTGCTGTTTGAACCAGCTATGTTCAAATGGGATGTTGAAGAATTGTGAATTATGCAAAAAACAAAAAAAAACCACAACAGTTTTTTTTCTCTGAACTACATTTATAACACAAAGGCTTTCCAAGAAGCCAATGTTCCTTTCTTGATGAGTGATTTTCAAGGCCGTAGTTACATCTCCCCATTGAAAAATAAGGTCAAAGTTATGGAGTATTGTTGGCACTGCCTTGTGCTGGAACCTTTGATTTCAACACTATAAATATTTCTCTTGTCTCTGGTACTGGCCACAAGAACTGGTTAAACTCTCTGTGAAATTCCAAAGAGCAGAAATAATGAGTAGAGTTGGGCTTTGCAATGTACCTAGGACACGTGGTGATTTAAGGTCCTGTTCCTAGACAGAATGACCTGCTGAAGATCACAACAGTAGTGTTAACCATCACTTCTAAGTCTTGAATTAATCTAGACAGATAAAAAGTGGAAAACAAATCTCACTAAACTTCAACTAGACTTTTTTCTTGGGCTGATATACTCAAAGCCTTCCATCATCCCTCCAGGTAAGAAAGAGGACCTGTGAGAGGGAAAAAGAGCTTGTGACAAAGGTGTTTTTTTCTTTATTTCTTTTGCATAAAGACAACTAGGATTTTGGAAGAGGTTATTTTTTGTTTTCATTTTGGCAAGATAGGTTGGGTCTAGGCTGAATGACTGTCTCATGACAGGTGGTTTACTAAAATTAGGATGAGTAAGACAAGAAAAAGCAGTATAACTGAAAGGTGAACTCTTGCTAACTATTTATTGAACATCAGTGTTTAAAATTTAATCTTCAGAAAACCTGTGTAAAAATTTAAATACTGACACTTGAATTGATTCACATGGTCTTTGTGAAACAGCTCAAAGATTCTTTGGTAAAAGTTTTAGCAAGAAAAAGCAACAAAATACTGGAAGTGAAAACATAAAAAAACTTCCAGTGAGCTTTTGTTCATCAAAAGGAAGCACAACAAGAATTCAGGAAACTTGTAAGAGAAAGAGGGACAATTGTTGAAAACTTTTTCCAGGTTACCTTTAAACACCCCTTCCCCTATAGGTCATAAATCATACAGAGGAGAAAAGCTAAGTTGCACCTCTTTGTAAGATAGGAAAGAGTGTAAAGATTTCCATAAATAGCTATTTTCTGCATAAAAATCTGCCTGTGGAGAGTATTTCTATCTTGGTTTCCAAAGAAAATAAGGACTTGCACGATCCAAGTTATGTGTGTATCACCTCATCTCTTTGTGTCCCCCTGACAACTTTTGAAAATGTTTCAACAAAATTTGTTAGATTTGTACAGGTTTTATGAAAATTTACAGCCTGGGGGAAGACAGGGACTTGATTAGTTGCACCAGCCAGAATGAGACAGGCTCCAGTTACCCTTTATCAGACACTGGAGAATCCTTGTTGGGGAGAGACATTATTCATATCACAACTAAGGGAAAATCTTAGGTTGGCACTCGTGTTTAAGCAGAAAGTTTGAGCCCAAAACACACATCCACAAGAAACATGGTGTCATTAGTTCTGCTGCTCACAGAACAACTTATGCCCACTGACATCTTTTGTGGAAAATGTTAGCAAATATGACACTTCTTCCATTAACACTGTAGTTTCTAGTACTCGTCAATTCATGACACTGTCGACAGCAAAACAAGATTTTTGCAGGCTTCTTAGGCTGGTGGCTCTTTTGGACCATGTATGCAAAAAAAACCCAAAAAAAATACTTACAAAAGCGTGTCTTTTTTCACTGTGTTGAAGTTTGAGTGCTGAAAGACCTCCTCTGAGTGCACCTTGGGTGTCTTGCAGGAGCATGGGGAGAGCCATCAAGGTCTCTGGCTTTATGTTGACTCTGAAAGATCTTTTACAAGCCCAGCAGAAAGGATCAACTTTCTGTTCAGCACGTGGGGATAATTTTGCCACACCATCAGTGCCCACAGTGGTTCCAGTGACTGAGCCATTTATGTCATGGATTCTTGGAGCTAATCCCAGCTCTTTTACACCTAGAAAAGATTTTGGTGTATTGTCATATACGTACATCACTTTATATTTATTGATCACTCTTGCTCTATGACCCTCAGGGATTTCAGGCTCTTGTATCCCATTGTTTTAGGAAGACACCACCAGGAGTTATTTCCATTTCCCAACACATTGAAGGCTGAAGTAGACAGTCTCTGTACTCTGCAATTGCAAGAGGAGAGGATCACACCACATTCCCCTGGTGAGTTCAGGCTCCCTGAGTGTGCCTGTGTACTCCTTTCTGCCCATGGAAGTCTCACTTCTGAGTATGTCGGTCACCTCTCTCCAAGGCCAGACACTTTCATTCAGGCTGGAAACTCACCGACCTTGCAGAGAAGGCACAATTTCTTGCCAGCTGCCTTTCAAAGTAGTTTCACAATTGAGCAGAGGAAGTACAACCAACCATGCAGATATGTCAGAGGACACCCTAGCAGCACACAAGTTGGGAGTTCCTCACCCTGTCTTTGCAACAGTGTGCACACATCCAGGCTATAGTAAGCCACCTGTAGTAGACACCAATCCACCCTGTAGTTCAGACACTCTCAGAGGTCATGTTCAGGATGTTGCAAAGAGCAATTTTTTCTCCAAATGTCAACCTATTTAGTTTATTGCAGGATATTCATGAGGATGGTGTGGTATAAGAGCTATACCCTAGGTAAAAAGTCCCCCAGGCTTGGCTGCTGCCACATCCTCACTGCAGTTGCTACGTGGAGTAACCAGGCTTGTGCATGTTCACAGATTAAATTATCTGTGGTAGCATAGCTTCTTTTTGGAACCTTCTATTGATACAGTTTAATTTCTTAAAGGTTAAACAGGCTGCAGCCATCAAGGCTCTGAGTGCCAATGTGAATTGAATAAAAATAGTATAAGGTAACCCAGTCCCCTCCATTTCTTTTGAATAACAAATCAGTAAAGCCAAGAAAATTCAACTTAAATTGCAAACTCTAAGTATTGACTGATTTTGAGCTAGTTGCTATGGGCTAGAAATCATGTTAAAAATTTCTTATAATTTGGAAATACATTTCATTTGCCCTTGCATGATGGCAGACACGGAAATTTTGATCAGATTTTCCAAGGTGATTCGCTTTCTGGCTTCTAGCAAACATGGTTAATGCCAGGTGCCAAAAATGTCTTCAACAAGCATTTTGAGCTAGACTGAAATTTCCAGTCCAATAGTAACTTTAATAATTGTTCATGCTACCACTTTTCTATTTCAGGTCTTTTTAAGAACCCCTCACAAGAAATAGATCCTTTTGTAGATATCTTCAACACATTTCCAAATTCTTAGGGGAAACGTCCACAATAAGGTTTTTATTTGGAAGGTCATCTTGGGACATGAACCTCACAGTTGTTGAAGATGTCCTGCTTCTTCCTATTCATTTGTTCCAACACCGCAGCACAGAGGCAATGCTTACAACATTTTAAATGCCTTTTTAACAATTCTTAATTGCTCCTTCTTAAAACAATTTTATCAAAGGTCCTGATTTTTTAAATATGCTAATTATCTTCCTCCTGAAACTGATTTGCAAATTGGAAGTCCAAACACTTGAGGCGCATAAAAACATCTGATGTCTTTTGTGTTACTGGAGGGTCTGAAGGGCAAAATCTGCAAACTCTGGTGATAAAGCAGAGACAACTAAAGCAGGTGAACTCTGGTCTGCACGTGAATGCAGACTCACTCCCTCTAGAGAGAGGAACAGTTTTGCTGTTTCACTTCCCAGTAAGTATGAAAGCACTGCAGAGCTCTGTGGGCTCTCTTTACGGATGCCATGCCATGTGCACTTGGCTTATTAATTAAAACATATTCTTTTCTGTTTTCAATACATTAAATTGAATGCTTCTAATGAATATCCAGCTGCACTTTCCGTTCTTTATACATAATAATTTAGAATCATAAATTGCACTTGTTTCAACCCAGGAACATTTTGCCCATTATATGGCTGCTGGTGATAGTGTATCAGACAGCAATAATGATGCTTGATTTTCATAAGCTGCACTAAATGGGAAGTGCTCAGAGCTACATGTTTTGATTAGCAGACTAAGCAAACCATGACATAAGAATCCTTATTTACATGAAATACTAAGGCTTTTTTCACAAAGTGATTTATTTAGCCAGAGGGACTGTTTAACTGTAGCTGATCTGCCTTAACTGAGATCTAGACCATGTCAAGGTGGACAACTCTGATGCACAAAGCACTTGAATGATTGTCAAGTCTAAGCTAGATACACAAAATTATATGCTAAAATTCATTCTGTAGGCAATTTGCCAAGAAAAGTAAAGTATTTTTTAATATTGCATGTGTAGAAGTTGAATCAAATGCAGAATATACTGTAGAGAGGTCTATAAACAGAGAAAACATCTTTTGTCATAGGTAAAAATTTCTATGCCTTTCATTCCTTTTCTAACACTCCTCCACCTTTCTCCACAGCAGTGTAGTGCCTTTCATGCTCCCCCTTCAGTATACAGCTACATTCCCATAATTTCACAAGCACAATCCCTTCACCATATACCAAAAAACCCCAAACAAATCCCTATATATATTCACTTGAGTACTCTGTGTTGTTCCTTCAGCTCCACCTATTGACGTCCTAAAAAATCATAGAATCATAGAGCTGTTTAGGTTGGAAGGGACTTTAAGATCATCTAGTTCCAACCCCCCTTCCATGGACAGGGACACTTTCCACTAGATCTGGGTGCTCAAAGCCCCATCCAACCTGGCCTTAACAATTCCAGGGAGGTGTGGGAGCAGTCACAGCTTCTCTGGGCAACCTGTAAAAATGATTGCTTTTGGGGAAGCAAGTCTCTTCTATCTCTCTTGAACACATTGTGTGGCCTTGAGCATGGACACAGGTGACCCATTTTCCTGACAAGTCTGTGGTTTAGCAGATTGAGGGACATGACTAATATCTGAGGTTTCAGGTCAACTGATCAAGCAAACCTGTACTCCACCAGGTTTAAATGGGAATTCTTTTTCACGTAGTAGCAGAAACCTGGGGTTTATCTAAGAAAAGTTGAATATAAACCAACTCAAAGGAGGAATTGCCATCATTACCATCATTACCAGATGGCCTGGTTTCAAGTTTGACATGAAGCCTAATTAAGTCAGTGGAGGAAATTAGGATAAACTATAGAGAAGTGAAGAAATGAAGATGAAAGAGCAAGTAGCTGGTTATTTGTGTAGTTGATGCACAATACTTCTCCCTGACCAGAATGGGATAAGTGAATAAATAGTTCAAGGAAAACCTGACACAGTGAGCCATGAAAGAAGAATGTAACAAGCAAGCTAAGCAGAGATAGGAAGTCTGGGAGATGAACAATGGATTCAGTTTGTTTCTCTCACCTGCTGTTTGGAGTTATATTTTTCCCTCTCTTCCCTGTGAAAGGCCTTTGTGGGCCAAGGGACACTGAAATGTCCCTTGTCAATGTCAAATATTGAAGGTCTTTTTTGTCACCCTTGCACAGCTCTAAGTGGAGGGTGTACACATCAAAGGGCAGAGCTAAATAGTGAGGGAGCTGCTGGTAGACATCTAACAACCTGCCACAAGGTTTTCTTCACCTGAGCCTCATTCAAAGTGCAACCATACTTCAGTGCTCTTTCACTGGGAAGAGTATGTTCACCACCACAGAAGGTCCCACAGACCTTGTACCTTTGGTACCTCCATGGTTGTCCTTTCTTGGAAGTCAGGATTTCTGGCTCAGGTCCAGGAGCTGAGATGGGCAGAAGTGCAGTCTCATCCAGGGCAGGGACCGCTGGGCCACACCACATGAATTCTGAGCTCTCATTTGTCTCAAACTCAGTACTAGCATTGACCTCAGTTGAAAAATCACTTTGTTGCTTTATGTCTGTCCTACCATCTTTCACATGTAGCTTTTCTACACTCCCACTTAAGGGCATGTGTCAGATAAGCCACATCTTACCTGGAGCTGCACTCGCCCAAATAATTGATAGCAAATAAGGACACAAAGGAGAGAGATTCTACTTCCAGCAGTGTTAGGTCATGCCAGTCCATGCTGAGGAAGTCACCTATGTCTCAGCAATCAGCTAGAGGTGGGGTGGCAGTGAGGACTCCAGACAGTTGTTCTAAAAAACTCAAATGACTGATATTTTTAAATAACTTCTTGATCCCTGCTTGGAAGGACTGTGTGGAGTGTTAAATATCATTATGAAACAAGGACTTGGCACCTTTTCTCCAGTGATATATTTGGTTTAAAGCTGGTTTGGTAAGTGTCCCAAAACACTGAAGGTGCCTCTATAAGCATTACTGGAGATGACACCGAGAGCTGATTACATTCAGAGATGAAGGTCTCCAGGCATCATCTCTACCCTCCCAGCCTACAAATCAATGTTGGCAGTCACAGAGAAATGGGCATTTCCATCACCTCTGGTAGAAATATCTTGATAACAACCTCTCCATATCTTGGCACGTCTGGCTCCAGAAACTAGAGATGGAAGTGAAGGGGGAAAATACTGTACTTTAATGAAAGGTTTGTTTGGACACATCCAATACAGTCAGAGATTGAGCAACATATTCATCATCGGAGATCGGAGCTAATGGGCAACATTATAGCTTATATCTTCTCTCCTATGTAGCTGAAGTTTATAAAGTAACTTGGCAAACCCTTCTGGAGATAAACTGTCACCTGGAAGGTTTACAGCCTCGATTCTGTTTTGCAGTACCTAAAGAAGGAAAGGAAGTGGCCAAATTCATCTCCATGTAAGTCAACTGGGCTAAGGGGAGTTAGCACAAAGAATGAATCTACCTTGCAGTTTACTGTATCTGATATGAGATATGTGATCTGATAGGATGTGATGCAGCTCAAGGATTTGCTGTACCATAGGCAAAAATTGCATATAGGCATCCCAGAAATGAGGGGCAGAGTGGAGACAAGAAAGTCTTGGAGGAGAAATTCTGGAGAACTGGATTTGCAGCTCCTCCTGCTACCACAAGAATTGACTGCTGTTACTATGAGGGCTTGACATCTCCTGGGAGGAGATATCATCCCAGACATCCCAGACTCTCCCCAGCAGCAGTGACAGCAGCCAGAGAATCTGGCAAAAGCTAACAAGGCAGGGTCTGATGTCACATTGCCATCTGACCACTTGCTATCATGCTCACAGAGCATGTTGTTTCCAGCCACCTATTTACTTTATATCTGGACCCATAGTGCCTGCAGCTAGAAACCATTACGTCTTTGCTCACTGCTTCCCTGTTTTGAATCGTTCCATCAGCATGTAGCTGCAGGAGCCACATTTCATGTCGAGCTGCTGCAGTCAATAAAGGAGACTCATCCACACCCTGGGCACTTTGATGGAGAATTTTTCTCATCCTTGCAGTAGTTTTTTTGGATCCAGCATAAAAGCAGCTCCAACTGAAAGTCTTGTTTGAGTGGGAGAAGGCGCACGAGATGCTCTGACTGGAGGGAGCGTAGGCTGAGGACACACAACCTCTCTGTCTAGCAGGGAGAACCCAGGAGAGAGCAGGTTAAAAGATGTGGCTCTGTCTGCGTGTAAAGCCTGCCAAGGCAACACTCAGATACCTGAAGTCAAAAACACTAGATAAGGCTTGTCATTTTAAACAGAGAGAGGACTGGGGGGACAGGTTCCAGGACACTCTGCAAGGTAAAAACCATGTAGCCTGCACGGTTGGTTGAAGTCCAAAACCACATTGCCTCCTTATACATGAGTCATGAGTCTGTGGACTTGTTCCATGGCCCCACACTATTTCTGTATTGTTTCACACACATTTAGGAAACCAGTATATAATCCTTACAGCTGTATATTTGCACTGTCAATTTACCAAGTGGTTCATTACCTCCATCTTCTACACACACAAGTGTATATGTTCACGTAGAGTCTAAGCCAAGGCTGCAAAAACAATTCATAAACAGTGCCTGAAATTAACATAGAAAATCTTATCTTCTACCCTCATCTTTCTGCAGTATGACAGACAACTTCCCCTTGTGTCTGGTACAACACAGGGGCAGAAATGGTTTAGATTTTCGTGTAGGAATGAGCTGTGAGTAGGGTTTTTTTGGAGGAGGAACAACGGATATATTCCAGGAATCTGCTATCAGAAAGAAGTTCAAAACAACCAGTCATCTCACTAACCTCCAGCCCTTATTACTCCCCTTCTCCCATCATCTCCAAGTTACTATCTGTTTACCAGATTTTTGAACTATAACAAAGAAAACAGAATAAAATCAATAGCCCTCTTT
Source organism: Aegotheles bennettii (assembly GCA_013398125.1). Taxonomy (NCBI): domain Eukaryota; kingdom Metazoa; phylum Chordata; class Aves; order Caprimulgiformes; family Aegothelidae; genus Aegotheles; species Aegotheles bennettii. The sequence goes on along the minus strand of VZRW01006506.1, from coordinate 31,205 downwards.
ACAGCTAGGAGGACAAAAGTGTTCAGCTCCCCAGTGGGAAAAGTGGTTCTTTCTTTCTTCCTTTCTTTCTTTCTTTCTAATTTTAAACTTCACTTAAGGTTCAGTGATTGAACAAAAGCAGACAAAAAAATACTGCAGTTATCTGACGTACAGAAGTGTAACACGAAGTCTGCTCATTATGGATAATATTTATGGCAGATCATAACATTAAATTACAACTCAGCCGCCTCAGCCAGAAATTTGTAACACCACACATGTGCTTCTAATTAAGGGCTTTTGAAGTTGCCCTGGATATTTATTTTCAAGGGATTTAGTGCACAGAACGATTAAAGTTTGCTCTTGTTAGGAGTTCTGCAATCTTAAAAAAAAAAAAGGAGAGATTGCAAATGGACCTCAAACTAATATATACATTCATTTTTGCATGAGTGTATACGTGCATGTCTGTTTATATATATCTATAAAAAAAAAGTGTGTGTTAACATAGATAAAATAATATATTAAAAAGAGGGAGACAAAGAGCCCTTTGTTTCAAATGTGGTCCAAGTCCAAAATTTGTGACTGTAATTTTGTTTATAGGAAATCCTTTATAATGCTAGTTTAGTGTTTCCATATGGAATTCTCATAGGACTTTTTTTTCCCCCTCCCTTTTTTATTTGGATAAGGCAAAAGAAAAGTGAATGTACATTCCAAAGATGCATAGTCATTCCGGATCAAATTCAATGGATTCTGGCAAGAGTTGAAAAACACAGATGCAGTGTTTTAGGTCTCCTGCTGTGCAGCCTCCAGCCGTGAGGGTCTGGTTGAAGCACTTTGTAAAATCATGAAAACCCTATTAAATTCATGAAATATGATACACTGCATTTTCAAGCTAACTTTCCATTGAACTGTCCATGAAGATGGAATTTGGCTGGCTTGCTTATACAGCGAGTGTGCACACACACACACACACACACACACACACAAATGCACTCCGTGTGCACACCAATACATACAACCAGGAGATGCTGAAATCATTCAGAGGGGTCTTGTCCCTCCACTTCTACAGCTGAATCTTAATTTCCAAACCACCAGAACCTGGATCAAAGCTCAGGAGACAGTTCCCATCAATCCTGCTCTACCTTTTTCACCACCCAGATCACCAAGGACCTCCATGCAATTAAAGTGCTGAAGAGGTCCTGATGTTCAGGCAAAAGGAAGCTAGCCTCCGACACAGCTGCCCCTCTTCCAACTTAAAATCCCTTGCTAGGAAACTATCCAACTGAAAGCAGCCTGGTATTCTTACTTCATTTCCTATTGGGTTTCACATAATAAAACCATCATATGTTTCAGCTTGGGTTTCTTTTCTCCATTTTTAAATGAAAAAGTGAGAGCAGTCCCCAGAGGAGACTGGTCTTGCTGTTAAAATTGTCCTGGAGACTCAGGCAGTTGCAGCCCCTTGCATGCCTGTCAGAGTGAAAGAAGTGTATATTTTAGTAAAACTACTCAGCCCTTGCTTATTTATGTCTAGTCACCCTCTTGGTTGAAAGTTGTATTAAGTTTAATAAAATGTGCATGTACCTGAGCTCACTATACAACTGCAAGAGGTTTTCTTTATATCCATGTAAGGCAGATGGAGCTCTCCCATAAAATACGTTGTATTTCCAATTGTGCCTTTTATTCAAGGATCTGTAGGTACTTTAGAAACACTGAAATTCATAAATGCTTGGGCCAGAAGGGACATTTCAGCATTCAGCCCATGTAATCCAGACTGTAAATTTCATCCTGTAGCTGCTGTATTGAGTGTAGTAATGTTGACTTCCAGTTTTGGGATGAAGAGTTCAAGAGAAGGGGAATCCACTGCTTTCCCTGGTAGTTAGCCCCAACAGCTAATCAGCCCTTCTGTTAAAAACATTATCATCAATAAATAACCCATGAGGTTGAAGATAATACTGCTAATGGGAAGATTTAAGTTGTATGTTTGTGATTAAGACTGTCCGCAGGAGCCTTAACACCAACCTTTTTCAGCAAAAAATATGATAATGTGCTTTCTTCTCTCTCCATGATGTCTATCAACTTCTGCTCCACCACATCCACAGACAACGTTGAAGATTTTGCATAGAAATGTATGATGCTGATACTTAAATATCTCTCCATATTTTTGGTATAAACTTCCCCATTTCCTCAGTATAAGTTCCCTATCTGGGAAGGTTTGATCCTTATTAAGTGGGTTCACATATTTTTCTGAAAGGTCTTATTGCAAGAACTTGAGTAACTCAAAACTGGATGCTGCTTTTCAAGAGAAATATCCAGAATTCTGGTCATTTACTTAAAAATCCCAGATCCCCTTGGACTGGAAATAAAGGCTTAAATTTGGACCACAGCACATGTTTGACACATTTGTTGGCCTTAGATATGCCAAAAAAAGAGACAATAGGCTGTCTGCTATTTCCCATTCAAAATAAGAAGGGCAAAGGAATGCCACAAGTCCCTGAAGTACTCACTTTTTTTGTATAAATAGAGTTCTGAACTTCAGTTTGTTGCAACATCGTCGTTTGCATAATGGTTGGATGTGAATTCTCTTAGGTTGTCATCAGATGAATTACCTTCTGCAGTTGCCTGTGTATTTCCACTGACTGAAAAGGAAGATTACTGTCTCTCATTCAGACCTCCATGTCTTTTTAGACATTTCTTTTGGGTGAGAATCCCAGGTTTTTTTCCTTAAGAAAGCACATTGAAATGAAGACAATTGCCGAAGTGTTACTACAGCTGGGATTGTCTAAGAACTTAAGCCAAAGTGTAGATAGCAGAGATAAGACCTTATTTTTGTTGACTGAGGTTACAGAATAGTATATTTCTGTATTGTGTGTTGCTGGTGCCAAGGAGTCAGCTAAGTTAATTTACATGTCTTTAAATGTTATCAATATTGCAATTCATAATACAACACTCTGTGGTCTTCCAACTTCCTTTAAAGCACTGAATGATACGTTTGCAGATGCTAAAGGAACATTAATTAATAAGGTTTATGTTAACAGACACCTTGAGAGGATTAACGTGCAAAAATTAAATAACTAAGTGCATGCCGTTTAGGCTTAGAGTGTGACTCCTGCTGTGTTGTGTAAAAATTTTATGCAGAAAAGCACCTGTATTCTCCATAGTGCAACAAAATAATGGGGGAGTTATTAAGCTTTACTAATTCAATATATAAAGTGGTAGCTACAGGATGTGTGTATTTACTGCTCTCTGCATTTTGGCAAGTTCAAAGGGAAAAAAACAAAAATTATCTGGGAATATTTTACTGGGTATCCAGTGAGTAAGATGAGAGAAAATAAAACTTAGGGTACCCTTAGCTTTGTTCTAACTTCCCCACTCCCAACCCAGGCCTTGCTGGCTACAGCCACCAACATGGGGTCCATGACCCTTCTGACAGGGATACAGCAGTGAACACATCTTTTGCAGTGCTCCCTTTGCTGACAGTGACCTATCTGCATGCCTTTGAGTGCCTGTCCTTCCAAAGCCTCCTGAGGCAAGAGGGAACATGTCAGGCTCCTAACAGTGCCCACCACCACCTCTGACCAGGATGTTACCCCTTTTCTCCTGCTATGCAGCGTAAGTGCTCCCAAATTCCCCAACTGTGTGAGCGTACCCTGTCTCAGACCGGAATCTCATGTGCATGGATTTAGAGGTTGCTTCCAGAGACACTGTCAAGGTGAGAAACACAATCTATAGACCTTGCAATGGTCTTTAACAATACAGCTTTTTACTTACACAACAAAATATACAAAAAAGCCCAGATAAAAGAATGACATTGAACACTTCTGTATCCCAGCTGTCTCACTGTTTCTGCATAGTTTTAACTTGGACCTAAGTCTTTTTGCAAAACCAGGATCCTATTTACCTCTGAAAAGATGACTACCTGTTTCTACTTTCCATCTCTGAAGTGGCTGATATTTTCCTTCTGTTGTCTCATCCCTTCTGTCCAGTCACCCTCTGGTCAGGCCCATCAGATGACGACATTTCTCCTTAGTTACTCACTGATCGAGGATATCTCTTCTTGAGGAGGGCTTACTCTTCACTTCACTAATATTTCCAAGTAGAAGACCATGAAGCTTTAACAGGTGTTTACAGTCTTCCCTGTGCTGTTTTATTCTTTTAATTTCAGAACACTACAAAGGCTAAAATAAGGAGAAATTAATCACTCCCACATTCAGAACAGAGCTCAAGGTTTGACAATACCTACAGTTAGCAATTCAAAAAACAAATTACCAAACCACTTTTCTCAGTTGAACCTTTCATTTATTTCACATGACATGTTGGGCTGTCAACAGACCACCCTTCTTTTTGGTGCCCCATTCTAGTTTTACATAGCCACATCCAGTAACTGACCTTATTACACTTTGACTGTGAGATCTTTGGTGAAGTAATGATGTATTGTCCTTCATTTGTGCAGCATCTTCCAATGTGCCCAGCTCCATGATCAACACACAAAGTGCTACCACCATGCAAATAACACTACCCGGTGAAACACATATCATTAGGATTGGCAGCAATAACCAATGGCTCCATAAACTCTCACTTCCAATAGCCACAGCTGTTCATTACAAATCACATTTAAGAGGTTTTTGGATCACAATCTCTCTTCTCTCTCTTCAATAACAATAGGACTGTTAAAAAAGAATATTGTGCTCATTGCTTAAATGTAATGAAATATTTTGTCCACCACACAAGGAGCCAGATCCCTAAGCCTTCCCTGATTCCTCAAGAAAGACTCCAGCAAGACAACTGAAAATGACCACATGGTTACTGGCATCCTGCTTAATAAGCATTGGGTGGTTTACTATAGAGTAGCAGGGATGGCCATAGTTCAACAATTATTTCCTAAAAACCTTGTTTAGAAAATTTATAAATGGAAATGCCAGTTTGTTGAAATACAGTTCCCTATCCACTTGCAAATCCCTGTGACAACAACAACAACAAAAAAAACCAAACCAAACCAAAACAAAAAAACCCAAACTTTAAATTAATTTTAACGTCTCTCATGCTTGTGGCATTCTATTTTTAGATATAGTATTTGTGTTAGATGTTATACAGCAAGCTTGACTATATTATCTAATGTTATTCATATTATTCTTATTATTCATATAGTGTTCCTTATGGAAGCTTTAATCCTAAATCCCACTGGGCTAGATGTTGTACATACTCAGCCCAAAAAGATGACCTCGCTCCAAAACAGATTTGGGTTGAAATGAAAACAAAAGAAAAGATAGATACAAACAGATGGGAAATCACGAGTACAATAGGAGGCAATCCTGGTCAGCTGAATAGGCAAGAGCTCAACGCACCAGAAGCCTGATCATTTCCAAATGCTACATTCTCACTGATCAGACCACTGGGCTAATTTCATCCAGTTTACTTACTTCTAACAAGGCAGTCTGACCACCACCCCGTTTTCCTGGTGAGCCTGGAGAAGACTGGCAGATAGAACAAGAGAAAACAGGGAGCAGATTAACATCAAATTTGACAAAGCTCTAGAACAATCTTTCCATGGAAACACTCAGGGAGGAACCTGTCCGGTTCTTAGTTGCATAAAGATGGGTCTGTGTGCAGGGTTAAAAGGTGGCAACAGGAGGTTGGCCCTTTCTTTTTTTATTTTAGGCCCAAAGGAAAAACAGGATCTATACACTATAACAAATGTTTTTATGGAGAACAGAGGCCACATATAGCTGAAAAGTACTGGCTAATTTTATAAAGAGTAATGACACTTGTACTGCAGATATACAAGCTAAACTCCTGTTTCTGCAAATAGAGACACCCTTAATTCGGTTCTTTGAAAGATTCCCAATGAGACAAAGCTATCATATCCTTCTCCATCTCTCAGGAGGGTAACTTAACCTGTCCAAAGCTCTATACTACTGCAGAAAGAGTAGTCTCCAAAGAGATTGTTCTCATGCTTAAAGAGAGAGCTTTGGGTAAGGTTGTAATACGCTGAACATATTCTGATATTGACCATACTGTCTGTTCAGAAGTTACTCTCTTACATATAATATTTACACTGCTTGCAAAGTACAAAAATTGGTGTGACTCCATGTTTAAAACTGAGCCTGATCTTGAACCAAAACCAGGACAGAGAGAAAAGGGGCAGGACCCCCACTCTTCCCTAATTGGCATCCATTGAAATGGAACTCAGACTTGAATGACTCTTAAACACACGAGAGAAGTCTCCTGGTCCTGGTGAGACATCTCACACCTCCTGAAACATTCAGCAGACTCAATAAATAAATCAAAATAACAGAATGAATGTACCCATGATCTCAGTCCACACTGGCATTTGTGAAAATATAAAAAAAGTCATGTAGCCCAAACTCATCTCTTGTGAAAAGAAGGCATTTGAGCATCTAATTTTTGCCAATGATTCAAAGCAGTAGAAATTTCAATCCAATATTTAGTTGGGGAAGGAACCAGAGGCCTTCATGAGCAAAGAATGAGGAACTGGAGACAGAAGAAGAAAGCCAGTGGCTGTTCCTCATAACTGAGTCACCCCCATGTTCACAGTGGGCTGAGTTCCCACAAAGCTTGTACTCAGTTCCTCTTTAGTCCTGACCCAACCCCTTTTGGATATAGTAGATATCCATGACATAGTGGACTCTGCATCTCCACAAATCCTCACATTTACATCAGTTAGCTGCCTAGGGCAACATTACATCTCAGACAGAAGTTCCGGGCTTTTCTTTCTCTGACTAGCTCAAGCCCACTTCAGCTAGACATTGACAGGACTTTCTCTGATAATTAAATAACCATAAATGCCTCTTTTAACTATGGTACAACAGCTACCAAATCACAGAGCTGATCATAAACATGCTTTCCTCACTCCATCTGTCTCTCTAGCCAGTGAATCTTGTTGTGATAGGAGCACTGATAAGCAAGATAGCTGTTTGACCAGGCACAAAATTTCCCTAACCTTGGCATGGGTGGCTGTGTTTGGATACATGGTAGCTAAGACTGTTTACTTGTTCATGGGGCTGTGGTCTTCTGGTTGTCCAGTGACTCGGTTTTGTCCTCTCATCGCTTCAATTTACTGGTTTTTGCAAGCAGATTTCTTTTCCTCCACCACAGCACTTTCCACCCACATCTCACAGCATGTTTGGAAACACGCATCAGGAGGGTTCCTCTGCGATAACCATTGAATGAAAATTGCACAGCCCCTGGAAAGGCTCTATGTGCTACAATGACAAAGACCCTCATCCAGGACCCACCGATGTCAAAAGAAAGACTTACATTGACTTCAGTGGGGTTTGCATCTAGCTCGTCTGGATTTGATTTCTAAGGCTGTTGATCTGTTGCCTTTCCCAAGCACTAATTTTACTCATGTGTTTTTCAATGCAGTTAAGCTATCTCTTGGATAATTTCAAATCTGCCAAGTTAGATGGATATGTTGCACTCCACGGTACATAAAAATGAAAGGCCAGCTATTAATTGGCTTCAGTTTAAGCTTACCGACTTCAGAAAAGTCCCTTTCACAGCCACGACATTTAATTTATGGATAGATACATTTGGATCTATTTAATTCAAGAACAAAATTCTCTGGTTTGCAGTCATTGATTTTATAAAAGAGATAATAAAAACATAATGAGTATGGAGATGCAAAAGTGGAAATTACAAGGAGAAAATAATAATCATTAAAATAAAAATATAAACAAGTCTATAAACCAAACCCTCAAGACATTTGCTATGTGTAATGTAACTTTTATACCTCTTACTTCATAATGCATATCTTTCAAAGAAAATTAATTTAATTCTTTTGCTAACCTTACTCAACCCCAATCAAGTAATAGGTAGCAAGAAAAACAATTATATGCACACACAGTAAGCTTTCATTTAGTTCAAGTGATGATTCAAGTATTTTGAAAGCATAATAAAGACCTGAAACCCATTTTACCAATAACAACATAGAAATCTCAGACACACTGTTTTTCACATGAGACTGCTTGGATACTTAAACCCACTTAAGCTTCTGAAACAGAGGTTTTGTGGGAACCTTACCTGCAGTGGCATCTCTAAATTTCATCAAGTGCTTTAGCCATGATTCAGAAATAAGCCATAAATACGGGAGCAGTCTTGCAGGAGGGAGTGGGCTTATGGCTAAAGTATGCTGCCAGACCAATAGCCAGTAATGATGGAGAGGAGGACCTCTGGGTTCCATCTTGAGTGGGCAAAGAGGAAAGAACTGACCCTCATCAGCCCACCCCAGGTAGGACCACCCATGGCAGAGGGTTTACCCATGGCATCTCTTACCATGACCCTGACTTTACAGCTCAATGTGATGATGATGAGCCCCTGTTGGGATGCCCAGTGGGCACCACACAATCCACGTGATGCCAGGCAGGACTCGCCTCCTGTGGAGCTGCAACAGGGTTGCTACAACAAAAGCAAAGGGTTGAAAACCTCTTTAATCCCCCACCTCACACCCTGAGGTCCTGTCCTAAGCTCCCAGCAGCATGATTGCTGCTTCACTGCAGAGGAAAGGACCAAATCACAAAGACATTGAAGTGGGTAGGTTGAAATTGGGGCATTTGGTCCTTACGTCTACCCAGAGACATATGGCTTGATTTTCCCTGTTGTGAAGCCTTCCTGCCTCCTGCTGCCTTCAACAGACATCAGACTACGCACACACAGATTAGAAAATCACACTGACTGTCAAGATGTGTGATTACGGGTATTTCCATAATCACAGGCAAACATGTCAGCCTTAAATGGTCCTACTCTCAGGTTCCCCACCTGTCAAACAGAAAACAAGGCACTTCATACACCTTTCCAAGGGGAGGACAAGGGCTATTTCTAGAGCTGACTGATGCCTTAGGCAATGGAAGAAGAGCCACAATCAGAAAGTCCAGAGATAAAAGAAGGTATAAGCTGCAGAATATATTATTAAGAGGCTTTCCAAAGCAGGGAAAGTTGCTCTGTACTAATAAATCCCTGGAGGTTTTGCTGCCCTTGAGTTCAGTGACACATCTGAAATACCTGTAGCCATATAAAAATTGTGATTCTGTAAGCAGCTTTGTTGATTGCCAAAGGCAAGATCTGCAAAAGAATCATTATCATGATTCATATCGGTTAGTTTTTTAAACTGACAAAAAGCCAAAAGACTCAGGTCAGCAGGAGGCCTGTTCCAGTGGCTGAGCCAGAGGGAGCCACAGGAGCAACCCGTGTGTCTTCTGACTTCATTGGGGCTTGAGCAGAGACTTAATGTCTTTGACTCACAAGCAGACCCTGGAGTTTGGACAGATCTTGAACTTGAACTCATCCTGTGGGTGCCAGAGGACGCTGGTACCCAGATTTCTGCAGGAAAGCATGAACTTAATGCAAGTGTGATAACAGCATTCTTCCCTCTATCTCTCTTATTTTCAGCTCAGTTAAAAAAAAAGGCATTCTTCCATCTTTGGAAGGAGAAGTATTTTCTGAGGAGGTCTTATCCCAGGACAACCACAGCCAGGAGCCAGCTGCCGGCAGAGCTGGAGCATCTTATCCAGCTGCAGCTTGTTGCCTGTGCCCTGGGACAGGAGTTGGGGAGAGGCAGCTGCCAGGTTGGATGAACATTTTGGCAGGCTGAATGCAACCCACGGAACAAACATTTCTGGCTAAGCTGGGCTTTCACTTGCCCTGTGTCTTATCCTTGTCTATTGTCCAGCAATTCAAAGGTCTCTTGTCCCAAGTCATGACCTGGGTGTACATCTCAGGACAGTAAGCTCCAGTGTGAGACAAGGCACAAGGCTGCAACAGCAATTCCTGAGGTCCCCGGACAACATCCAATGTATCTGGTTATAAATGACCACTGAACTTCAAAACTAATTCCCTTTTCCAGATTCTCATTTTCTTATGCATTTACAACTTCAAATACTTATTTCTCCCATTACCTCAACCAACTTGTTGATATGTCAGATGAGGAACATGTTGGCAAATTGGCTGCAAATGTTTCTTCTACTTCCCCTACTATGTCCAAAACATACAGATTACACCATTGTGAACTCACATAAACTCCCAACTGTGTTTATTTCAGAGCTGTAAAGCTGATTCGACTGCTCAAACTGATAAAAGGAAATAGAAACAAATCACTTTACAGCCTCCACGTTGGCTTCAGCTGCCCAGATATCTTTATTTGAGCCTCGGGACTCAACAATTCTCCACCAAACAGGTCTGAGAACAAACCATGCAGATGAGTTAGTTCTCACACCTCTTTTAGGGCTTTTCACACTCAGATTTTATTTTTTTTTCCTTTAGATTTCCAAATATCTGGTTTTCTTTAATCATTTACCTGCTTACTATTGGACCTTCCCAATGTCCATTCAAACCAAATGATGTCTTCTTGAATGGTACTGGGTCAGACATGCAGAAAGCTACCTCACATCTTTTCCCTCTAGTGTAATCTATATTCAGAACTGTGTGAATAACTGATTTTTTTTGTTTTAATGCTTGAACTTAAAAACTAAGAAAAAAACAGTATTGGATGAGTCTTAAACTGCTTCATTTTTCTCAAAGGAATGAAAACAAGCACAAAAACACAATAAATGTTTTATTGCAGCATTTTTCTCCTTTGAAAAATTATCACTGAATTTAGCTAAACTAGGCTTTAAAACATCCAGACTGTAACTCTTTGATTTTTCCTTCCTGCATTTGATCTTTTTTATTTTCTTCTGACACAGTCCTCTGCTAAATACAGCTGTTATTGCTAGATGTAGAGTGACTTGAAACTGTTTTTTAAGCAATCAAATACATCTTTCTCACAAAAATTGTTCTTCTATATCTAGAAAGAGATCTAAACTTTTCATCTCTTACAACACAAAATTAAGTGATATGTTAATTTTTCATTATTTTTTTTTTTGGCCAAGTTACTCTAAAATCCTGACTAAAACCTCTCTGGTAGCTTCTGGATAGGTTCTGCTTCATCGTCTCTAATGGCAAAAGGAGAAGGGATGAGGATGGGAACTTGCATCATCCTGCCTAGAAAGCATATTTAGTCATGATGGGGCATGGGGATCAGCCATGGGATTTTGCTTATACTGTAGACATGGAAAACATAAACCATGGCGCAGAGATGACTTATGTCATGTCAAGGGAAACATTATTTATAACATGTTTCTTTCATTGACTGTGTCACCATAGCATTTCAGCTCTTCCTAGAAACACAGGAAATCCCAGAGCAGCCTTGTGGAGAAGTATTTTGGTCCATAACAAGGACCCCTGGGTGCATCTTGACCCCAACTCTAACCCTGACTTTGGCTCCAGATGAGGTGTTCAGACTAAGAGATTCAAAACAAGTGGAAGCAGCTCTCAGCTTTTCTCCTTGCAGCTGGTAAATTTCAGCCAAACCCCTGCCTTTCCAACTCAACTTTTCATGACCCTCCAAACTAATCCCAGCCTTTGCACTGGACTCAGTACAACTGGCAAATTTATATTATAAGCCTTGTTATGCATCCTTTAGTCTCATAAACCCTATATTACCCAAGCACTGGCCATGGAGAAGGCATTCAAGGCCATACAAGTCTAAGAGCATGGTGTTTAAATAAGCCAACACTAGTTAGATGTTTCCTCCACATAACTGGAATCCTTCATCAAAATAAAATGTCGCATTTTGAGCATTACTACAGAATCTAGCACTAAACCTAACCTTGGCTATACATAAGTCATGTTCTTCTGTGTGAGAATTCACTGTAAGTAAAACAAGCTGATGCAAACTCTGTATTTTCCTTTACCGTTGTGCCAAAGTTCAGCTATAACCTTGGGTCTGCAATGTGTCTTTCAAAACCTGTAAAAGTAACTTGAACAATAGTATATGGAATGAAAACAGCATAAAGCACCACAAGAAACTTGAGTTGAAAGTGTTCCAATAAAGTGATATCAATATTATCCATCACAGAACTTGCAAATTTGAAAATAACTGTAGTTCTGTAGTCACCAGTTTCATAGAGGCTATCCCTAGTCTAAGCACAGCCTATGCCAGGAATAAAAACTCAGCAAAAATTCAGAATAAGACAACCAAATCAACTGAGAGCAACACATAGGTTTTCTCCATGGGGTCAACAAAATTCAATGCTAACCATCATTCTGCAGCAATTCTTTTCATGATCATAACCCAACCTGAGTACCAGCTTCTTCCATGCTCATACAGGTAACCAAATATTAGGAATACAGCTTTTTTATTTATTTTTTTAATGTAGAAATTTTGAACATATCTGGCCTAAACAAATTCAAAAAATTCTGATTTTTAATTTAAAAAATGCTGGAACAACTATATTTAAATTTTAAATTCCTGAGACCTGCCCCTGTGTTCTTCCAAATCACTTCTGCATCTGCAACTAACCTTAAATCTCAGGCAATGCGCACTGCTCAGCCTAAAGGTGAGCCCCAAACTGGCTCACCCATCCAGCTGTGAGAGTGGAACAGGTGTTATTCACACACACGGGATTAAACTGGGGATACATCACACAGAGACACTAATACAACATTTCCATCTCTTTCAACTTCAATAGCTAATTGTGAATTGCACAAATGAGCTACGACTTTGGCTCTGCTTCTCTATTTCACAGACCCAACTCTAATCTCCCTAATCTCCCTAATCTCTCTAATCTCTCTAATCCCACTCCCTTCTTCCTTTTCCTTTGGATGTGTCAAACATTGACCTAATCCTAGCTGTCCAACATTTCTACTCTGGAAGCCCAACCTGGACATATCTCCAGGCCTTCACTGGGCTACCTGCATACATTACTCACACTTGAAAATGAAACACAGAAGGAGGTCTGGCAAAATGTTCTTTCTTTTTTCTCTCCCTTCCCTTTCTTCGCAAGTATTCCTTACATCCCATCTCCATCTCCCCTCTGGCACTTGGAACCCGTTCCCCCTCGTCCCATCACTCCCTGCCCTTGGCACCAGTCCCTCTCCAGCTTTCCTGGAGCCCCTTCAGGCACTGGAAGGTGCTCCAAGGTCTCCCTGGAGCCTTCTCTTCTCCAGGCTGAACACCCCCAACTCTCTCAGCCTGTCCCCAGAGCAGAGCTGCTCCAGCCCTTGGAGTATATTCGTGGTCTCCTCTGGACTTGCTCCAACAGCTCCGTGTCCTTCTGATGTGGGGGACCCCAGAACTGGACCCAGCACTGCAGGAGGGGTCTCACAGAGCAGAGCAGAGGGGCAGAATCCCCTCCTTCGCCTGCTGCTCACTCTCTGGGGATGCAGCCCAGGATACTGGCTGCAGTCTTATCCTAATTCCTCTACCAGGAGTCTGTTTGGCACCTAGAGATAACATCATCTCCATCCATGGGAAGACTGAACCTCAGACAACACTTGACACAACCCAGAGCAGCCTTAGCATGAGCCATCAGTATCCTCATTGTCCACCCAGGACAGGGCACAGGTACATCATGGTGTCCAGGGCAGGTCACTTGGTTTGCCACTTTAAAACATTTTTTTTATCTATAATTTGGTATTGCAGATACATGACATTGCATTCTTTTAAAGAAAAATCAAACATTTTCAAATATTCAAATTTATAAAATAATAGCAATTTTATTTTTTTTCTTGTTAGAGATATTTTTAAAGGAAGGGTGTTTTTCTGCAGACCCTTTCAAAATCCTTCACAAAATAACACTCCAGTCTTTCATCAAGCTCTCTGGTTATAAATAGGCGTAAGTGTGCTTTGTAACACTAATGCAGTCACCAGTGGAAGGTGGTGCAGACCTGCCCTGGAATGCACACTGATGCAGCAGCATGCAGAAACCTTCCTTGCTCCCGTAGTAAACAAGCTCCCAGTTGCAAACAGCACCAGCAACAGCTTTTATGTACAACAGCACAAACCCAGAGCAGCTCCACTGATGGATATGACCCTTCTCTCGTTCATACTAGTGTTATCCTGATAACTACAAAGGAATAAAACCTAGGATGAAAACCAGACTCCATCAAGCAGACTCTGGGCTTCAGCTGCTGCAAGAAAAGCAAGCCCTGGGTCGTGGAGTGGTGCCAGAGTCTGCCAGGAGTCTCAGCATCTGCAAAGTTGATTTCTGCAGCTGCCACCCCTCTCCACATCAAACTCTCCGCTCTGGTCTGATGGAAAGGTCATTAGCATTAGGGGAATCCCTCCATTGCATTTCCAGAAGGCATAAGGCCATTTCTCCAGTGTGCAAGTGTCTTTCACCTGGCACATGAGCAGTGAGATTGCTACATGGGTATGGGTACAAAACCCCACATCCCACAATGTCCTATTTTTTCATTTTATTCTAGTACCTTATAACACCCAGTGCTGTTAGCAGCTTCAGAAATTTGACCTGCTGTCTATTATCTTTGAAGTGCAAACTTCAGACTCATGCAGAACAGAAAGCAGAAGTGATGTCTGTATTTGCAGGTGAGCAAAGCTGCAGACTTCAAAGGTTCGGTATTAGTCTGTGAAGCTTCTTAAAGATTGTCACCTGAGTTTCTCAAAAGCTGGCTGAAAATGCACCCATACATTCAGATAAATGTGTTCTTTTATCTGGGTGATAAAAACAACTGCTTTTCTGCATGTAAACTCCTTTTTTTGTAAATGTTTATGAACTGTGGGAAATTATGTCTCTGCTGGAATTTAAAATAAAATGATTCAATGGGTTTGCTTTACATTTACCATTCATTATGCTCACTAACATTGCAGGAATCCCAAGAGAGTTTCCAAGGAAGGTTCATGGTGTTGTAGTTACCAGGGAAACACATGATAAATTGTTGCTATCTAAAAAAGAAAATCCCCATTAACTTTCTACTAAAGAGCAAGAGACGTGAACTACATGGAGAAATGTCTTTACAGTTACCCTATTAAAATGCAGTATGTTTTGTTTCAAGATTTAACCAAATATTGGCCAAGCTCAGACAGTTTTATTCATTGTGAACAGCACCTAGCCCCTTGCAGTCTGTGGTTTACCACGTACGGTTAAAGACAGTCCAGTATTCAGCTGGGCCATCCCAGGAGTAGCAGACACCATGCGGTTGTTACTGCAATTTTAAAACATTTAAAGGCAAAGCTTTGCAGGAGAGAGGTTTGATTCTTTCATGTGAAGCTAGCAAAACTGGCAGTATATTTCACACCAAAAAGATGGGGTTTTTTTCATCAGCCCCCCATGGCTTGTACAGCGTATCCAGTCCCAGAAGAGGCATTTACACGTTGAGCAACCAAATAACTGCATAGTACAGACAAAGTTTCTCAGTGTATTATTTTTCTGGACTTGGAGCACAACTGTGTGCACACGAGTGTTGCAGGTTGCAGACCACCTGGGGCCTACAGACCAGTGGTGGAGACACATATAGAATCATAGAATCATAGAATCATTATGGTTGGAAGGGACCTCCAGGGCCATCAAGTCCAACCTTTATCCCATCATATTCCTAACCATTAGACCATCAGACCATGGCCTCAAGTGCCTCATCAACCCGTTTTTTGAACACCCCCAGGGACCGTGACTCCACCACCTCCCTGGGCAGCCCATTCCAGTGCCTATGCCCCAGCCCTACCTTGCACTTAGTTTTCCAGGGAGCAAGAACACCACATGGCATCATCTAAACAGCCACAAGGAGAAACTGGAAAACTTTCTTGTTCAAAGCCCTCTTTGACCTCTTGCAGATTAGGTAGGCAGTTTGAGAAGTAATCATCATCCTCAAACACCACCTTTCAGAGGGAGTTGATGTCCCCACTGTCTTTTGGTCAGCTCCCAGCCTTTGGGACTGACCACAAGAGCTGGCCCAAACTTACTGCAATACAAATACACTGCCTGAAAGCCACTTCAGCAGAAGCTATATTAAATCTGGCTTCTTCCACAGTAAAATGTCCTAAAAGCACGTTTACCTCCCCTTCCTCTCTTTCACACCCATGAGTTACGGTATCTCAGCCAGGCAGAAGGTAGCTTCCAACAAAGAACAGTAATTTCTCTAGCTGGTCCAACCTGATTCACGTTTGACTGCCCATGTCTGTTACACTCAAGCCTTACAGAGCAAGTTCCTGAATCACTATAGTGAATAAAAAGGATTATTCTCATTTAAGACGTCACCTCTGAATTAATGAGAGACACTCAGCAGCTGAATTCCCCAAGTTTGTGCTGTGAATTAACAAGAAAGCAGAGATATCATCCAGTTTCTTGCTGTATTATTCCTACTTTGCTACTCTCTGGATTAAAGCAGGCACTAATTTCACTGGAGCTCATGTTAGGACATTTAAGCTTTGTACCATAGGAGAGGATCTTAAAAATATTTCTGGTAAATGGAGGCAGAGGTATGGGTCAAGTGAATGTAGAAATTAATTTTTCCCTCCTGATGAGGCAGAGTAATGTCTGACTCTGAAAGTGGTGACATGCAGCTCACGGTCAATGTGAAGGAGAAAGACAGAGGGTCATGTCAAAGTGAAAGTGGCGCAGATGGCAGGAATGACTGTCAAGACCAGAAAGACAGATGCTGTGCTAATGGAGAAGTGATACGACGAGAGCAGAGGTGAGAGCTTTAGCTTCTCGGATGAATAAGAAAATCAGGTTTCAAAAGACAAAAGGCAGAAAGAATCTGTAAGTTTTAGACACAACCTGGACATGAAGCTGTAGCCTGAACTGAAAGAGCAGCAAGAGCTGCAGGCAGGGTAGGGATGATGACAGAGACCAACAGGAAAAAAGCTGGGAAAGGGAAGACACAGTGAGCACAGGAGAACTACTGGCAGGGGTCTTCCTTGGCACATCCATGGGCCCATACCTGCTCCAAGACAGACGAGGTGGACATCTGAAAATGTCTCATACCCCCCTTGTCCCTCTCTTGTAAGACAAGACTGGTCCTGCTGATAGTCGCATCTCTAAGGCCATAGTGCTCTACAGGGGGAAGGGAAATGGGGCTCTCCCTGAAGGCAGGACACAGGTCCCACCTCCCTTCTCAGCTCCCAGGTCACCTTGCTGGTTCCCTGAATACCCAGCGCCCAGTGCACTGTAATGGAGATGAGGCACCACTTCAGTTAAATGTTAGACATCATGTAGCTTCACACTCTGGATTCAGCCTTAGCTTTAAATCAGTGTCATCAAGACATAAAATGATGGAATTCGTCTCTCGTTTTAGTCAGCTAGACTAAAAAGTTGATCTGTTTTCTTTTCCCTCTCCTTATTTTTACTGTTACCTGTCTATTTCTTAAATCCACTCCTAAAACAAACAAATCTTTTTTGTTTCCATTTGCAAAGGATTAAAAAAAAAGAGAGAGTGAGAGAGACAGAGACACAGACACACAAAGCCAAAAAGAAACAGAGAATCCAAGTAGAGAGGTATGTGTTATTGGACAAGTGTTTAATTTATGGAACTTGGCCAGCAGAACAAGAGTTTGAATCGTACTTCAATAAGTGGAGCTCTTAGAATAAATGTGGATTGTAAAGTTGTTTTACAGTCTGCTTTGCTGAGCAGCCAACACCTCATGGAAACCTTTGAAAAACATTCTGTTTAGAAGCGACGGTTATTATATTTCATATTTTCTCTATTTGTTTTCCCCTCTGGTTTTGTAACTGAAACCATATGCAGGAAAACAGGATTTTTGTGTCTTAAAATATCCACCTGGTCTGACTATGTTTATTATTTAAAAAACAGTTAGCATTTTGGAAATTCTTCATGTATTAGGCACTTCGTTGAAACATTAACCTGTCCTTGTTTGATACCCCAGTCAGCTACAGATTTCCCAAATGACTTTGGGATAGTCACTTAGCTGAGATTCATCACCCCTCTCCCTAAGTATATGCAGTGCAGCTGTGTGCATCTGAGCTGTCTTCCTTTCCCATTATAGACAGCAAAAGCAACAGAGTTTAGGACATGATTCATCTGTGTAGGATGGAGGGAATGAATCATGCTCTCAATCCATATATTGACCAGCTCTTCACTGGAAGTCAGGGCAAGCTGCTCAGGCACTGACATTCACCACAGAGATACCCATGGTTAGCCTTGTAAGACCCATCTTAGCCTCCCTGTGCCACTAAAGGGATGAGACAGACCCCTCCATCCCATCCCAAAGATGATGCCTGACACACGTGGGTGAACTGCACAGAGGTGATACCAATCAGTCTATGTTGACCATAGAGAGTGGCAAAACTATAAGCCTTCAAATGGCTACAAGGAGCCAAGAGGAATCCCTCTCTACAAACATCATTCAGGAGACCCATGGTAAGGAATTCAAACCCCTTTTCTCCTGTTACACACACACACACAAATGTATATATGTACAATCCATATATTGGTACCAGCACAACTTCTATCCAAGACACTAGGACAATGCACCAAATAAACTATGTGCCTCCGTTTGACGGGTTGGGAGATACTGCCACAGCAGAGGGAGAAGAAGGAGCAGTAAAGAAACTCATTGCCTCAGAGCAAACCAAAGTGCTGCACTGCACACTGCACAGGCTGGGGAAGGGAGACACGGAAGGACTCCAAGACCACGTTGTAAAAGCCAAGTGTCTAACTAAGGATGTAAGAGTCATATTTAGCCCCATAAGTCAAACTATCCTGATTACTAACCATTGTGTGGTAGTTTGGTTTGTAGAGATATGGCAGAGCTGATCTGGAATGTGGCTTCATGTGATAGAAAACGTGTTTACTTGAGCATTTTTTTTCTTTTTTGTTTGATTTTTAAAATTATTATTCTTTTTTACCTTAAAACTCTGTGGCCAAGTGTTTCATACCTACTCTCTGCAATTGTGTTGCATTCAACCTCAGTGACTGTTCTGAAGTGCCCTGCTTTGTTCATTCGTTTTCAGTGTCACGGGTTGATCCTTGGTAGAGCTTTGCTTGGTAAAGTCATTACAACTCAGCCAAGCATTCTGTCACCATTGAAAAGCTTTGCCCTCTAGCTCTACACTGTACTTCTTTTCTATTTCTTTATGGTTTCTTATGAGACCAACATCCTTTTACAAACTGCTTCTTTTCAAGGCCCTTGTGAAGCCACATCCCTTGAAGTCAATGCTTTTCTGATCACAGCATAAGACTAAACTCCCTACACAAACAGCAGCTTTAGAAAACAGCAACTTGTAGAAAAGTTGCCTCAAGTGTTACACATCACCCTGATCATTCACCATCCCACTGTTCACAGCACACTTGTGGTTTTCCTTTTTTTTCATGGGGCCAGCAGATCACTGCAGGTTGAATGAGGGTGCCATGCTGTGAACAGTTTCTCTAGTAGCACAAGCCAAAAGGAAACCCAGTCTGGGAGGCTTTAAAACCATTGTAGAATCACCAAATGGCTTGGGTTGGAAGGGACCTCAAAACTCATCCAGTGCCAACCCCCTGCCATGGGCAGGGACACCTCCCACCAGACCAGGTTGCTCCAAGCCCCATCCAACCTAGCCTTCAACACTGCCAGGGAGGAAGCCCATCTGTCAGTATCCTACACCCCCAAAGCATGCTATGACAGCTGTCTGTTTGGGAATGAGCAGGTACTAATAGGTCCAGAGATGTGCCCTAACCACCAAGCATTAACCTGCCATCTGATAAATGTTCATAAGCAGCATGACAGCTCAATAACCCACTGATAAATCAGTGTTTACTGACAAAAGGCCCTTTTCTCAAGGAATTCCCCATCAGTCCTAGGTGTGCCATAAGTAATGCAGGCTCTCATTATCCCTAATTAGCAAATTGTTCAAATGATTTCTCTATTATTCGTGGAGCCTGTACCATTGAGCACAGGTCTATACACTGACAGATGCTCACTGTAAAGAAATAGGGTTTTCTCCCTGCTCTTGCAGAGGTCATTGTGCTTGTGACAGCGTTCCAGGATCTTTTCTAGCTGTTGCAGCCCTTTGCTCCTCTGTTGTAAAGCCCCACAGTTCACTACTGTGGCAGTACAGAGAATTTCAGCATCTCCATATCTCTTCTTTGCACTGATACCCCAAAAACTGGTAACTTTTCATCCATCTCCTCCAGTCATGTCCCAGGCTACCTTCCCATCTGAGACTTAGCTTCCTTCTGACCCACAGGGTGACAGCAAAGAGAAATCAGAGGAAGAGACATTCATTTTTTTCTTCACCTCAGAGCTTTGATGCCCTTCTTGATGCAGATTACAGGCCTGTTACAGATGGCTCAGTGATTTAAAGCATTAGCCTGGGACTCCAGATCCCACAAACTTCAGGGCTGACCTTGGTAAAATCTCTTAGGCTGGAATTTCTCTTGCCTGAAAGTAGCCCTCTAACAGCTCAGCAGCCAGGCTCCCTCTGCAGCCAGGGGAAATGGAGAGACAGACACCCTTTTTTTCACATCTCAGATAGGTATGTAAAAAAAGAGACATGAATGACTCTCTGGAGATAATCCAGCCTTTCTCTGTACTGACTGCAAAGGGCTCTCACATGACTACTTTGCACTTAACCCCTAACAGTAAATTTATGTGAGCGAGGACAAGAATTTTAAAAACACACAGATCCCATGTCCCAATTTCAGAGGGAATTGAACACTGCAGTCTTGTAAATACAGTCTTTTGAACCTCTGCAGTGATGTTTCTGCTTTGTAAAACCCAACAGTGATTTTTCCTGGTGAGGAAATGAGTGTGAGATTTTCAGGTGCTATGAAGACACGGACACAATCACTCAGTATTTATTCTCCCTGCTGGTAACAGCTGCACTCTGTTGCTGGTGGTGGATACTGTTCACAGGGAAGTGGACACTAATCTGTCTTTACTGATGCATCCCAAGTCTTTAAGATCCTAAGAGATGCTCCAGTCTCCTTTACGTGGATCCACTGCAGCTGTCTGAGCCCACTTCAACTCTTGAAACACTTTGGAGAAGTCTTCTGGAAGGAACATGAGCAAATAGACAAAATAGGCAACGCTGAATATCTCTGAGATCAGCCACACCTGCTAAACAGGAATATTAAACTCTGGAGGAAAAGCAATAGCTGCGACATCCAAGTGTTAGCCTGGAATTGCTCTACAGCCTCTTCTCTACTTGTGCTGTTGACCTCAGATCCCGTGTCCCTCCACAAAAAACATTGTGTGCATGACTGGAGCACCCAGGTTGAGCTGTCAAAGAGAAGAACAGGAACTTTTGGCTGGCAGTTCTGAGCTGAAAGTGTTTCACTTCCATCTGAAGTTGCCCAAAGCTACATTGACTACCAGGAAGTCCAGGGCAACAACACAGCTTACACAGCCAAGCACTTATGGAATGAATTCAGGCACAAATGGCTGGTTTTCCAGTAGGACCTGGCCCCTTCCCACCTGACAGGGATGCAAATTCACAATATCTGACCACAGCAAATTCCCTCAGCCTAGAGGACTCATAGGAGGAGAAAGGGAACTCCTGCTCCGTGTTCCCTAAACCATGTCTTCCCACCTAGCAACACGGAACTAGCCAAAAATTACAGTCACCAAGGCTGCCTTAACTGAAACCAGGGATTGGACTCAGCTTCTGGTCAGAATCAGATCATTGACAGCAAAAAATAAGATGAGGAACAATATACACCCTCCCTCTTCTTTTAGACTCATAGAATCATTATGGTTGGAAAAGACCTCTAAGAACATTAAGGCCAACCATTAACCCAGCACTGCCAAGGTCACCATTAACCTATGGCCCTCAGCACCACATCTACACGGCTTTGAGATCCCTCCAGGGATGGGGACCCCACCACTGCCCTCGCCAGCCTGGGCCAGGCCCTGACAGCCCTTTCCATGAAGGAATTGTTCCTCAGATCCAATCTAAACCTCCCCTGGCACAACTTCAGGCCATTCCCTCTTGTCCCATAGCTTGTTCCTTGGGAGCAGAGCCCGACCCCCCCTGGCTCCAACCTCCTCTCAGGGAGCTGCAG
>VZRW01006484.1:0-14447 GCA_013398125.1 Aegotheles bennettii | reverse complement strand
ACTGGTTCTCGCGATCTGTGAAAATACAGAAAGTGTTTTCTTAGTGTTACTCAATTGCAGAGAAATCAAAATCTATTGGAGAAACTAACCGTGAACTGGAGCTTCATTAAGAGTACAGGATCACCTGACAGCCAATTCCCAACTAAAACACACTAGAAATGTAACACTTAATACCTTTCAGGATATTTTGTATTTCCCCCAATTAAAAAATAAAGTCTTAGTATATATAACTATATCCAAATAAGACTTTATTTTTTAATAACCCAAACATAAAGTTTTAATAAAGTTTTAATAAAAATTTTATTTTTTAACTTCTTCTTAAGATTCTGATTCTGTTTTCTTTATAAGCCTTGATTTCTATACAAGTCTTGATTTTACAAATTTTTGCCATATGTCCCCTCAGTTTTCTCTTCTCCTCATCAGTGTCCTTACCTACTCAATTGTTACTCACACTTAATTTATTTCATGCCTATGAATACTGTTTTGTCCCTCACTCAACTTTTCCATGTCCATTATCTCCTTTTTTAACTTGAGCTAATTTGAACTAACTGCTTTATTCAGGATGTCAATGTTCCACTTTATAACAGAATATGATACCTTGAAACTATTGCTCTTTTTGTTGTCTTCTTTTTCTCAAGTAATTTCTGAAGTTAATTTTGTTTTCTTCTACTCTAATGAGCACTGAGCCAAAATTTATGTAGCATTATTCAGTGTAAGTCTGAGATCTTATTCTTGAGAGGTAACAGTCATTTCTTAGCTAACAAGTCTGCCAGTCTTCCATTTTCCACTGTATCTCCTGCCTTTTAAAGCTCTGTCTCCTTCACAGAATCACAATATGGTTCTAGTTGGAAGGGACATTGAAGATCATCGCCCAACACCCTGCCATGGGCAGGGACATCTCCCACTAGACCAGATTGCTCCAAGCCCCATCCGACCTGGCCTTGAACACTGCCAGGGAGGGGCAGACGCAGCTTCCCTGGACACCCTGGGCCTGTGTCTCACCACCAGGAAAGAATTTCTTTCTAATATACAACTTAAATCTCCCCTCTTTCTGTTTGAACCCATTCCCCCTCATCCTATGACTCCATGCCCTTGTCACAAGTCCCTCTCCAGCTTTCTGTAGTCCCTTCAGACACTGAAAGGTGTTCCAAGGTTTCCCCAGAGCCTTCTCTTTTTCAGTCTGAACAACTCCAATTCTCTCAGCCTGTCTTCATAGGAGAGCTGTTCCAGCCCTCTGAGAATGTTCATGGCCTTCTCTGGACTCACTCCAACAGCTCCATGTCCTTGGGGACTCCAGAACTGGACACAGTACTGCACAGAGTGTCTCATGAGAATGGAGTAGAAGAGGAGAATCACCTCCCTTGACCTGCTAGTCACATTCCTTTTGATGCAGCCCAGGACAGATTTTGACAATCCCTTATCATTTGTGGTTCTAAGGCAGTAAAAAAGCTCTGATAGTGCACTTATCTGGATTTGGAACTTCAATTTATAGTGATTCTTTATTACTTTCTGTTACTGTTTTTATGTTAATAATGTTTGATCCCATGCTTTTTATTAAGATAGAACACCAACACTTCAGAGGTGTTGTTAATTCTGCTTTCCATTGGATTTGGCAACTACAAAACAAATTATAGACTTCCCTCTATAACATTCCCAGGATGCTTTCTGTGTTATTTAGCTCAGTTAGAGATAGACATTCTAGTTCACTCAAGTGACATATATAATGCAAACATGACTCCATATTTTCGAAGATTATCTGCAGAGAAAAGGAAATTTTTCCTGAGGTGTACACTACAAGATCATTTGAAGGGATATTAGGAAACTCACCATTCAACATGAACTGGTAGGCATTGTCAGAGATGGAGAAGATGTGTGGAGGGGCCTCCTGGCGCTTCTTGCCTCGGTAGGCCAACACCACCTCTGGGTTGTACACCGGCAGCCACTTGTAGGGGTTGACAGTGACACAGAAGAGACCCGAGTAGGTCTGCAAGGAAGGGAGACAGCACCTTGGCTTCCACTTAACCTGGCAGAGCAGTTCCTCCTAGCTGCTCAAAGGAAGGCTGCTGCTGGTACTTACGTAGATCATCCAGGCTGCATAACGCTCTTTGAGGTTGTACAGCACAGCGGGTTCGTGGAGGTGGGTCATCATGGCCATGTCCTCAATTTTATCATACTTGGGAGGGTTCATGGAGAAGATCTGATCTTCCTTCACAGTCAGGGTCTGCCAAGGAATTGACATATGTCAGCTAAGATATGAGAGTGGTAATCAAATGGTGTCTTTTAGTTTGGTTTTTACTCACTTCTCCACCTTCGCTCTTGACAGTGACCTTTCCCAATTCCCTACTCTGGATTGTCCCTTTCACAAAGGATTCCTTAGGATGCACCACAAATACAGATGACTTGGCATCAAAAGGCCTGTTCTGGGCCTCGATTCTTTCTTTTTC
Source organism: Aegotheles bennettii (assembly GCA_013398125.1). NCBI lineage: Eukaryota > Metazoa > Chordata > Aves > Caprimulgiformes > Aegothelidae > Aegotheles > Aegotheles bennettii. Next base: position 12,003 of record VZRW01006484.1, on the reverse strand, counting down.
TGATTTTCGGAGGTAAGGAGCTGCCTCCCCGAAGGCAGCCATCTCAGCATCTGGAGAAGTCATGTCTGTACTTTACTGAAGACACGTCAGCAGAAGACTCTAAGGAGGAAGCAAGACACATTCCATGAGATAGACAACAGTTATCTGTGCCAGTGATGAAATCTCTAGTACATCATTTTCAATTATACCTTTTTTAAAGCTAGTTTTGATTTGAACACCTAAGTACTTACATCCCACTTGAGAATGAGACAGCACTCTAAATAATTTTAGCCTTCTAATTATGAATATCATTTTTATTATTGATTATAATTTTGTAATATTATAATACTGGTGGGAATTTTTTCATTGTACTATTGCTATACTCAAGAACTTAACCTAAAGTAAATCGCTTCTGTTGCCCTTAATTACCAGCAATGAGTCTACAAGAAGTCCTTTCTTTGCCCATGATCTGTGGAAAATGAATCTACTTACTTTAACATTGTATATGTCTGATCAGGCTCAGTCTGATCTTTTCTGTAACAGGTATGAATGCAAAAACTGAGGAATGAATGTAATAGAATTACCTCATTGTAATTGAACTCGTGGTTAGTAACTTAGGGTATTACCTGTCATGACACCAGAGGTTCTAAGTCAGTTGTTAGTATATTAACAAGTTAATTACTTTCATCTTTTGTTTCATAGTATTTCAGAGATAAATTTTAAGTTTGAGATAAAAAGATGTCACGGAAATCAGATTGAAATTTTCAGCTATCAGAAGCCCTCCCTTCTGACTATAAGAAGCAATCAGAATGCAGTAAGACATGCAAGATAAAGAGAAATTGCTCAGTCTCTGCAGTCCTACAGAACCCACACACTTACCTGGAAACTTTCAGTGAAAACAAGGCAAAAGAGTCCCAAGGAGATTTTATAGAGTTGGGTATACAGATGCTCTGGATTCTTCCTCTTTCTTCGGTCAAAGCATTTTTGGCCAACCTTTTTTGGCAAAGCATTGTTTGGCAGACTTACCTTAAGACATAATTGTCATTTGACGAGATATAATTAGAAATTTTTTATATCTTACCAACTATGTGGCTATACCTACTAAAAATAATTTGACAAGAGAATTAAGGAGGGAATCTCAATCAGTTAAGGCACTTTGAGAACTTGGGTGCGGGACTTTGGGATGCTGACATATTTCTGGGGGACTTTCTGATCTATCAAAGCTAGATTTTTTGGTGCACAGTGCTGCAACAATTCTAACTATGCAATGCAGGTAATAGCATTTCTATTTTTCACATGATGTTGTGAGGTTTATAAAGAAATACTTGAACAATAGAAGCATAACAAAACCTACAACTCCTTGCGACTAAAACCAAAGTGCTTTTCTTGAAAACAGAAAACCAGACACCTATATTAGCTCAGATTCCTGCAGGGGCAATATATCAGCTCTTGAAATACAGCTCATATGGAGAGTGCTTGAGGTTATTTCCAGGGTCTTCAGATAAGTACAGATACTAATGGATATAAAGATATTATAATGATAAACATAAAGCTACATTATATGTTTAAAAGATGTTATACTTAAAAGCTATTAAATTTCCCAGGAAGATAAGGTATCAAAAGACATTCTCATGTCTCTAATAATTAACAAGAGACTGCAAATTGTTGTGGCATCTACTATATAGCATATGAGAACAAAGGGTCAAAAAATGTCTTCTGATTTTAACAGCTAAAAATCACAGCAACTTCATGTCTGTAAAAAAAGGAAGTGTTTTCAGTAGAGCAAAAAGATTAAATTCTTGATTTACAGAGTTCAGCCAGAGGAAAAATGCAACATCTCTTACTCAAGCTGCTTTAAATTGTATCAGATCTAAACACATTTTTCTCTTGGTCATTGGCAAGCTCAGTGGATAACGTGTGTGGTTCTGACATAATATGCAGCATCAGGCAATCTCCTGTGCTTGTAGAACCCATTCCAAGGAGAGCTGCAGCACTGCAGTGCCCACTTTTTCAGAGCCCAAACCCAGAGCTCACCACTGGGCTCCATGCTCCAAGCATGGGAGGGCTGATGGAAACACACTGCCCCCTGCCCAGGAGGAGCCCAGAGCCAGCAGTGGGAAACGGTCAGCACAGGGGTGCATCTGAAGTCCTGCCTCTCTGAGGAGAAGGCACCAAGGGGTGCTGGTGGGAACAACTCCCTCCAGTGGGACCCAGAGCAGCATGGGGCCAGCAGGTGCTGCTCTGAATGTCTCTTGAAGCTGAGTTCTCAGGGTGCTGGGGTGCCACGTGGTGTCCAGCAGCCCAGTGGCTATTGGTCCTGACCAAGGAGGGGACAGAAATGTCTTGGCAGCTCAGAGCCTGGGGTTTAGGAGACCATGCAAGAAGAGCAAGGGATGGCTGATGCCCCTCCTAGGGTGTGAGAGATGGGGGGTTTCTCCCCACAGGTTGAAGAAATCTTTGAAATCTTTGACTTCCAGTGGTCAATGACAAAGCCAGCCTTCTCAGTAGACTCCTTCCGGGTTTTTGCTGTTCTGTTGTCTAGGATGTGGACCCAGCTGTGTAACATGCAAAAGGCACTTGGCCAGGCAGCTCTGGGAATGCAGTCAGCCAAGGGAAGGTCTAGTTTGAAAGGGAAGTGGCCAGTGAGTTAAAGTGTCTCCAGGTGTGGACAGTCACTCAGTAGTGCTTTTAGGATGGAGGATTTGGGTTTGGCATCTGCTGTGCCCACACAAGCCAATGTTAGAAACAAAAACATTTTTTGAAAGTGCTCTTAAATTCAGACAATGGTAACTTTTCTTATGTAAGACAGTTCATATGATGGAAGAAGAGGAACTGTTCCTCACTTGCCCATCTCCATAACTCCTCCTTGACTGCCTGAACAACGCAGTAGGTCAGCAAATGGAGTTCTTAGATCAGCTAGTCAATGAAGTACCAAAGAGAGTATAAGATAACACTAAGATCCATACAGGACTAAAAGGAAAGACCGTGCAAGTAACATGGTCTCCTTGGTTAAGCATAGTAACGCACAGAGAATGAACAAAAATGTTTTAAAGTCCAGGCTGTCAGATGGGGAGTGCTGAAACTGCATGGTGCGTTGTCCAGGAGCTGTGCATAAGCAAATCCAAAACCTTTAGTAGTCTTTTGGAGGCATCCACTCTGTTACTGACAGTATTACAACTTGGACCAGTTAAAGAAGTTACTTTCACATCCTGCCTCATTTTGCAGAAAGAGCTTCAGAAAGGCTAGCCTTAGTATAAGGTAATATATCAGGGTTCCCAAATTTGGAAATTGCAGACATACAGCTCGGTTTGTAAGCTTCCTGAAAAGAAGAGATAGTGTTTCTTCTTCATGAGCAAGCTTAATCTTGTTCTCTGTAAAGTATGGTTATGAGGATTTCACTATGCATTTTTTACTTAAATAAAATAGGAGATCAAGACTGTACATGTTTCGCTTTGATAGGAGATAAACAGCAAAAGAAGTGTAATTGAAAACGGATACACACATGCCAGAGGAGGAAAACTCAATAGAAACAAGTTTGGAATATTTTAATATGTGAGTTTTTGCTCTAAAATACCTAAGAAGCATTACTGGGGAAGAAAGGTGGCATGTAGAAAGATCCTTCTCAGTCTCTGCAAGCCACGAAAGTGACTCTTACCTCCTGCAAGAAGAACCTGAGCAGTGTTGGGACAACGACCAATATGTACTAGCATATTGCCAGGGATTGTAGTTGGTTGTGTGCAAAAGACTCATGGATCACAGTTGTTATTTTGCATCATGTAGGAACTAGGTGCATCTAAATTGTCTGGCAACTAGGCACTCATAAAAAGGTAAGTCCATTTGATTTGTGGTTTAAATTTATGGTAAGCACTAGAAGTTGAACGGCATCAAGTGAGGTGGTTGTAGCTTCAGCGTAAGACTAAGGAACTAACCAGACATAGAGTGGTGTAAGGACATCTTGTATCTGCTGGAATGATTTGATATGAACACGTATCAGCAAATTCTTCAGCCTGTTCATTTGGGTCTTGACAGAAATTTTGGGGAATTCGCTGAGATACTGTGTTTCTGACACACAGCCCAAAAGGTAGGTATTTCCCGTCTGTTCTCCTTACAGGCAAACAAGATCTATAATCATCTGATTAGGAGACAAAGGAACCTTGCAGACATGGGAGCACTGGGAGGTTTCCACAAGAGCTGGACTGGCTTAGACGTGTCCATTCAGTAAATGGACTGTCACCAGCAGATAGGTCCTACATAGGCAGAAGTCTCTGGAACCAATTGCTAGCAGTGTGCAGTCTGCACATAGGTGCAGATTACTGCTCAAAAAACCCCAAGTTGTTGTTAAACAAGAGCTCAACTTTCAACTGAGCTCTTTTTACTCTTTGTTCTTTCAAGCTTTGCTTTATAATTGAGAGTTTAAAATATTATGGCAAGGAATTGGTATTAAATGACATTTAAGGAGATTCCTAAATGTCAGCAAAATTCACCATATGGTTGCAGACTTAGGGGTTTGTATTTATGATCAAAATTCAAATGATGAAATTTCTTCAAAGGGGTACCTATCTTTGAGCTGACCTTACAAACTTGTCTATTTTTCTGTTATTTGGGTTGTACAATTAAGGTAATTGCTAATTTATCAGGCCCAACAAGAATATAGTTGTTCAACAGGATTGAACAGTAAACTGCTCAGTGCTTGGCATTAAGCAATTTGGTGCCAATGAAATGAATGACAGTGTAAATTCAGTAGGTCCTGCTGGAGCAAACAGTAACTAAAAACTCTTGCTAAGTGTGAAGAAAAATAAGACATATTGAACATTTAATTTGAAAACTGTAATATGTAATTTTCTTTTTCCAATTCTCATCAACCCAAAATTCCCTGCTTTTCCATGGGTCCTATTAAAATGCATATGTTTTAAAAAAGAAAAAATAATTAATAGCAATGGCAGCTGTGACAGAGCATGTGATGTTGAAGAAAAGATAGACATGAATTCCTGGTACAGGTTTAGAAAGGAAAACCTTTGCCACTTGGATTACATTTGAAGATGTTGCAAAAGGAGAAGAGACTAGAGGAAAATACATGTGAAAGAGACTAAGGGGAAAAAAGTTCATTGCTTCTTTGTCTGTGTATGACACTGGTGAGACACTGGAATAAGTTCTCCAGAGAAATTGTGGATGCCTAGAAGTTTTCAAGGCCAGGTTGGATGGGGCTAGGAGCAACCTGGTCTGGTGGAAGGTGTCCCTGACCAGGGCAGGGGGCTGGGACAGGATGATCTTTTAGGTCTCTTGCAACTAAAACCATTATATTATTCTATTATTATCATTTGTAACCATATCCTCTAACAGTTCTTTCTAGATACTAATAATGATGTTAATGAAAGCTTGTAGACAGCCTATCCTAGAAAGTCCATGCTCCATAGGACAGGGAACTCTTGCAAAGAAAATAGTAGCATTTAATCATCTATCCATCTAGGTTTGTGAAAAACTACACAGCATCATGAAAGGCAGCAATTTGAATGCTAGCTTTTGGTAAAGGATCTGCTGAAAGAAGCAACAATAGTGTAATGTAAAAAGAAAAATTAAATAAATCATGCCTACCACTAAATTTCTCCCAGTCCTGTTAACTGTCTCTGCAGTGCAGGACTCTACTGCAGCTGAAAGCTAAACACACAAAATCAAAGAGAAGAGGCTGAGTGAGAGCAGCCTCTGGATACAGAATATCCTGCTTAGCAATGCAGCATGGGCAAAGTGCTGCAATGTTGACATTTCCCATGGAGAAGAGACTCAAGCATACTGAAAATAGAACCATCTTGAGATCAGACAGCTGTCTCACTCTCTGCCAGCACTTCAGATATGACTTCTTCATCAGGCTCTGTGTTGGAAGACGGAGAATACTCAGCAACACATCACAATCAAAGTGAAAATACATACATAGAGACAGATTTCCAGTCTACAATCAGGCAGGATCTCATAATGAATTTTACTTTCAAATTTGCATTGTGAACTAGAGACTCGAGTTTATAAAATTTCAGTGTGAAAGGAAATTTCACAGCTTGGGAGTATGATACCTTCTTCATTGCTTTTATCCATGAGTTATGATGTGATCATTAGTGGAAAGAAACTTATGGAACTTGTTCAGGTGTCTGAACCTCCTGTCAAAAATAAACCCAGGAAAAGAGTGATGACAGGCCCAAGATCTTCACATAGTACTCATCCATCCTGTTTTACAACTTGAAAGAAGTAGTTGAAGAGGAACATTGTTTATTTCTTACATTCGGCTAGAAAGGCCTTTGTATCTTCTCTAGGTTAAATTTTACTATAAACAGACTGCCCTGTGGTGGCTGGCAAATTCCAGTACAGCAGAGAATAAATTGTGAGACCCCATTTCTTCTTTTATTACAGTGCAGCAGTGAAATTCTGTGCAATTCATTCCCTCCTCACTTCTCTTCTGGAGAGCCATGTTGGAGAAGGAGCCGTGTCTGAACTGCTTGTGGTGTCACTAGACACCCGTATCTCGTGCTCATACTATTCACATGCCCATTTCAGGAAACAGCTAGGTTTCCATAGCAGAAGTACACAGTAACTATAAGATCTGTGTCTAATACTGTGAAATTCCTTTGCTAAGAGTGCTCAAAATACAGCAGTATTCTGGTAAATGCTTACAGAAATGAACACTGGGAGGTTTATGACTAAAAAATTGTAACAGCTGACCTTTACTGATACCTTTCATATTAAGATGTTGCTTCTTTTCACAGGCTAACTACAGTTCTTCTAGACATGGCAGCATGTCCCTCTTATTAAAACAGTATAATCAAATAACAACTTTTAAATTTTGCTGTGGTGTCAGATTACGTCTGACAGAACCTCTGCTAACCTCAGAGGAGAAAGGACCTGGGGTTCAGGAAGAAGAACTGATTAGGCCAACAGTTACAGATGAGAGGCCTAGGTCTTTCATTAAAAAAAAAATCACTTAGAAAATAAGTCAGAATAAGAAAGTATACAATAAAAAATTCTCCTCGCACTTTGTGTCCTTCTGGAGCATGTCCTTTTCTCAGTACTGGTTTCAGCTGTGGAATTTTTAGTTGTCTAGGTTCAGTAAGCTCTGCAAACTTTTCCAGTCTATTGTACACCCTTCTAGTTGATACTTCTGAGACCTGACCGTGTGCCTATTCCTTCTCATTCTGAGCAGTTTGCTGCAGGCCCCTATGTTCAGATCTCTTTCTTGAACCTCTGTTCTGCTCTTCATTCTGTATGTAACCTGCCATTGTCTTGTCCTGTTTAACTGCTATCAAGTAAGGTCCAGTATTCCCTTCAGAAGGCTTCACCTGACCCACAGTGAAGCAGGCAAGACAAGGGTTTCCTATCTCCTCATCATTCACAACCTTTCAACAAAATACCACTTCATTGACTGCAGGGTTGAAGGTAACTAATTGAAACCTATTAAGTTGGGAATAGTGATATATCAGCTTTTCAATGGACATCCCGATATTTCATCAGTTTCAAGTTTTTGACGATACATTACAGTCACTTACAGCCCATAATCTCCAGAAATTAAACACGAAAGTAGGAATTACAATCAGACTGTTTAAGTAAAATCTTTAGACTATTCACTCTTTGTGAGACCTTTTCACTCAAGACATCAAACTGAAACATCACCGGTTGTTCTTTCTTCATCATATCCTATGATTATCTCTTGCCCCTAAAGTGGACATCCCACATTCTGCTAGGCAGAAACTTAACACTTGAGAAGGTTATTTGATTTCCATTCAAGGAAACAAGAGGCCTAGGATTCAATGTAAGACATTAACCACAGAATGCTTTTGAGTAAGTGACAAGACATAAGTGTACAGTACTGTTCTGCTCTGCTCAGAGGGATGATCAGCTTCCATTATGACCTGAGATCCTGGAGTTAAATTTTACACATCCCTATCACTTCACTCTGGATCACACTTCTTCTAAAGATGAATAGTCCAGGAGTTCTCCACAGAATAACAAATGTTTCATTCTCTTCTGTGAAGTGGGTAAAACACAGGGTTCAGTCACTGACTCTTGACAAAATACTGGCCATCTGTTCAGAAAATCAAGTAGTTTCCAGGTGATGTTTAAATAGATTCAGATGAGATGTATGAGATGTTTGCTTGAGAAATCCATATTTCATAGCACAAAATACTCTTTCTCCAGACTTCCTATACATTTCCTTTGTGTCCCAAGCACTTTCAGATTTAAAGCCTCTCTATGTAAGTAAAGCAAAAACTCTCAAGATCTAGATCATCCTCTCTGTTCTGCTTGTAGAAATAGCTTAGTTTCAGTAGACTAGATGAACCCAGAAAAAAAACTAATTCATATGCTGCAGCTGGACTACATACACATTTCTTCTTGTTACCAAAATAGGCTATTTAACACATGGGTTTAGAAAATGGGCTTAGCACCCATGGGGCTACTAGAATAACTTGTCTTGGGAATGAGACTGCTAGGATATGACAAGTCTTTAACTAAAGGAATTAAATTATCAACCTGCAACAAAACAGGTTGTCTCATAATGCTGAATTTCTCACAAAACACAAACATAAGCACCCAAATTTCCTGTTAAAAATGAAAGATGTTCAGTATTTTTTACTGCTTAGTGTTAGTTTTTAAATTAATCTTGAAGAAATTTCCAATAGGATTTGCAGCTTGCAAATGCTGTTCTCAGCTATGCTGTTAATATTTATAAAACATGCCAAGAGGGATCTTTGTGTTTGTGTATCCTTACTGAACAGATGGATAAGGAATGTGTAGCCTCACACTGAAGATCCCTGGGTAAAATAAGACCTCACAAGAATGCTGGCATGAGACAAGGAGAAATGCTGGAACACTAATTCTCTGGTGCAAAGCTTCTCATTCTGACACTTCTGCTAAGATGTGGCTGGCCACTAGATCCTGGAGGTGGTAAGAACACTTTTCACATAAAAAGTTCTTTTTATTGTCCTGAAAGGTAGGGTTTGTGTTGAATTAAATGGAATATGATGAGTGCTTTCTCTGTTCTTGGCATAGCATATCTAGTCCAGGTAATTGTTTGTGGTTTATCTGGGTAAGACATGGTATCATTCCAGGTTAGCGGTGCTGAAAAGGATGAAGTAGGAAAGGAGTCGAGGATAATTTCTGGGGAAATTCCAGTGATGAGCTTCACAAATAAAAGACTAACTAACCTAGTAATGTGTAAGGTACAGTGGGCCAGTTACTGGTTTGGCTGTTGCAAAGAAAAAACAAAAGTGAGCTAACCTTTGTGTCTGTTGCTGTTCAGAAACTCCTCACGCTTCAGGCTAGCTGTGAGTGGATGGAAATGGCTTTACTATCTCCTGATCCTCATTCTTTGTTTCGAGACTGTTTTCTGCAATGCTTGATACAGATATTATATGACCTCACAGAAGGGAAAATAGAAGTGATTTCTACGTGGGAAGTTTCAACAGTAGATTTTAAACCCAGGAAAGTTTTGCTCTGATGACATCGAGCGGCTGCCCACTGAGTAAAACTAACAGCCTTGCAAAGAAAAATGAAGAGGGAAGGCAAAATCAGCTAGAGATCAGAGACAGTTAACAGACAACACTTTTAGATTTAAAAAGGAACCACTCTTGAGTGTGCATGAGATTTCTATGGTTACTCAAATTCCTTCTATCTCCACAGAAAATGTCAGAGAAAGATATGTGAGCTGCAGATTCTGGCTCAGGAGGTGACATTCAGGGCGCCATTCCCATCACATGCCAAAGCATGCCAAAAAGCTTCAGTTACAGAACAGGTGAGCGGGGTGCACAGGCTCTGACGGCAATGGAAGGAAAAGGCAAAAGGAGTTGGAAAATGTCATGAAAGGAGGAGAAATGATGACATCAATATAAACTAAAATTACCAGACACTTGATTAATTGGCTTGTTTCTCTGTTGACAGCACACCTTTGAGAGAAGCACGGAGAGGGTATCCTATGAAGATAGATTTGTTTAGATTTTCACAATTAGCTTTTTGTTGCTATAAGTGGATGCTACAATTATTATCCAAAAATTTTACCTTCTTTCTTCATAAAAGAAAGACTTTTGAATATTAAAACTTCTTAAATTACACAAAGCATTCTCAAGTGCAGAATTTGCTGTATTGATAACATGTGAGAGGTGTTCTGTTGGTAATTCCCATATACATTATTTACAATGAGAAAAGAGGGTTCTCAAAACTTGCTTTCAGTTTGGAGAATAATAGGATAGCACTTCTCACTCGGGGACGGAATATACTGATGTTCATGCAAAATTAGCCAATTCTGTTATTAGCCTAACCAGCTAAATGTACAGTGACTTCATTTGGTCACTGCTATGCCAGGTGGCACAAACGAGTCTCTTCAGCTCCCTGACAAATCCTTCCAGTTGGCCACATATTCCCAAAGCAGAGTGCTTTGTAGGCTCTCAGAACAGAGCCATCCCATGACCCCACACTGCTGTCTGACTCACATGTTAGCTAAGCTTGGACTCAACCTCTTTGAGCTCCAATTCCAAAGCCTTCATCTATGCTGAGTTGTATTTCTCCCAGCAGTACTGTGCTGATGTTGGGCTGGGAGGCCTATTCTGTGGGAGGTGTAAGAGCACTGTCATGAGACAGGAGTAGACAAGCTCAGGTGCTAGATGATCTCCTCCTTGCCTAGAGTGTGGTGGAGAGCTTGAAATATGAACTGTTGAATTTTACTTTATTGACAAAGACTGTCTGATAGAAAATGTTTTCAAACTTTTGTCCTATTACTGGAACACAGCTTTTGTGCTCCAGAGATCCCCTGCCAATCCCCTGCCATCCATAAGTGACCAAAGCTGTATTTGAGCCCATTAACTGCATCTATTTTAAACTTTTCTCTGGGAGGTCTTTCTTTATGGCCATTATGGACCAACATATTTTTCAGGACATTTGCACTAGTACTGATCAGATGACAGTCAGCTTAACTTTAAAAATAGTGCATCAGTGCAAAGCAACCCCTGACCTTCACACATAGCAGATAATTACAAGTCAAGAAAAAGAAAACTTCAGTTTCTCACCAGAGTTTGATATGTGTTCTAATAAGGTAATATATTGGATCTTCAAAAAAGCTGCACTATAATTCAAACACAGGACAATCTGTATGGCTAGAATAATCAACCTAAAGATGGCTTTAGGAAGAGCACATCTTGACTGATTTAATTAGTTCAGATTGAAAATTATAGCAAGTTGCAAGGTTTCTAAAAAAAATCTACTCAATAAAACATCCTATAAGAGTGATGTGAGTTTAAAACCCTAAAGAATATGACAATTTTGAAGTAAGGCAGATCATACATTAATGGTATTTCTAATTTATAGTAAATATTTTTATGATTTTATTTTGTTCAAAATGTGTTTTCCAAAGTAAAGGTACTGTTTTTCTTAGTCACATAATTACCAATCCAACACACACTGAAATGTGAATTGTGCCCTACTACAGAAACTTTCTATGTCTGTAACAATAACATCCAAACACCAATAGAGACCAAAACAATACCTAGAAACCTTAAAAAATGTCAAAATGCCCTTTTTTTCCCAGAGTTAATTTGTAACATGTTACAATCCCCACTTCCTTTCCTTCCTATAGCCATAAACAATGCATTTGTCTATCTCATCTAATCTTCCCAAAACTATTTCCTTTATCTTCATAAAATTTCCTTTCAAAAATTTGAGACGACTTCTCCAATTTCCCAGAGCTACTTTTTAATTCTGATCCAATTTCTATTTGCCAAAGTTCTTGGATACCGCTCTCTCACAAACTCTCAGGTTCTTCACCAAGTCTGCAATGTAACAGCCATACAGGGTAACACCAGCAGAAAATCACTCTGTGGTTAAAGCGGCAACTCATGGGACAGTGTGTTTCCCAAGTGTGGCACTGCATATTCCTGCTTTAAAATTCAACAGAAATCCCAGCATGGGATGCCCAAGTACTCATTATATGTCATTGTGGGTTTTATTGCAGAGACTCCTGCCCCTGGAGACCTGGGTGTCTGGCAGGGTCATGCTGAG
>VZRW01006482.1:0-40106 GCA_013398125.1 Aegotheles bennettii | reverse complement strand
CCGTTTGCTAAACCAGCACATGAGAGAAAGAAGTTTTCAAATTTGGAAGGCAACTCAGAGGGAGATGGAATAAAACAAAAAGGGGGTTTGTCCCCTCTTTATCCACTGTACCCCTGCAGAGCATGCCCTTTACTCTTGGTTTCCCACTCTGGAACAGTCCTGTGCCTCACAGTCAGGAAGTCAGCAAGCTCTACCTAGCCCTTCCTATGAAAAGTCTCTCTGGTTACAAGGGATGCAATATCTCTTTCTTTTTACCTTGGAGAAACAGAAATACTTTTTTCTCCTCATTTATGGACCAGAACAAAAGTTTTTCCAGCACCTTTCTCAGACTTTCTTATCAATGAGCTGTATTCTGAATACCAGAGGGTGAACAGAGCTGAGATGGAGAGCAGAGGTATCTCTTGATGTTGGTGTTCATTTGTCGCCATGGCAATGACCAGTATTCTTACCTAGGGTTATCACTACCAGAAGAATACAACAGAAAGCATTTTCTGTCTCCCCAGGAGATCTGTTGAGGACATCCGTAAGCCAACCTGACTTGGCTTCTCCTTATTTGAAGTCCTACACTTAAAAACCGTGTGGTTACTCCTTTCAGCAAACCTCATTTCTTCACGTGGGTAACAGCTTGCTCTGTGTTTGGTTCCAGTTGAACCCACACAGCCCATGCAGCTGACATTGCATAATTCAGCTGATGTTGGAGGACCACAGCTGGACCTTTGGTATATTGCTATGTAGCTGTTGTGGATGTAACCTGTGCTACATAAAGCATAACCTCATGAAAAAAACATGTATTTGGCAGAAATACCAGAACTAAACTTATACAAGAATGTTTGCCTGTCAACTCACTACATCAATCCACGAGCAACAGCTCAGACATCCTGGAAGATGCTTTCCACCCCAAAAGCCCTGTCCAGCTCAGCTGCACAACTCTGCCTTGGGGGAGAAGGCATTTTAACCTCCTTTGGCATCTGAAGCAGGCACAGTACCTGGAGGTGTTTGCAGGACTGTACTCCTGCAAGTGCTGGAGGACCTTGGTATTGCCCCCAACCAGATGTGTCTCAGATCCCTCTAATAATGCACCCCACTGTGCAGCCTCTGTCTGGTTTCACCCCAGATGAACTGCTTTGCGTGCCCCAGCGGTGCCTGTAAACGTGTCACATGGCATCCCAGTCATGGGTGCATCCATAATGCAACCCTGAGCATGATGCTCAGGTCAGGGCTGAATAAGGACCTTGATTAATGAATGTTCCAGTGCTTTAAACTCTCAGACTCCTCCAGTCCCCTGGAAGCCCTGGGCTGCAGGGAGAGGTTTCACTCAAAATCATGTTTATGGGGAAAGAGGAGGCACAATGTATGTACAGGTAAAGCCAAGATTTTGTTGTTAGTGTAATAGCAGCCTCAAGCTCCAAGCATTATCGGTCTAGATCTGCTGGTTGCAGAAAAAGGAAGAATATTAATGCAGTTAAATTTGTTTTGCACACATGCAGTTTCTAGCCCTTTTCCTGGTGGTATGCTCACCTTTCTCCTGCTCCTCTGGGTGCTAAGGTGGGTGGTTTCACTCTGGTGGTGGTGGTGGAGTGTTAGAGTGAACTGTCAGCATCTCCAGTCCTTCCTTGGGATGAATGTGATGTTCATGATGATAGTTTTCCTGCCTCCCTCTAGGATCTGCTCAGGGTAGTTTTAGTATGTTTTCTAACATGCTCCTACACCTTATTCTGTCTTCACAGGTCTGCAACCTCATGTTATACCCAATTTACTATGAGTTGCCTCTTATGTATGTTAGATACTATTTCCCCTAATGTGTGTTAGATACTAGTTTTGTTCTGTCACCACTAAACCCAGTTTTGCCAGCTCTAGGACTGCATTTTTTTAACTGACCACCTGTGAGTTGTGTATAGCTGTGGGGATCCCCAATGCCAGCCTGTGCCCCATCTTTTACCATCCTGTGCCTGTACTCCCCCATGCTGCATCCTGTGCCCCCACTGCTCAAGGCCACCGCTATCATACCAGACTTGTATTTCTCTGCACTGTAACATTGGGTAGGAGTCAAAAATACTTCATTCTGCATAGGATAGGGGGAACCAAGGGTGTGAGAGCTTTTACACAGAGTATGAAGCTCCTCAGGCATTTCTGTCCCCTGTGCAAGTCCTGTCCTCTGCAGGCACTTCTGCCTCTTTGAGTGGCTGCGTCCTGCTTCACAGTTTCACAAGGCACCAGCAGGACCAGAGAAGAGCACATGAATACTTTCTCAGCTCAGCCCTGAAGCTCAGCCCAGGAAGCTGCCCTGACGAAGTTCGCATGTTTCATAGGGTAGGCATGAGCACTAGAGAAGAGGAAATATACATTCAAACCCAAACAGGCTAGGCTTGAAGAAAACATTGGTTTTCAATGCATCTATGAATTAAGGTAAGAGACGGTTATATCTTACCTATAATTTGGCAGAGCAGGATGACAAGAAATTATGTCTCATTAATTTAAGGAAACTCTTCACTGCTTACTGCTTGGAATCTAAATGATATTTAATTTGGATAAAGATGATATGGGTAATGTTTACAAATTGTGGAGGTAGAAAGGGAAACACTTTTATTAATTTAAGTGGACCGGGACAGAGAAATTTTACTTGATGACTAATTATCTGTGGCATTTTGTGATAAGATAAATACTCACGCTGGCTAGAAGCAAAATGCTGATAGATGACAAGTGTGCAGCATTAGCCCAGAAGGACAGACCAGGAAGATACAGCCCTTCTACTTCGTTAGATGTTTTTTGTTAAATGTCTGGAGGAATTTCACAACTCACCAGTATTGCCTGCTTTTAGTTTTGGTCGGTGAGCCAACATCACTGACACTGAAAGAGCTCAATACGCAAAATCTGGTAGAGATGACAGAAAGTGTCTGATGCTGGCAGACTGGCAAGAGAATGGCAGTGAAAACCCAACTTTCTGTATGAAAACGTTACTTAATTTCTCTCTGACTCATCTTTCCATAGGAAGGATATTGCACAAAGGTGTCTGCTGGTTTGGGTGAGCTGTTTGGGTAATACAATGGTGGCAGCCTGTTAAGTACACAGCCGCTCCCCAAATCTGGTCTGTTGAGGCAGACCCTGTTAGAGACAGCACAGCCAGAGGCAGTGAGCAGGACGACAGGATAAAAGACAGCAACTGCAATGAATTAAAAGGTTTTGGGCAGTGCAGGAAAGTCCAAAAGGGAGAGGAAAGGCTAAAGTTTAACAAAGAGGAACATATAGTAAATTGAGAGTAAATCACATAGTAAATGTGATCTTCCCAGGAAGGGACTGGAAACTTCAGTAATTAAATCTCATCTGGACACGGTTGAGGCTCTGCCCTTTAAAATGAGGATGTAGAAGATGATTTAACAGATATCCCTTTTCTGGAGAGCCATCTCAGATTTCTCCAGGATGCTGAGGCAATGTGAGCTTATTAATAACAAAAACAGAGAGCAGGAAATAAATAGGCAGCGCAATAAAGCTGTCGAGGGGATGGAGTGAATGGTAATCATAAACAAGTACAAACTGTGCACAGCTACAAACAATCATCTGTTTTCACTGTTCCTTCAACAGAAAATACAACAGGAATTCGAATGCTGATTAAGAAGGAAAGGCCTGGGAGAAACAAATACTGAGGAAGAGCAGGTAAGAGAGAACATGGGCAAAATGTTCAACTATACATGTAAAAAAAGATGTAAAAGTGTCACGAGCAATTGTGCAAGCAGAAAGGGCAAATAGAGGAACTAAAAGGCTGGATGAAATACCTGTGAAACAAATTTTCCAGGAAAATCCTTATCCTGACAATCACCATCCAGTCAGATGACGGCCCCAAACACCCCATGCTCCATAGGCAGTTTTTGGGAGAGTGCCTGGTCCCTCCCCAGCTCTCCCCTTGGCAGCTGAGTTAAAGTGCTCCCCAGCTTCTGTGAGGACAAAAAAAATACTGCTCTTCAACATGATTCTCACACCATTTGTGTGATTTCCCATCCCCTGGCTGGTCCCTGGGGGCAGGACACTGCCTGCAAACCATCTCAGGTTGCAGAGGACTCTTGGATCCAGCCATAGGATCAAGACTACAAAATCATGACCCTGAGAGACATGGGTGAAACATTCAGAACTGTGTCAGTGACTTTTGAACCTCAATTTTAAGGTCCAGGGTGGACACAGGAGCCTGAATCATACTATCAGGTCACATTTCCTAAATGCGTAAGTGATTTCTGAAATAGATATCTAAGGCTCTGACCTCCTTAGGGCCAGATTTCTAAAAGGACTTTGACCACCAGAGATTCAGACTGATGCCTTGTGGGATTTTCAGAAGTCCCCCGGTGCTTAGCTCCCATTCAGAAGAATGATTTGAATCAGTGATGGCACCCCAGGAAAATGCATTGATGTGACTACCTGCATCTTCACTTGCTCAAGAGCCTTTACAGATCGTGCCCTACAACCTGAGCCAATACTCTGCTCCATTAAGGAGCAGGTGGAACCCCTGGCATGCAGGCAGCAACTCTCCTGCATTGGCCACCCTGTCAGCTTCAGAGGGGTTTTGTCCTCCCTGGCGTCGAGGGAAGGAGCTGAAACCATTAAAAGCCTCAGCTTACAGCTTTTGCTATAAATACACCAGCAACTTCAGGCGTGAGCTGCCAGGGTTTGGCAGGGTTTGCTGTGGCCCCAGCAAATCACACATTGTTGCTGTTCCTCCCAGACGGATCGCAGCAAGCTTTCCTGGTGGGGTGACAAAACCAGTGAGTGGAGGGATGTCGCTGGATTGCAGTAGGATTCGCCCAGGGCATCAGGGTTCAGTCCCCTGTGCCCACTTTGCAGTGACAGTAGCACAACCAGCCCAAGTGAGGCCACTGGCCTGGCCAGCTGGACCAGGCACTGATGGAACAAGAGCGAGATCTTGTTCAAAATAATACCTCTGTGGTTGCTCTGAAGCACAGGTGGTGAATCCCTCACCACTGGCAGAGACAGCAGCAAACCCATGGTTTTGTGTTTGGAGTTTTTTTTAAAATCAGAGTAATCTAATTTTGATGTGATGGGTTAAGCTGAAACTTGTGCCCTGGTTGCTTGCTGCCCTGCAGTTATCTCCCAGTTATCACTCAGCATATTTGAGAAAGCACTTTCCAATGCTATAAAGCCTTAGGTGAAGGTGAGAGAGATCCTGGGGCTTTTGGACTCTATAGTATCCTCTCCTGCCCTCCATGATCCAAGCCCGATCTTTTCAAATATATTTTTTTTACCCAGAACTACTGGTTAAAGTTTGTAGATTTACATGCTGCTCATCTCCAGCTAATGGTGTCTGGTTTTAATTTAGTTTGTGATGGTGGTGTAAAAACTGTAGAACTGATTCAGGGAAGGGGCATTTTTTTCATCTGTTTGACCTAAATACCTTTGTGAGGGATCACAGGCTTCTGCAATATTAGGCTTAGATTTATCTTAATCAGCTTCCATTTCTTGGTTCTTTATTTAGGACACCTTAAATGCCCTAATTTTCAGAAAGCCTCATCATCATCCTTCTCCACTTTGAGTTGGAAAATCCAATAATGAAGCAGCTCAGATCATTGTTTGCTTTTAAAAAACTTATCCTCAAAGTCTTGGGGCGAGCCTCCATAAACTACACCAGTCAAACCAATAAGCTATTATTAAGCTTGCAGAACTCTGCCTGGCCACAGAAATGGTCCAGCTGATCTGAGAATAAATCATAGAAGAAAGAAGAAACATCAAAGAAAGGAATTTCCTCACCTTAAAGTCATCAGAGGACTGTGGGAGCAGGGAGCAAGGATGTATCTGGGATTACACCACATCCACTCAGAAGCAAAGGAGGAATGATAAAAGGGCTGATTAGAAGTAGAGAAAACACACAGAGTTTAACAGAGACAGGAAAGACTGGATGTTTGATAAGAACATCCCTGTCCCCATACTGTGCTTTCTTTCCACAGCCGTCATACAGCCTCCCCTCCAACCCAACCCCAGCAGTCGCCCCATGCACTTCACAGGATCCCACTGCCTTCCATGGGGTCCCATCCTGGGATTAGTGCTGGTGAAGTGCCTGGATAAAGGACAGTTTGGCTCTTTCAGTCATTTATTACCAGAACAGTGTCATGGTTGCTGAGACAAGTGTGCCCCAATAGCCCATTTGCTCTGCCTCCCTTGCCCACCAGAGGCTGTAGGGTTTTACCCAGTACTTCCCTGCTGAGCTCCTCCACTGTGTCTGGCCTCAACCCGTTTCCCAGACTGGTATCTCCTCTTGATGTGGAGACCCTCAGACATGCAAAAATCTCCTTTTCCTATTTGAAGTCTGTCCCAGTCATTAGCCCTTCACCATTAAAAATGTGTATCTGATTTCTAGCCTGCATGTTTCTGCTTTGAATTTCCATGCATTGGTTTATGGTATGGCTAGTCCCACTAAATTACCAAGATTATTAACACAAGCAAAAATGAAATCAAAGTATGCCTACAGCCCCAGTATTAAGCTCTGCAACGGTAAAGTCTTCCCTCTTCTGTTCCTTCCTATTTAGCACCTCTTTAGACACCCGAGGATTGCATCAGCTTTTCTTACTTCAACATTTGGCTGGGAGCTGGGTGTCAGAGTCTGCCCGTGTGGGCAGTCAGGGTTCCTAGCAGATGTGTCCCCACTCTCGAGACATGGTCTGTGCTGTTTAACTCCCAAGCAAGTCACTGGCTACATTAAAGTCAACATGAATCATCCGAGAAGCCTTAGATTACTCAGATCTGTCTGAATCACTGTCCAATTTTCTAACTCTTTTATCACTCCCCCCTGCCAGTCCTGATTCCCAATTACTTTTCAGACCAATGATGAAGATACTGAAGAGTTTACAGCTTTGAATTCATAATTCCCGCAGACCTTTTACAAGCAATATTCCAAGTTCTAGAAGGCTTCCTCCACAGATGCCTTTGGAGATCTGACAGCTAACCACCACAACCCCATTGTCAGGCTCTGTTGGGCCTGTGTTGCTTTGGGCTGATGAGTTGCGTCAATCAAACACGCAGGCAGTGCAAATCAAAGCTCCAGCTCTCCCGCACAGTACCCTTTATCAACCTTGTAATCTCATCAGATGTTCAACCCAAAGTTTCTTTTCTACAAAGCCATGCAGACTGGCATTAGCTGCACTCTCCCCCTTTACTGTTTCAATTTTACTTTGCCCAGGTTACAGAGTGGCTTTCACTAGCTCTTTCACCTTGCTTCCTGCTTTCAAAGACTGGCATTGCGTCAGCTGTTTCCAGCACCCATAGGGGTGGAATGGGGAGAACATCTCCCTATTTCAGGACTGAAGAAAAGACACATATTTAAGATTTAAAGTAATTGCATCTGCTGGGCTGGGCCTGCTTTTGACCTCAGCTATCTAACACAATCCCAAGCAACTTTAGAGACAATTCTCTAACGATGAAGCACCCCTGCTTTGAAAGATAAACTAAGTGAATTACAGGAACAAGTTGGATGTAGGACTAGAAACTGGGCCCCATCTCTGGTTAGTGTATTGCCCATAAGTCTATGTTTTGGTTTGGATATCATCCAAACCATGGTTAGAGGTGTCCACGGCAGTTTGGTGGTAGCTTCCTGGTGTCAGGCTGGTTAAGAGTTTCACCCAGAGTTCTATTAAGACTCGCGTATCTCCTGTTAGTTTTCACCTGGTTCATTAATTCCCTTAAATCTCTTTTGTTCTGTGTGTTAGAAGTGTCACCAGCAGCTATGACATTTAATTGGGACATTTAAGGACATCCCTATGGTCTTGCCAAGAATCACCCGCTGGCAAGAAGCAGATGGGTGTAGTTGCAAACACACAAAAGCAACAGCATTTGTATTTGGGTAGGGTGGTGGCAGCTCAGATCGAAGGGTGAGAAAGGCCTAATGCGCCTGTAGGGTTTCACAGGACTTCCCACAAAGCCTACAGCTTCCCTGGGTCAGCTGAATCAACGATGTGCAGCTCTGTCTGGCTCAGCTTGCACTGAAAACATGATCTGCTTGAATGAGAAAAAACTGTAAGTCAGTTTCACCCAGAAATGCTGACTAAGGTGTGAAAATCTTTTGAGACTTAAATACTTTTATCAGCATATTGTGAAAATCTGAAGCGTGACCCTCTGGCAGATGTTTGGGTTTGGTTGTTTTTTAAGTTCTTTTCATTTGGTGATGGCAGAGGCACCATGGAGAGGCGAAGTGCTTGCAGACCCCTCTTCTTGGCAGGAAAGCTTGTAACATGGTGTTTGGCTGAAGTACCAAATGTGATTAAGGGGAAAAATCAGATGCACAAACAGGATCTGGCTCTTGTGTCACCCAGCCTAGTGCCAGTGCTCTTTGAAGGTTGATATACAACTCCTGTTGCTTAGAGGAGTTTGTGTATCTCTCATAATTTCACTTCCCTATGTATTACATATAGAGCACATGGTTTTGGGGGTAGCTGGGTTGAGAAACAGGGGTTTTAGTCCTGCAGACTATTGTCTTTTAGATAGCTATAAATGTGATTAAAAGCAGAAGTGTTTGTGGACAGTAGGGTGTAAAACTGCTGGGGAAATCTGGAAAGAGAGCAAAGTGGTTGAGTAGTTCCATGAGAAGCAGAAGCGAATCTACTATTTCCTGTACTCAGCAAGGGAAAATGCCTGGTGGAGGGAACTCACAGCCCTGCAGTCCTTCTTGAGTGTCCTCTACGCTTTTTTGTTATCTTTGTCCCTCAGTGGAATGTTTATCATAAGAGAAAATTGGGTTGAAGCTGATAGTGAGAAGACTACAGCATGCGCTGTCATGGGCTTTTCAAGCCTGGCAGGGAATGATGAAGGGTGGGCAGAGCTAAGTTTCCTCACTTTAGGGTGCCATAAAATTTCATCATATTATGCCTATATGGCACAGGCTCTTTTGGGGGGCCATTTGGAGCCCACCTGTTGAGTATCATAAGCTTAAACTGAGCAAAGTTCTATCAGAGAAGCTAAATATTCAAGAAGAACTGATGGCATTGCACGTGCAGGATGAGGGGCAGTGGGAGGATATGAGTGTGTGGTTGGTGATGCACAAAATCCAGAAGTTAGAGAGTGAACAAGCTGCAGGCCATGCTAGCAGTTTCCGATGCCAACGTCATTTTGGTAAGCGCAGTTCTTGCTTGCCCCTGGATGTGCCATGCAGCATCTTGTGCTTCCCGTTGGTGTAGGTACTGTGGGCTTTGCAACTGCCCATCCAGGGGTAAAGGAAATAATTTGCTACTCTAGAAAGAAATTATCTCCATCACTGAGCTAGAGATTATCTGACTGAAAAGGTACCTCAGGAAAACTCCCAGCCCACGCGGTGTTCCTCTTTACTTCAACAAGGCCAGGAGTTCACCCTGCACCTCCACATAAATGTTCTGTGAAGAAGGTGGTCATTCCCAGGCCCAGCTTTCCCTCCAGGCAATGCCAGTGGGCACAGCCTGTGCAGAAGTCTGCCAGACCTGAGAGCTACCCCGTGGTGGGAGCTGCATTTCCTCATGCGTGTGAAATCCTCCCTGCGCCCAACAGAGCACAGCATCTTGTGTGGACACATAGGAAAACTCTCCAGAGGAACAAGCTGTCTTTCTAGACATGAATTGAAGGAGCAAGCATGAGAAAGGCCAGTACAGCCAGACGCCCTCAGAGAGGAGAATAAACCAACGTGTGCTCCCTCTCTCCAGACCAGATTTCACAGAGCACGCCCAGTCTAGGTAAGCACCACCAAGCAGCCCTCTCTGGATGCTTGCACAGTTAGCAAATATGCTCATAGGATACAAGCAGACACCCATTAGTTTTTATTTCTGTGCATGAGAGGACTCTTATCTGTCACACCAGGAGAGACACGTCTGAAATGGGAGCTCACACAGCAGAGAAGCTGGGGCACTTTGCAGAGACATCGTGGCCTCCATCCAGCTTTGTCATGGATTCAGAAAGTTAGGACCAGATTTCTAGAGGTCTCTCATTCAAAGTCCTGCTCAGAGCAGGGCCAGCTGAGTTTCAAGTGTGGAGCACATCAGCCCACAGGGTAAGACGGAGGCTCTGGCGCTGTGCAGATGGGTGCACCGAAGGCTCAGTGGCAGGGAGCCAGTTGTGCCAGCATAGTAACTCATGCTCAGCACAAAATACTTGGTGCACCCCAACACTTCTTTTCATTTTAAAGGTACCTGCTGTGTATTTTCACTCTCAGGAGTGTCAGGATGGCAAAGCAGAAAATGATGGGATATTGGGATTATGTACGATGTCTCCTGCTCATTTCTGTATCCCTCTACAAAGTAGATAAACTAATGAGTGGACAGACACATGAAGAGATGAAGAACCTGTCACACATCTCTGTAGGCAACTCTAGTTACCTCACTAGCTGAAAATTAGTATCTTGTTTGCAATTACTGTCAGCTTCTGCTCCAGCACCTAGGCATTTCTTATTAATCCCCTTTAACTCTGCTGGTGTCAGATACCACATCTGCAGAAGCTGGAGGATTAAACTGGGCTGCAAACAAGGGTCTAGACAGACTGCAGGTGGGCTCAGCACCCAGTTCAGGTGGAGAGGCACTGCAAGAGCTGCTCAGCCCGTGGGTGTGCCTGATTGCTGCAAACAGCCTTCCCGGCACTGTGCCCATGCGCCGAAACTACCAGCTCTGAGATAGCCCTTCTTCTGGCCTACTTTTCCTGTGCAAAACCACAAAGATTGTTTTCTAATGACTGTGGGCACCTCTCATTTAAATGTTTTGGGGACAAATATGCTTTGAACTTTCAGAATAAGAAAGCATTTTAAAATTGAGAGCCTGCACCTCCAACTAGCACAAAAAAGCCTCTTTGAGAAATGACTACAAATTAAGAGGCCAGAACTTCATGGTCCACACCACAAACAGCACTCTGGCAATGAGGCAGTAGGAGAAAATGTCAATATGGTAACTGCAGCCACCCATGGGGGAGCTTGTTGTAGTTATCACTATGTCATTTGAAACTTCTTGGGCAAGGACTGTCTCACACCTCAGGACATCTTTATTTCATACTTAGTCTTGCAAGGCTTATTTTAAACAGAGGCTATAAAAACTGTTGCTACCAGTGAAACATGGATATGTAGGCTGGGATTCCAACCACTTCACTTGAAGTGTCAGGAGTGAGAATAGTTATACATCATCATCTGCCACTGAATAATGTGCCCATGCACCTCATTTAGCAGTGGGCCTACATCCTTGACCTCACTTGCAAGATATAATTCCAAGGAGGCCTTAGCTTTCCTAGTTGCCACTCTACATCCTCTGACAACAGTTTTATATTCCTCCCAAGTGACCAGCCCCTCCTTCCATGATCTGTGTACTCTCTTCTTCCTCTCGAGTTTGCTCAGCAGTTCCTTATTTAACCATGCAGATCTCCTGGCTCCCTTTCTTGATTTCCTAACCAACCTTGATTTCCAGATCCTGAGCTTGGAAGAAGTGGTCCTTGAACGTTGACCTTGGGCCCCTTTACCATCTCCCCTAGCAAGTGCTTGAAGAGGCCAAAGTTGGCTCTGCTGAAGTCCAGGGTTGAGATAACCTGAGGTTAGGATAAAGATGTGGTTGAGATAACTCCTAAGGTTAGCATGTGGGGCAAGCCTGGGCTCTTGATGGTGTTGACAAGCATCACATGCTGATCAACAGCTACATGTGAGGTGTTGTTTCCTGCTGGGCACTGCCCAACAGGCTGGGAGGGCGCCTGCGTTTCTCACACTGCGGTACACCACCTGCAGAACTCAGTTAGTTGGATATCAGTTTGCTGCTTCTGCTCTTCTGGCAAGCAGGGGCTTACTCAACAACCCCTGAAATTCTCATTTACTTTTTCTTATCCAGAAGAGCTAATTTTCAGTGAAGTACATGTATCAGCAGAGTCTGGGCTTTTGTTAATAACTACCATCCCTTCCACACAAATACAACTCCCACGAATCCAAATAGTGACCAAATCCCAAAGTGTGCGTGTTGGTGAGGTCTCTCCGTGTTTTATCATAGCAGATATTGGATATCTCTCTCTAACATTATTTTCTTTTCCCTTTTCATGTTGCCTCTAGCCAGAAAATTCAGCATGACAGAAGCATTCACAGAAACGACGGCTGAATACACTTATGATGAACATGCTTTTTCTTGTAATAAGACTGACATTCAAGAATTTGGGAAAATTTTTCTGTCAATATTTTACATTGCAGTATTTGCTCTTGGCCTCACAGGGAATCTGATGGTGGTTTTTGCCATTATGAAAGAAGGCAATAAAAAAAGTATCACTGACATCTATCTCCTGAACTTGGCTATCTCAGACCTTCTCTTTGTGATCTCCCTCCCCTTCTGGGCTTCCAATATATTGCGTGGATGGACCCTTGGGACTATTCCATGCACAGCTGTTTCATCGCTGTATTACATTGGTTTCTTTGGGGGTATGTTTTTTATCACTGTTATCAGTATCGACAGATACTTGGCCATTGTCCGAGCAACGTATTCTCTGAGATCCAGAACAGTGAAACATGGCTTTCTTACAACCTGTGGAGTATGGGTAATAGCAATTTTAGTTTCAGTGCCACATTTTATGTTCTCCCAGCTGGTAGAAAATGACTGCATTTCTGTCCTCCCCGAGAAGCTGGAGAACATCTGGCCAGTGTTCTGCAATGTGAAGCTGAACACCATTGGCTTTTTCATCCCGGTCTCTATCATATGCTATTGCTACTGTGGGATCATCAAAACCCTGGTGTCCTGCAAAAATCAGAAAAAATCACGAGCTATAAAACTGATCTTGATTGTGGTGGTCGTGTTTCTTCTGTTTTGGTCTCCCTACAATGTACTGATTTTTCTAGAGACTTTGAAGCACTATGAGTTATTTACAAGTTGCAACCAAATTAAATCACTGGACTATGCAATGCACCTGACTGAAACCATTGCATTCAGTCACTGTTGTCTCAATCCTTTTATTTATGCCTTTGCTGGTGAAAAATTCAGGAAATACCTTTATCGTGTCTGCTTAAAGTACTGTCCATGCCTGTGTTTCTGTGGCCCCTGCAGTCACTACCAGGTCACCCATTCAGCTAGCTATGCAGAAAGCATTGTGATCAGCAACATAACCCTGAATACCAGTGAGCAGGACGGCTCTGTCTTTGTCTAAAAGGCTCTGTGAAGAAGAAGTGTATGTAAATATGCCTTCTGCAGGGCTAGACACTGCTGAGAGATTGCCCTTGTCCATATGAAGAGACTTAATGTCTGTACTGAATTACTGACGTGCCTCTTGTTAAGCATTAAATACTCTAAAACAGTAAAGATTTTAAGAACAAGAGCAGTACAATATTTCAAGGCTGGACATGACTTGAATCAAGAGAGGGGAAGAGGAAAAGTAGAAGAAAAAGCGGTGCTCTGTGCCTAGAACAGGAGACGGAGAAGAATTTAAGGGTAGGGAAGCTGTTAAACAGTTTCATCATCAAAACTTATGTATGTGTTGGTGTATGGACGTGGTACAAATGTACATAGACTTGAACTCATTTTTTAAGTGAAGAGAGATCTCTCTAATGAATGGTAGCTGACTGTTAGCAAAGGGGAACATTTGATAGTAAAGGGGTATATTTTTTATGTTATCCATCATATGTGTTCCATACCCATATTGAAGTGATTTTGATGTTATCGACTGCAACAAATGCTTCACCTGTGCTTTTGTATCTAATAAAATCCTACTGAAAAAAACCCAAGTTATTTCTGAATACGCGTTTAATGCCAACTATGCACTCAGAGTTTATCGCATGCAATAATCAGAGCAACAGCTGTCCCTAAGGATTTGGGACCTGACCTGTAGCTGATCCAAGCCAGTAGGCATATCTCCTGATTTCCATGGGCTGTGTCCTGAGCCAAAGGCCAGGGTTTGGTGGAGCCCTTCACTCAGCACATCCCAAGTGCTCTGCTGAGCAAAGGGCTGCCAGCTTTATCAGCAGACATCAGTACATGCTGGGACAAGGGGAACTGGAGATATGGGTTTGGGTATCATTGTCCTTGGTCCAAATATGGCACATTAGAGCTGTGAATTGCTTGCAGAGCTTGGTAAGTACGTGCTCCATACCTGTCCTCTGCTTGCCACACATTATAAAAACCAACTGTGGCTACACCATCAGAGACAATTGTTTTGGGGACAAAATAACCGCTTGCCCATGCTGCTTACCACAACCTTCCTCAACCTTTGTGGCCTTCCCCCCCCCCAACCAATTTCCCCAGGGAAACCTGAAGGTGTACCCAGATTTAATGAGTACCAGAAGACACATTTACCATGTGCACTCCACAGCCTCCAAATATCCTTTTTCCTCTTGAAGTGACAATGCATTGGGTGTGGAAAATGTCAATGAGAACTGAGAGTCCTTCCCCAGCAGCCTCCCTGGGAAGCTCCTGCCATCAACTGCTGCAACAGCAAAGGAGATTTTTGTTGGCACTGTGGACTGGAGTTAGGTGAATGGAAAAAAAGGACTGTTGCATTCTATGAAGCTGAGATCACCTTACAAGCTAAAAAATCAAGGACCAATCTGACAAAATGAGCACGTGCCAGTGGGACCCTATTTCTATACATTGATGGAACTGGCAATATGTCAAATCTGAAGAAATGCTCTCACTTTCCAACTAACATGAAAGTGTTGTTCTAGAGTATCAGTGGGAGGAGTAGGGCCTTTCTTTGTGGACCTTAGTACCACCTAAACTTGGAGGAGAGCCTCTCTACTGAGTAATTTTCCATATGCAATAATTCCACAAATATTAAATATTCATTTTTTTGCTACTGAGCACCCAGTACACTCTACAGCATAATAGCCCCTTTTCATAAAATGCCTTGTATTAGGTGTAAATATATTCTATATGCTCAACTTCTAAAATTTCAGCTATAATTGGACTTCCAGACTTACTGGCTAAGATTAAATGCAGCATTAGTGTCATTTGAAATTAAATTACTTTTCAAAATTCAGTCTACCTAAGCAAGTGAGATAAGAAAACTCCCTCTGTCCCCACCCCCAAGCAAGTGGTATTTTTAAGAAATGGTATTTTTACAATGTTTTTTTAAAGAAATGCTAAGATGTGCTGAAATAAAGAGGAAGGTACTCTGAGACTAAACAAGAAGTCATCTGCATGAAATCAGCCTCAAGAGGGTGGATTGCCAGGCTGAGCAATGCAGTCTCACTTGGTTTATTTAATTTTCCTTTTAATTTTCAGACAACAGTGAGCTCCCGAGTGGGAAGAGTAAAAGGTACTTTTAAATACAAACCATGTGCTGCCTCCAGAATGAAAGGTGCAAGCCCAGAGCTTTCTACCAGCTCCCTAGGAAAGGAGAGCATTCTCCTGACGAGTCCCAGTGATTTCCCAGGAATCCTACCCATCACCAGCACGGCGCATCACAGCACACACACCTTCCAGCTGCATCTTCCCCTGGCAGTGCCGACTTGCAACTGAGAGTCCAACTGCCTCGGCAGGCCTGGGCCCTCTGCAAGCTGCATTGTGCAAAACGGCATCTGCAAAAACCCTTCACTTCCAAGTCACGAGCCCCTCCCGACAACCTGCAGTTCTTCTCTCTTCATTGCCACACTGTGCAATGGAAGATTTCAAGGGATTGTCAGCATAACCTCGTCAAGTTTTATGCTACATATTTTCGAGTCATTATATAAAATTTGCTAATTACATTCAAGGCCTTATTGCTCAGTATTTGAGTATTTGTGTGAGACAAAAAGTTTCAGTGGGGGTTTCCAGGCATTGGGCTCTGCAACAAGTAGCTAGTTTATACACATGCCTCCTCATAGCAGAAGTGGTAAATCTTTGAAAACCCATTGAAAACCAAAATCAATGTTTTTGTTTTGTTTGCATTAGCAGGAAGAGTTTTGTTGTAGTTGTCCCTTAAGAAACTTCAGTCTCCATGAACCATACCAGTGCTATGAGGAACCCAGTAACAAACTACCAGAACTGGGTTCAGCTGCAGCTGAAACAGGCGTTGCTGCTCTTCACTGTACTGCACTGTGGTAGCAAGCACGGGGAGCTGCAGCCCGCAGCTCTTGCCCACAGCATATTTCTGTGTGATTTGTGACAGCTAATATTGTGTCATTTCCTGGATTTATTTTCATTTTATACATTACACTCCTCGAGATATTCTTTGTGCTATTTGAGCCTGACTGAAAGCCCACTGGCGTCTCTTTAAGTCCCTCCACTGTACTTTCAGTTAATTGTAGCCTTTATTTAAAGATACTACTTCTCCTTCAAAACCTCTGCAGCAGGAAACTGGTGCTTCCTAGCAGCCCAGCTAGTTTACAACATACACTTTTCTATGTACAGCACTAATGCTGCATATAGCCTTAGACTGAATCACCACATCCATGAGGCAGCAACATCCAGTTCCTACCTGTTACACATGAGCAAGTTAATCAGCCTCTCAGTCTGGGATAAAACCTTGCCATCTGCCATGAATTGAGGATAGATTCTTGCTTACTTAGCAAGTTACAATTTACACATGAAAATGTACACACACACATGCACACTTGTTGTATCCTCCATTGAATAGTATTCAGCTGTGCAAAAAAGGTCAGGAGATCTCTGGTGCTGTGGGGGATTGGGCTTTGGGGTTTTGAGGGCTGGTGAGAGATCTTTGCATCTTATTTTTTCATCACGATCAACTTTTTTCCTGTTTTAGAATCACACTGACACTTAACATAAATCTTTTCCCATCTGGGTTGCAGTTTGAGGAACTAATAAAACCTGAACCCAGTTTTTCTCAGCAGGTTCATAACTATATTTCATGTCACACTTATAAATTGAATAAGCAAGACACATATTTAGCCAAACTGCTTGCAGTGAGGTACATGGGCATCAGTATCTTTTTTAGGTACCACGATGAATCCCTCATTCAAATATCACATCACAGTCCCCAAATCACAGGATTTATGTTTCTCCATGTTTAATCCCAGCATGGCTGCATTCAATTCTTTTCATTGACCTCTTGGGGTTTTTAACCTGTACAAAAACCGTAGAACCGCAGCCAGTCAGAGCATCACACTGAGCTGGGAAATGGCTCAGCAGTGAAAGCTGTAGCTTTCAGCGCTGGCATCAGAAGGAGTTGCTACCATGTATTTCCTTTGGATTTAGAATCTACTGGGAGTGGATCTGAAACCCTGGTTCAAGCTTTAAAGATTCAAGGCCAGGTTCAAGTTTTAAGGCTGTATTTCACAGAGAAACTATTTATAAATGCACTGGTTATGGGTTAGGTTCAATGATTTCCATTTTGTCTCTATCACCTTTGCGAGGTCCCTCACCGAGATCTCGTAGGTAGTACAAAACTCTTGTCTTAGCAGGACACTGTGTTGCCAACAAGGGGACAGATTCCATCCATGCAAGTCCTAAACATAGGAGAGTTTTCCAAAGAAAAACTCAGTTATCAGCTTTATTCTGGTCAAATTCAAATTCTAGAGGTTGCAAGTATCCCTGCCCACCTTTGTTTTTGCAGGTCCTAGCTGGTAACATTTTCCTCCTGCAGTTATTGCCTATGCGTGGTGCTGTGCTTTGCCTAAGGCTGTTTACATACCACTTCCAAAATGGCCACATTCTAGTAATTAATAAATATTTTCTATATTAAGGACTTACCTAGTCCTGCTCAAAGATTTACTGTTTGCACTTCGGTAATTATTAAGTCTGTAAGACACCCAGAACTCTAGTGAAAATCTGTGACTTCCAGAGTTATTATTTTGAAACTCAAATCTGGCAATTGAAGATAAAATTGAGAACAATTTATATCTACTAAAGGATGGCTTCTGAACTTCTCGTATAGATACGGCTCCTGTTGAAGTTGGTAATAATTCTGCTGCCATTGTTGATAAGAACTTCCTAATTTACTTGGTAACTACTGTAAGAATTTGGTTTTCAGCATATACACACCCAAACCTCAAGATGGGTTTTTCAGTGTCAGTGTTAACCCACTGTTTTCAATACAGAAAAAAATATCCACGAACTTCTCCTGTATAATTTTGTTTGTTGCACTAATATTCAATAGACAAATGTCAATAGTTAATATATTGCATTTGTTATTCTTCTCCTTAAAGAAATACTGTGAAACAGCTCCCACGGACATAAGGAAAATGGTTTGCTTTTGAGGAACAGTTTGTATTGATTTGCATGATTTGCAAGGCACATTAGAGGACATGGACAAAGCTGACAGAGCAGAACAGTAGATGGCTCCAGGCATCTGCTGATAAGACAGTTCCCTCTAGTGCCAGACCTGTGCTGCTATTTCTATATGCAAATTCCCATGCACTTTACCAACATAGTTCCTTACATTAAGAGCTGCTTGAAACCCTGTGCTGCAGCTTCAGTTATTTTTCTGGGGTCCAACCAGGTAGGAAATGGCACGTCTAAGAGGCACCTGGTTGTTGCCCCAACTTTGTCCCCAGCCCTTTGCCTTAGGCAACTGCTAAACAATATAGAATCAAACTTGGCCATAGCAGGGACACATGGAAATGGGGAGCATTTCCCACTGGAAGGCCCTCAAGCCATAGCGCTAATGGCCTAAAACCACACAGGGATGGGGAGTTGGGCAATCATGCACAGGAATTGCTTTTTCAGCACTTCCTAGGGACACCTTACTAGGCCTCCTGGTACTTGACAAAGGACCTTCACCAACACATTTGCTTTGCCCTGGAAGGAAGGTGTCTGAGGAGGGTCAAAGCTGGGTTTGTTTTGTACGTAGCAGTATTAGAGCTGGTCACTTGACCAGTTCATAACTCCCGAGTAGCTTCAGAGCCCCTCTCCAGTGACTCTTTGCTTTATTGTAGCCCCTCTCCCCTTGGGGTCCTATCTTGGGAAATAGGTATCCTTGTAGTGTTGTCAGCTGATTTTTCTAAAGGAGCTCTCATTTGAATCATTAAGGCTTACCATCAGTTGGTCTCCTGTTCAGTTCTTTCCTCTCGGTCCCAAGTATTCCCAGAGTCACCATAACCTCTCACTATCCCTGTAATCACTCTTGCTTGAGCAGGACCCTCCGCCCACTCCGCTCTAAGCTTGCTCCATCCATTTCCTCCGTCCATCTTTAGTGTCAATGCTTCCTTTGAGTTTCCACCAGAGGGTGGTATTATTAAACTCTATCAGACTAAAAAGTCATACGTGGTAAAGCAGGACACTGAAGTCACTGATGAACAAGTACAGAGTGGGAACAATATATTTCTGAGAAGTAAGAAAAAATTAGTCACTACATCTTGCCGCTAGAAGAAACACCAATTTCTTCCTTTTTAAAAAAAAATAAAAAAATTGCTTCTTGTTGTTAAGCAAATGAGAGCCTGCAGATATTAAATTAATGCCAAGTGGTTTCGCTGAGAATTCACAAAACACATCAGAATATCTTGTAATTCACAAAGACCAAAGAGATGTTCCAGTGGAAACCTTTTATTGTTGCTGTCAGTTTTATTTCAGCACCCAGAATGGTTTCTCCTGCTACTAAAAGTGAACAGAATATTACGTAAGTTGTCTGCACAGCTCGTCTTGAAGGGGACTTGCAGGTGAAACAGTTTTTACCTTGTGATGACAGTGTGCCTGGGTCTTAGCAAACATAGAAAGAAGATTAGTCATTGAGAATAGCAAGTATTGGTACCTTCTCAGTCTTGGTCCTCTGTAAATACTTTGGCTTTTTCCAACTAGCTTTCTTTTTGTTACAAAATGTGGCAGGAGAGACTGTGAAGATATTTGTTGTGTAGATGGTTAGAATAAGGCCAGTCATTTAACAAGCTTTGTGACTACCAACAACTACAGTGTTTGAGACTTGGAGGAACTACCACCAAGCAAACAGAAGCCAAAGCCTTTATGCCAGAATGTCATCGTTCCTCTGTACCTAAATTCATTGCAACATCAAGCAAACTGGCCTGAGGAGAACTCTGCTATTCACCACTGCCTTGTCTTTTTTTCTTCATCAAGACCAGCCTTTAACAGGGACATCATAGTGACAGTTAGGTGAAGGCTGGGACACCTAAAAAAGAAAAATTATATCTCAGGTATCAACAGTTCCCTGGAGTGGAAATAGCCCAAATTTGTCATCTTTCTGTAGAAACAGGTTGGGAACGTTTGATAGATACTGAACAAAATAAAGCAAGCTCCTCCTAGTGTCATTTCACATCTAACAAGAATACAACTCATGGGTTTTCATAGAATCATAGAACATGTAGAGTTGGAAGGGACCCTCCAGGATCACCAAGTCCAACTCCTGTACCTTTGCCAGGATGCCCAGGAATCACACCATGTGCCTAAGAGCATCGTCCAAACGCTTCTTGAACTCAGGCAGGCTTGGTGCTGTGGCCACTGCTCTGGGAAGCCTGTTCCAGTGCTCTATCACCCTCTGGGTGAAAAACCACCTCCTGATATCTAACCTAAACCTCCCCTGATTCAGCTTCCTACTGTTACCCTGAGTCCTGTCATTGGTCACAGGAGTGAAGAGATCGGTACCTGCCCCTTCTCTTCCCCTCGTAAGAAAGCCATAGACTGCAATGAGGTCTCCCCTCAGCCTCCTCTTCTCCAGGCTGAACAATCCAAGTGACCTCAGCCGCTCCTCATAGGTCATCCCTTCTAGGCCCTTCACCATCTTTGTGGCCCTCTTCTGGACTTGCTCCGGTAGTTTGATGTCCTTTTTGAACGGTGGAGCCCAAAACTGCACACAGTGCTCGAGGTGAGGCCACACCAGTGCAGAGTAGAGCAGGACAATCACCTCCCTTGACCAGCTGGCCATGCTTGTGCTTGATGCCCCCCAGGACATGATTGGCCTTCCTGGCTGCCAGGGCACACTGCTGGCTCATATTCAGCTTGGTATCAACCAGGACCCCCAGGTCCCTCTCAGCCATGCTGCTCTCCAGCCATTAGTGATTTTTATTTGAAGTAGAATTCAGCATGGAAAATGACAGTTTCTGTCACGTTTGAGGTTTGAAGTTTCAGTTCTTTTTTTTATGAGGAGTTCTGAATAGAGCAGCATTGCAAGCACAGCACATGGAAAGAAAGCAAATTAGGCTGAGGAAAGTGGTGGCCAAAACCACTCACAGAATTGCCAGTGGACACAAACAGCAGAATGCATAGGACCGGACCACTGAAAGAAAAAAAGGTGTGGTGAATTGCAACTTAACAGTGTTGAGCAAGGAAAACATGTTTTGGGCTTAAATCTTTTGCTTGTCAGCACAAGCAGCTGTCTTAGCCATAGGGAACTTGTTCATTCAAAAAAATTGAGGTCAATTATGAGTGAATCACACAGAAAAACAGTGTAGACAGCGGTCATCTCTAAAACTAGGAAATTAATTCACTTCCCTTTTTTAGTTCTGTCAGATTGCTGCAGTTTTACTCATGCACAGGAAATTTGGAATAAAATTAAAATTATGAGGAAGAGAACTGCACAATGAATAGGCAGCACAAACATTTTTCTAACAAGCAAAGATTGGAACTACAGATGTGCAAACCACAATTCAAATTCACTTGAACTGCAAAAGAAGAACTGCACAAAGCCTGGCCATGCAAGAAGGGGTTGGTTGCACAATGGAGAGGATGGTTTGTTGAGAAAGGTAATAATTTGTCCAGTCATGACTTTGGCAGCCTGGATTCTGTGCTGATCCACAGAAGGAGACAAAATACTGGTTTTTGCAATACTTGGCTACCTTTAGTTACTGTCATCTGCCTCTCTTCTGAGACAGTCTCTTCTGGATGAGGACTTTTCTAATAAACAGTTCCAAATCATCTATTCATGGCCAACAGTCATATCAGAGGGAATGGATGGTCCAGTGGTATATCAGTGGTGAGTATTTCACAGCCTAGCTAGAGAGTTAGCTAAATGTGTAGCTCCAGTCCTTCCCTGGGCAAGGCTCTCATGCATCCTGTAAAATGGCAAGTTAATGACGAGACTTTCCGTAGAAGGTGGCTGAAATCATCTTTTGGCAAGAAGCAAGGTTTTCATGGTTTAGGTTGTTCTGCTTTTTGCTTTTCTTAAGTTCCCTTCTGTTGCTTTTAATGTGCTCTCCCCTCCTCATCCCGTATAAAAGGTTTATCTCCTCCCAGTCAGGCTAATCAGGTTTGGTCCACTTCTCCACACTCTTGTGATTTATATGGTCAGCGACACATTACTGATACCAGCTAGTAAAGAGGTAAGAATTCCTCTTTCTCCTCCCCTTCCTCTGACATCCTGTTAGTTTTACAGCAACATTCTCTACACCTCATTGAGGTCCCTTCCCCCTTTCTGCTTAATCTTGCAGTCTCCTGTCACCCCCTTCTTGTTAGTTTCTGCCAGGATCTCCTTCTCTGAGGAGGAGCTGAAAAAACCCCACGCTGTCATGTTAGAAAGGGACTTTAGAGCTCTCCGACTACAAACTACAGTTACACTTAGTCCCTTTCACTCTTCTTTCTCTCCAAGCCATTGCAGGACCTTCACTCACACCTCTTTTCATCCATTTTCTGCATCAACTCATTTGCTCAGAGATTTCTTTTTCTTTTTTATTCTCTGCTGTTTTCCTCACAGGCCCTCTTGAAGTCCCCTCTGGGGACTCTTCTCATCGATAGGCCATCAGAAGGTGTTTCAGGGTTCATTTTTATCCTCTTGATTTTCAGGAACTAGCAGAGGGTTTTTTTTAGCTTTATTTTCTGGAGTTCATACATTCTAAGTTTTCATCATCTGTAGCCACAACCATTCTTCTCTATTTGTGGCTGAGCATTCCTCTTTCTGCTGGCACACTCTTGCTTGAAGCCTCCTTAGAAAGACAGGCCTTCCACTTGTTGATGCAGCCTGAAATGTATTGCTGTGGCAGGCTTCGGCAAGACAAGTGCTACTCTGCAAGACAGTGTGGTCCATTTTTCCTCACCTCACTACAGCTACCCACACAAGTCCTGACAAGAAACCTTTGCTGCACTACTCCTCTGGTGGTAACAGCCCAGTTTTCCACCCAAGGCAGCGAGCAGCTACAGAAAGCTGCTTAGGAAGCATTTGCTACTTGAAAGTTTTTCTTTCAAGGAGGGACTAGGCAAAAGGCAAGAGGCCAGACAGATCCTTTCCTCAGGCTACTACCATATGAATCAAGCTAAACTGGCATTTATACGGCTGCAGACTTGGTCCCTGCTAACATTATGATTGAAAGATCTGAAGCATATTTCAAGTGTGGCATGTGTGCTAAGGACAGGTCAACAGACCTCAAAGTTACTGGTGATGGGAAATCACCCCTTAACCAAGAAGGGTCCTTACAGGGTGACAAAGAGATTGCATCTGGATTCAATTCTATTCACTGCTTCATCTGGAAATCAAGAAAAATCACCACTGATGAAATTCAAAGGAGACACCTAGTTCAACTGAGTAGAAAGTAGTGTGTGGGACAAGATATGTATGCAGACACCCAGTGGTTTA
This sequence comes from Aegotheles bennettii, assembly GCA_013398125.1. NCBI lineage: Eukaryota > Metazoa > Chordata > Aves > Caprimulgiformes > Aegothelidae > Aegotheles > Aegotheles bennettii. Next base: position 16,766 of record VZRW01006482.1, on the reverse strand, counting down.
TTGAGGCAAAAGCATTACAGCCAAAACTAAGAAAGAACAATGCCTACGGAGCGAGAAGTGTTTTTCCTGAAAAGCAGGTGCTTAAAGAAAGATTTTATATCATTGTTATCGTCAATGAAGAGCTGAACTTACGCCCCTAGTGCAACAACATGTCAAAGAGATAATGAGGTCCTCACGTGGACAAAACAGCAGCAAGAGGAACAGCTTCTAGTTTCCCTGAGCAGAGCTGATGAAACTGGTACCACAGTGTTGCCTGCTCATCTGATGTTCACATCTTTAATGGACAGCTAGTAAACTGAAGAGAAGATGTCCATGATCTGCAGAGCAATAACCTGCATCAGAGGAACATCTCCCAGTGACAGATTTAAAAATCTCCACAGAGGTAGCTTGTGAAAAATGATGGAGAAACTACTTCCCGTGACAGTGTTTTATTTTGACCAAACATGAAACCAGTAGATCCCACATCTCAGGCTGTCTTCACATCAAGCTTTTCTGGAAGAAACACTTCAACCAAATTTAAGTTACTGGGCAAAGTAACAATGTCAGAGGCATATAGGATAGCAGCAAATAGCGTAGCTGAAAGAAAAGCTGTACCTGTGTCTGCAATAATACAGGAGTTTGACCTAGAAGACCTCACACTTCTCCTAGACTGAGATCTATGATTCTTCCTACTCTCCCAACCACCTCCTGTAGCTTTCTTTTTTCTGTTTCTCATTGTGACTCTTCTGCTTTTCCTGCTAAAAAGCAACAGCCTCTCCTGTTGAGAAATGACTTTTACTTCTGCTTGGCTAGCCTTTCCTGGGACAGAGGAGAGCAGCACTTGCCAGCTGCTAGGACAGTTCTTCTGCTGGCAGGACTCAAAACCATTCTGTTTGACTAGCATGTGTCCTCTGTGGTCTATTCGCCCTTCCCAGGATCCCCCAAAAGACAGACAAGGCCCGCTGCACTCTCAGAAGAAATTCATAGAAGCTGCAGAACTTCCTGCTATGATAAGAACCATGGTAAATCTCCACACCCTCTGTCCTTACACCACACATGCATGTGCCTCCTACTTCTTACTCAATATTTTGACCACTGTTACCATTTGTGCCAGGTCAGTGGTGAGAGGTAGATTTGCTGTATATAAAACCCACTGTAGGAGACATCAAGCAAAAAGGTACCGTGAATTAACATCTTCATTTCTTTCCTTAGCAAGATAAGTAGGACTTGGGAAGATCAAACAGCAATGAATAAAAAGAGCCTTCTCTCCACTAAATCTATACAGTTCTTTTCTTCTACAACACATAGCATAACTTACAAAATTCATTATCTGGCAGAGAGGGACTAGAAACACAACTCCCACCCACCCACAAAGTGCCTTCCTCCTTTCTGCTCACTGCAGATGATCCTTTGATTATTTTTTTTCTGAGATTAAGATGCATTTTACAATCCATAAGAAAGAACAAAGTTTCTGTTGAATGAGAGCTGCGTAGTGACATCTGCTTTTAATGATTATTGGGTAAGATGAAGCTGCTTTAACTCAGTAATCAGGCTCTCAGTGGAAACTTTGCATTTCCTTACGCATTATAAGATATGTTTGATTTTATTTCTGAGTTTAAGGGACCATCTACGATGAGCACCGAAGAGAGAAGCTCTTGTGATACAATCTGTAAGGAAGTAAGAAGTTTCCGTTACGAGACACAGCTACCTAGTGACGTCTGCTTTTTGCAGCTGCTGGATATCGCTGTGTAGGCAGCACCTCCCTGACACAGCTACCTGGTGAGAAACAAGTGATTCTGCACCTTTAGAGCAAAGAAGCGCCTTCACATCATCTAAGAAAGGAGGAGAAAAGGTAAAATTCACAAAAAGTAGTTGCTGAAAGTTGTGTATCATGTATGCTCATCATGTGTGTGACTGTAATGCTTTTCCATCTACCTTTTGTTGCTGCTCCGGTAGTTTTTAAAGCAGTTTTAAGAACTCCTACATCACCAGAAGTGGGTGTATGTGCTTTATGTGAGAGTATGTTTTCAGTTTTAAATACTTAAGTATATTATGTTGAACCTCGATATGATTCAGGTATATCTAAGTGCAGTTGTTTCAAAGCTGTCATCTCTAGACCAATGGAATAGAACAGTTTTGTCCCTGTGACTTGTGATTCAGATTAAATAAATTCCTCTCTGTGTATAATGGAACAGAACTGCAAGCTGGAGAGGTGTCATACCGGGGACCACACACAGTAAGGGTCAGGTTAATGATAGTCAATGATAGTTAACAATAGACAACAAAGCAATGATACTCACTTTTCTTCCGCTTTCTATTATAAAAATAAAGATAATGGGGAAGAACATAACTCAGGCTTAGAAAAATTCTGGTATATTGTGCTAAATAGACAATGCTGTAATGTGAATAGCACACAGATCAGAATAACAGATCAGCAATCTATTTACACTGTGCCCAAGTTACTTACCTCAAAGTAACATCAATTAAAACTCTGTCTCTGCTTATTAAAAAAGAACATATACACAAAAATGACAAATTCCTGTTATTCATTTTGCCACTGAAGACAGCACTTGCTGAAAACATTGTCAGCTTTCAGTAAGCGTAATTTCATTAGAAGGAAGAGTCATATGCATTTTTATTAGTCTTCTTATAGTGATGTTTGCCTGATTGGAAAGGCGAGTGAAATCCTGAACTGCTTTTAAATAGTGGCTTTGCTTTTTACTTCATTCCACATGGGATTTATCCCTCTCCGATATCTGTAGTCTGTATCTTTCATTCCTATTTGCTTTCCTCTCTGCCATTTGAAGAGTGCTCTGTGCGCTTGACATCCAAGTCACACAGCATTGCAAGGACTAAGCACGTGCATGTTAAGGACAGTACATCTTGCAAGTGTGCATATGCATCCCACAATGCTTAAACAGTCTTTGAGAACCTGTAATAAGAAGTGCACTGGAACTGCAAGTTAGTCATTGCTAGTGATTCAGGTTTGCAGGGTAACCACAGCCTTCATGCACTGAAAGTCACTGATATTTTTATATTCTTTCCTTCTCAGGAACTGGAGAAAAAACATGAGTTCTTCAAGTACAGAGTCCTTTGAAACTGAAGTCTCAACCTTCTATGACTATTATGATAATTATAACGATGCTCCGAAACCATGCAGTAAGGACAGCGTCAAGAGGTTTGCAGCCGCCTTCGTACCTGTTCTGTATACCCTAGTATTCCTGGTCGGGCTCATGGGAAACATTCTGGTCATTGTGGTCCTCTTCAAATATAAGAGGCTGAAGAGCATGACTGACGTGTACCTGCTAAACCTCGCCATCTCAGATTTGCTCTTTGTTTTATCCTTGCCCTTCTGGTCTTATTTCACAATAGACCAATGGGTTTTTGGAACTCCCTGGTGTAAAATAATTTCGTGGATCTACCTGGTTGGGTTTTACAGTGGGATATTTTTTATTATGCTCATGAGCATAGACAGATACCTGGCAATTGTTCGTGCAGTGTTTTCCTTGAAAGCAAGGACTGCCTTCCATGGATTGATTACTAGTCTTGTTGTATGGCTAGTAGCTCTTTCAGCCTCAGTTCCAGAACTTGTATTTAGAGAATCTTTCAAGGAACACAATTATACTACATGCAAGCCGATATATCCAGGCAATTTCACAACATGGAAAATTTTTTCCACTTTGGAAATCAATATTTTAGGGCTCCTAATTCCTATTATAGTTATGACATTTTGCTACTCCATGATCATTAAAACATTAGTTCACTGTAGAAATGAGAAAAAGAATAAGGCTGTGAAGATGATCTTTGCTGTCATGATTGTGTTTTTCTTCTTTTGGACCCCTTACAACATTGTTATTTTCTTACAACTGCTGGAAATTACAGGAGTCATTAGAGACTGTCAAGTGAGCAGGAATCTAGACTATGCTTTCCAGGTAACGGAAATCCTCGGCCTTTTTCACTGTTGCCTCAATCCAGTCATCTACTTTTTCATGGGGGAAAAATTTAAGAAGTACCTGAAGATGCTCTTTAAGAACTGGCGGTTGCCTGGAGATATTTGCAAGTGGTGTGGAGTCCATATCACTTACCACACTGAATCTACCAGTTCATTCCACACACAATCTACAGGGGATCAAGATGCTCTGTAGTGGGCCTCAGACCAAGCCCTGAACTCACCATCAAGCAAACTGACAAAAGCAAGACCTTTGGAAAGCTAAGCAAATGCACGTGCATTTAACAATAAGCTAGTGCCGAATAATTACTTACTTCAGCTTTAATTTTTGCCTCTAGATTTTCTGAACATTATGACAGAGGTGTCCTAGATGTGTAATGTGGGAGACAGACGTGCAAGTTTGGTCTGCCAGGATTGCAAAGCACTGCTTAGATATAGCAGCAGCCTCAGCTCTCCGTAAAGCACTGTGCCTTGCAGCTTCTCTTTCACCAGCATCAAGATGGAGGTTGGCCTGCATGGAGGGGCAGAGAAGAGACATCTGCTTGTCATCAGCATGTGCATTTGGAAAATATATTCATTTATTCAAGAAGGATGGTTATTACCTTATTTTTTTAATTCTACAGTTGATATGTGTAAGACTTGTTTGCTCTTAGTGAGCTATTAACAGTACCTGCTACTGTTAAATGTTCAATCTCAGGGAGAGGATATACCCTCTGTCATTAAGAAAAAGGACAAAATATATTCTTTATGTGCACAAAGACGCAAAGCAAATGCATTACATTGTGTTATAGACATGTTTTCTCTTAGGTATCCAAGTTGCCACATATGCCTATGTGTAGGTGTATATATAGACATTTTGAATTGCTTTATCATTGTAAATAAGGATAGCAATTCTGTATTTTAATTAACATAGAAAATGTTTAAAATATTTTTGAATAAAAGCATTTTTAAAAACCCTTATTTTCTAACATTTGTGATTAAATTTGAAGCATCTTGGTTAAAATATATCTTTTAAATTGAATGTTCTTTGTTCCAAGAGTACTTAACCCCAAGACTCAATTTTCATTCATCGGAGATGTAACTGGCAAAAGAAAGGAAAGTAAAAACAAAGATTGCGTGGAATAGGTCTGACATAACTTAGAAACCACACAGAGAATCCTAGTAGTTGATAACAGCAAAAATCGAACAGTGCGATGCCCCAGCGGGTGCTCACAGATCTACATGATATTAATCAGAGATCTGGAACAGGAAGGAAACTCACACAATGTTTAGATTTTGGCACAAAAATCATTTAAAAAGAGGCAAAAAACAGTAATGTGGTAGCAGACAAAGTAAGAGTTGACAAATACGTATTGGAAGCTATTTCTCGTGTATCTTTTTGCTGGATGACAACCATTCAGCAGACTTTTGTTTTCCTTAGACTGTCAATAACAAAATGCCTGCTCAGCATTAAGGCATGGCTACAAAGAGCAGATGGGACATTAAAATGTATTGGGAAAGGGCTGGAGAAGAAATGTAAAAATATTGTAATGCCATTGGTCTCATCACCCTAAATAAGAAATATAAGTGGAAGCTCACCTCCATTTAACCTGTCTTGTGATACAAGACTAAAAATAATAAGCAGCACACTTAAATACCCATGTACACCCATAACCATCATGATTAATTTTGGGAATGCATTACCATTAGCAGTTTGCTGAGACTGACATGCAAGGATTTGCATTAATGCAGATAATAGCTATGGAAGATATCACTGCAGTAAGAAAGTGTCTTCTTTCCAAGAAAAAGACCATGAATTCTTACTGCCAAAAATCTTACTCGCCACTGTGTAAATTAGTTGGGAAAAAGTGCTGCAAGGGTGAGTTAAGTCATCCATTACCTATTTTGAAAAGGAAGAGGCAGGCAAATTGCAAGTGTCAGGTGCTTCAAAGTCTCACAGATGTCACTGAAGGCAACAACATGCCAGTAAACTGGCACGGCACTTTGTCCTCACAGATGTGATGCTGATGGCACAGGCACTGCGAACATCAGTCAAGTGCACAGACAAACCTGGAAGCTAGACAGCATGCTGCAGTTATTTTTTTCTTGGTCCTACTCTGTAATCCTCCTAGTCAGTAAGAATAAACGGGTCCTTTTGAGAAACGTTGTTTTCCAGACCAGGGGAAGGGCTGCCTGTGCCGACCTAGCAAAAACAATGGTCAGCAAGCAAAACGTAAGCCAACGGCTCTTGACAACCATGAGATAAAAAAGGTCAGGGGCCAAGAGTGGTGTTGAGGAATGGCACCGAGATGGCCAGCAGCTCGCAGGCTGGTCCAGCTCTGGGCACACCCCCTGTGGTGGGGGAGGATGCCGAATCTGCTCATGTGTGGAATTAACGGACCACACCCAGCAGCCTGTAGCACTGCCATAAATGGAGCTAGCGTAAAGCCCCTTTTCCACATAAAACTCAAAGATGCTTCACATCGCTGCTTGGCTTTACACCCCACAGCCTGTGCCCATGGGCCTTTCTTTGGTGCAAAGGGTGCCTGGTGCTGCCACAGCTCCCGCCAGGTGAACATTGTCCTTGTTTTCTGCTCAAATAGCCTCTTCCAGTCCTCCCAGTAACACAGCTACTCAATGTGTGTGCTGGATGAGCAACCGAGCTGAAAGTTGTGCTCTGAGCAGGTTTGCTGAATTGGGTGCAAGGGGCAGTTCACCTTTAAGTGACAGGCTCAGAGGTCCAGGTCCTGGGGCTGAAGCTCACCAAACTAAGGTGGTTTCATCCTTTCTGACACCTGAAACAAACCTTCCTCCCCCATGCACTGAGCTACAGTGGATAATGCCACTCCTCTTTTGAGAGCGAGCTTTGAAATCTGCCATTGGGAACAGACAAGATAATGGTATTAATGCAGACAAAAATAAAGCAGGGACTTTCAAAATGTCAGTTGACCAAAGGTGTCATTTTAGCTGAACAAAAGTTTCCAAGCAATGAATGATGGTATGTACAGATGTACTGAACCATGAAAGAGAATGGATAGACATTTGAGTGAAGCAAAGCTGACTCATTCGTAAACCCACATTTTTACATCAGGGTTCCTCGGAAGGCCAGCCTGTGTCCTCCCTTCAGTTGTGCTAAACTGCCATAGAAAGGTAGACAGCATGAAAAAATCAGCTTAGTAATATTAAATATAAATAATGATGAAAAGGTAAAAATAAGTTGGTTGGTTGGTTTTCATATGGCACTTTGGCCACCACAGTCATTCCCTAAGCATAAAGCTGAATTACACACTTACCTTTTACTCTGGAAGATGGTTTCATCCCTTTTGATTGTGCAGAAGAAGCATCATGGTCATCAGCCTCCTCCCAATCTGCCCCTCTCAGTCTATGAGAGCCAGCCCTGGAAAGAAATCAAGGAATTGTTATTGTCCTTCCTATGCTATTACTGCTTGTCACTGTCCCAGCACCAGCTCTCCACACCTGGTCTACAGAAGGGTGCAAATCAACAGGCACTACAGTGCTCCTCTGTTACCAGGATGCTTCCAGTCTAAAACTGCCAGCAGTTTTCACACATTTTCCAGTTTCACCCAACATCTCGTTCTTAAGACAGCCAGGGGCCAACCTCATCAACTCCCACATCTTACACAAGTATCTCCATTTGACTTGATTTACAGTTAGAAATCTAGAGCCATTTAGTAATGTCAATCAAAATGATCATTAAAATGCTGCTTAAGACAACGCCTACAGAGCTCAATAGGACTTCGCTACTCCAGGCACAAAAGAAGCTTTCAAGTAGGAGACTGGAAATGAATAGTCAATATAACTGTGGTGAGATTTCTAGCAAGTGTAAAACTGATACCATTCAAAGGTGATGTAGTACTGGTCGTATTCAAAGTCATCTCACAATGATGACAGCAATGACGTATGCAGATGCCACTGGCATTCATGGAGAAATGGTCTCAGACCAGCAAAGTCCAAGTCCTCTGCCAGCTCCTTGATGGAGCAATTCCATGACTGACTAATGCTGCTGTTCTCTTTCCCTTGGCAGGGCATATCCCTCCACATATCCCTCATGTGCTCAGCTCAAAAGAAGATTGCTCACTGGCCACACTTAGGCTTTTGTCTTAATTTAGTTCAGATCCTCCTTTGAACTCTCAGAAAGAACAGCACATGATATCTCTACTGAAGTGATTAATGTCTTCTCTTCTGCATCACTGCCCACTTGACCTTATTTTTAAAAAGCTGCTGAGCCGCCCACACTGTGCCCTTTCTGGTAGCCAAATCTGAAATGGCTCAGCCAAGAAAGTCCCTATCTGGATCCAGGTTCTGCAACGACCACCACAGGTTGATGTGGAGAGTATCTGGAGGTAAGTGGATAAATATGACCAGCTAATGCCATCTTCCAATGAAAGATGTTCTTGACTGGTGCAGATAACAGAGAGTGTTATTTGTTTTAAAACACCAGAGAACAAGGATTTCTGTTCGCAGGTGTCTGAAAGAAGAAAATTCATCCTCTGTATAAATGGAGCCCAAATACATGATTGATCAGTGCATCATATTCCTTTAGCTTTTGGGTTGTGTTTTGTTTGTTTTGTTGTTTTCGTTTTGTTTTGTTTTTTATTTCAAGTCGTCTTGGAAATGTTGAAGTTTCTCTGGGTTTTATTTTCTTGTTTCAGAGTAATGGCATGCATTCAGCATATGTAGCTCAGTACCTGCGTGGTGCAAGCTTTTTATGTTTTCAAGTGTTGCAAAATAAATACTAAGGCACTACGAATTGTTTAAAATTCCAAGAAGATGTTTGTTTCCTTGCTCTTGCTTTTAACAACTACAGCAAGTAATCAAGAATCTGATCTGCAAGAATCTGATCTGTTTCCACAGATACAAAACCCTCATAAAAGGCACTCTTGGTGCTGCTAGCAACCTGGAAGACAACAAAGACTGACATTATCAGATCTACTTACTCTGCTCAGAAGAGGCCAGCAGCATTTGATCAGTATTTTTTGAGAAGCTCCAAGCAGCCAAGTTCAGGAAGACACTTTTCACAGAATCACAGAATTCTAGGGTTGGAAGGGACCTCCAAGGATCATCTAGTCCAACCCCCCTGCCAGAGCAGGTTCACCTACAGTACATCACACAGGAACGCATCCAGGCGGGTTTTGAATGTCTCCAGGGAAGGAGACTCCACAACCTCTCTGGGCAGCCTGTATCTGGGACAGTGATTGAAATAACTGGGGGACATCCCTGCATGGAACACATATGTCTCTTTTGCACAAGGATTTTGCATTCCTTAAAATATCTCTGCAGAAGTACTGTGGTTTGGGCAGGTAGATCGAAGAGAAGCCCCCCCCCCAACTTCTAACCTGTCACCATCACGCACAAATAGAAAGAGCAGTACCTGCTAGTAGTAACACTAAAGCGTCTTAATCAAAGTGAAGAAAGATCACAATGTATATCTGTACTTGCTCATAACTGTAAACTGAAATTTGACCACAAGTCTGACCATGACCGCAGACTGGGCGACTTGCCTTTTCCACTACCAAAGTATGTGGGAAAGGTGTAAACAGCGTGTAGAGAAGAGAGAGAAGGGTGGCATTTCCTGTTGTCCTTGTTGCTCATTCACAAGCACCAGGAATGGAAGGACAATAAGGCTGGTTGATTGCAAGGAACAGCAACTTTGTCTGCAGGCCCTACAGAGAAACAGTGCTGAGAAGCTACCAAGCACAGGTCTGCCCTTGCTATAAAAAAAACCTGTTTATGCTTTCTAGACAAGTGAAACCCATAGGATGAGGTGCCACACAAAAACCTGCAACACTACAGAGAAGGGGCTGAAGAGTTTACAAAAGGAGAGAAAAGGAAATTCGGATTTAGGCTGTTTTTTCCTTGGTTCTGCTTCACCAACCCATCCTTGCATAATGCAGGTCAGTACTCACTTCCTTTCCTCAGAAATATTAGGGAAACTCTAAAATCCCCCATAGGGAGGCTGGTTCCCACCTGCTCCTGGTTTTTTGCATGAATGTGCATGCTGCAACCTCCTCTCCCACAGTCACATGGAGTTGAGAGCGAATCCATTCATTTTCTCACCAGCTTAAGCTCACATGCTCCACACGCAGTGGTCACACAAGTGGGACGTCTGTCTGGTGACTGTGCTGGCAGTACCTTTTGCATTTGAAGAGGCAGTTTCATAAAAATCTGAACACAGAAGAGAGCAGACTTTTGGTGGCAGCTGCATTGCCTAGTGATCAACACCTGTTAACCCCATGCTATTGTTTGCATTTTGTGTCAGCTTTAGATTAATACTATTTTAGAGTAAGCACAGCCAATTTTTCAACATTATTGAAATCAAGTATTTCATTATTTCTGCTCTTAATTATTATTAAGATTTTATTTTGATGGGAGAAAGAATTTCAAAAGTCCTCACATAACCAAAAATTGTAGCACGAACTCATGGATTTGTCTTATTTAACACTTTTTTTTTTTTAATTTCAGTAGACTAAATCTATTGCATTGCTCAGCCAGTAGCTTATTCCACATACCCATGGAGCTGTGGCAGAATTTAGAAAAAAGGTAGCATGAGAAGCAAAATTTCAGTGAAGTGATGAACATTACTGTAGAAGATTACCAGACAGAAAAGGGTTTTTTTGTTGTGGTTTTTCTTTTTTAAATCATCTGACTTTGTTCATGAGAATTTGCCTAGCAAATGAAATTTTGTTGCTTCTATAGTGTAAAAAGCTACAGTGTTTTATAGATTCTATCAAAATGGTACTATGTGAATAAAAGTTAAACAATCAAACCTCAAATCAGTGTTTATGAAAGGTCAACTCTTAAGTGATAATTATTTAACAATTTGTGTCAGGGACTGAAAAATCAAGGTCAGCACAAGATATCCAAGATTCTGCAGAATTTTTCTTTGAGTGATCTTTTTATTTTATTTTGCTTTTAATTCTGGGATTTGTACAGATCCAGGGTAATTACTAATTGTGTCATAACCAGAAAAAAGCTCACCTTTTCTGTAAGGTAATTCACAATAAAAAACTCGGTCACAATACAATAGGACTGAATGCGGCCTGGATTTTCAGGAGGGCACATGCTTAATTCATGAACTGTCATGCAAACATAAACTATTGGGTACACATTTCAAGGTTCCTGGAAAAATGTACAGAGCGCTCTGGAGATGTCAACTACTTGTACAGAAATACTTGTAGAAAAGCTGATACTCCCCAACAATGGAGCAAATAGCTAGTATCAGTGTTTATTTAATGACACCTCCCAACAAAACCTGCCATGTTTTCTAGACTTGAGGCCACAAGATCCCACAGAGTTTCTGCTTGGGCAAAAGCAAACCGAAACACACTAAACAGACTAAATAAATCGGTGAGATCCTTCGCAGCAAAAGCCATGTCAGCCTGGTCAGGCACAATCTAGATGTGTCTACTTCAACAACAGCAGTGGCTGAGGACCAGCTACGTGAGACCTTGTACAGACCCAGTAGCCAGATGTGCCCTTAAAACAAAAGGGCACTTCTCCTTGTGACAACAAAAGCAGAGTCCTACGCAGACAGATCACAGGGTACGGGGGTAGAATGCAACCAGCCCCGGTCACGTTCATGCAGACAATGCTTGTGCTTAGAAAAAAAATGTTTTATTACCTGCAGCTTGATTGATGGCTTCTACTGTGTCTCACTGGCTACCTTATTATATTGGGTCTCAGACTTAAGCCAGGCAGAAGTAGTCCAAGCACGCCCATCACTACTTATCGACTAGAGATGACAAGGATATGCTCAAAAGAGATTGCACCACTCTTACCCTTTAATTCTTCCTGGAGGTGAAAAAGAAAAAAAAGCAGTGCTGTTCTCAGCCTTGCCAGGGATCTCAGTCAATTCAACTCTTCAACTCTTGCATCCGCTACATGAAAATCAAGATTCTGCCCTCCTTTGTAAAACAAGGCATTTTGCAGATGAAAAGTACTACAATTGTTTATTATTATACTGACAAAAAACTGTGTATTCATTGCTAGACTTCTTGCTTTGTCTCAAGACATCAAGAACCATGCATACTCTATTACTCACAGGTCAAAAAGTTTCACCTCCTTCCACAGAAGATGAAAACGTCATAATGCATTATTCTAAAAAAGGCCTTTGGTTCTGAGCAATTTCTTCCTAACATTTCTCAGTCAGTGGGTGATTGTTGTCCTGACTCATGAAGGTTAGCAGACAAAACCCCTACCCCTTTTAGACTTACTTGCCTGATCTACTTCGTTTTGACATTTTTAATCAGCAGGGGGTTTCACCAATTTGCATGAACACGCTAAAACATGTAGCAGGAAAAAACTAAGGACTTCACAAGAACAGGAACATTATTTCCAAGTCACACCAGCATCACACTTCCACATCAAAAGACATAGAGCCTGAAAGCAAGTAAGCCCCAAAATCAAAGTACACTATGGAGGCACAGACCAAGGTTGTTAAAAGAGAGCTGATGATTTTAAATAATCTCAATTGCTGTACACCAGTTTGTATTGTAGAGGGTTCTGCAAACTGAGTCATGATGAGTGAGCAGCAAACAGTTGAATCAGCAGTCAAAGCAGAGCTATGGGTATTCCCAACCTTGTGCTTAAGTGGGTTTTTATTAGGATTTGGATGTATTTTCCTCACCCTGCACATCCAGCCAGCGAAGCTGAATCTTCACCCCAGTTCACCTTCTTTTTTTCATGTAAATTTCCACTTCTGGTTATGAACATGTGAAAGCTACAGAGCTCAGCATCATTCACCTTTGACAGTTCATTGAGATGCGAGGCCACAGTCTGTGGCTGGAGGCCCCAAAAGGGAAATTATTTCCTTTCCCCTCTCTACTGCCAACCTGCTTGGGTTTAAAAAAATAAAAATAAAAAAACCCCAAAACAAACAACACACTATTTACCTGACACATTATTATGCCTTCCCCTCAGATTTCATAAGGCTTCTCATCCAGATCATGCTTTGTAACACTGAGTATTCTTGTTTGCTTGTAACTCCCCATGGGTCTTTAACATCCCATTTCAGCACTATTCCTATAGGTACAGTACAAAGGAGATACAAACTTTGTGCAAGTATGCTACTACTGTTAACTCATTTCAGTATCTTTGTACAGACTGGGTTTTCCCAGAAATTAAAAAACAAAAGCCTTTTGGGTGATTTCAGCATAGATAGCGTCTACTCTTGCATCTGAATTACTGGCACCTTTTGTCCAAGTTCTCTTTATTTCCTAGGATAGGTGATCAAGCTTAATTTGGTGGTACGTGTGTGGGGTGTGTCCCTTTTCTTCCAATAAACGATATTAAGAGGAGCCCAGAATTTGACTAATACTAAACCACCAACTCTCTTGGTGCCAGACAGTTAAAATTAGAAAGGATCCATAGAAGCTGTGGGTTTTCTTCAGCGCCTTTGAAGCCTTTGAGTCAAACCAAGTAGAACTAAGAGGTTTGACTTGAAAAAGTAAAAAGAGCTTTTTCAGCAGATACCAACCAGCAGCAATTTTTTTGTATTTCACGACGAGCTAGATGGGGTCAGTGCTTTCAATAAAGTCACATCTGCAGGTGCCTATGTTTGGCTGTAGTCAAAACACATTGTTTTATCTTCAGGTTTTGAACTAGATACTGCTCAGGACCAAAAGAACAGAGAGCAACAGGAATACACTGTAGCAGAAGTGACTACTTTGATAAAAATTTTGCAGGAAATGATGCTAATACCTCACAAGTACAGTACTAGGTTTTCAGGTTCTTCATTGCACCGGATCTACCTATTCATGATTAGTGCAAACCACATCCTAAAACTGAGGAGAAAGAGGAAAAAAAGCCCCAAAACTTGAAAGCAGCAATGTAGAGTGTGCGCAGGATCCAGACCCATCTCTCAGAGCCTTAAGTCTTCTGGAAAGCCTTGCTGGTATAGCAAAGTATTTCAATACCCAGAAATAAAATTTAACATGGAGGAGGCAAGAAACAAGGGCAAGTTTTCCTTCTGCACAACTTTTCTTATCCCATAAGTGCCTGATATGACAACAACAACTAATGTTTTCAGTAAACAGGAGAAAAGTTACAGTCTACAGTTCAACAACAGACAGGGTATGAGGAAGGTTAAGAGTAAACTATCAGTTTTCCCTCCTTCTCCTCAACAGTTCTACCTATGCTTCAGAACGTCCTTTCACCTGTAGCACAGGAACACATCTAGGTCCTGCAGCCACCACACACACAACACAGCCACTCACCTTCTCCCAAGGCAAGTGCTTTGGAGGGTGCTATTGGAGAAGTCCACAACCAGGGGAGACTTCAGGCTGAATTTAGAGATCCATAAAGATCCTTCACTCCATGCAACTGACCAAGATTTGGGGGCTTTGTGAAAAGGAACCTCTGAATGAGATTTAGAAGAACAGAGAAAGGTAAAAGCAAGCTGGAAGCAAAGGCATCTTCGTCCAGCTTATGATGGGTAAGTGGAAGGGATGGAGAATCAACCCTCCTTCAGACAACCAAAGACACATTGAAGGAAACTTTTTTAGTTTCTCTACACATAAGACTTCCCTAGTACGAGAGAAGAACCAGCAAGACCTAAGGAAGAATGAAACAGGAAACAGAAGAATAATTCTTTACTTATAGCATTAGAGGGATGACCACAATTGGTAGGCATTTCCCCTCAAATCTGTGCTCTGGCCCACAGCCACAGACAACACTAAAAAGGCTCTTAGTATAGAAGCACCAAGTTTAAAAAGAAAATAGTGTACACACTTACAAGGACTAAAGAAACTTAAAAGAGAAATTCTTTTAAACCATAGATCCTGGCTGCATTTTCCTACTGGATTTGCACCAGTATTAAACAGAGCCACTCTACTTAACACAGGCCCTTTCTGTTGGAGTTTCAAACTCAATTCCCAGTTACATTAGGGATTCTTTTTTCCCCCCTTGTCTACAAAAATAATAAAAAATAAAAAATGAAAAAATAAAAAAATAGCTAAATTATTGTCGTGCAGCTGTAAGCACATTACCAAAGTGCAAGACAGCGATCTTATCACAATGTTTGCTTGCACAGAGTGTGCTATGAGCTGGAGAGTTTCATAAGTAAGACTGTGCTGCCCATTACAACACTAGAGAGTCAGAAGTGTGACCTTCCTAAGACCCTGACTTCAGAGTCCTGTCTATACTTGGCACCTGAGGGACAGGTGTTTGTACTAAAGTCCAGAGCAGGAATTCTTAAATATGTTTCTGACTCCTTGGCCACAAAGACCACATATCCTACTGAGGGGGATCGCACTACCAAGGGCCTGAAAAGAGCACCGGTTCTGTGAAACCTCTTGTAGGTAACACACACCTTGAAGGCTTTCCCCAAAGTGAGGGATGCTGGTTCATTACTCCCATCTTCAATAACACAACAAGTAACAAAAAATACCTTCTGAAAAGGAATTTTTAAACATATTTTATTCAGCAAAAGCAAGACAAAGGACCCCGTGACATCTTTTCCAACATTTTTCTATTCAGCCCTTTGCATTGTCTCAAGATCATCTCTTCCTGCCCAGTTTTGCCTTCTCGTTGAAGGCAAACCATTAAAGCAGACCTCATTCTTTTGTAGCTTTCAGCTCCCTTTGTTACTTAACTTTCAAGCCAGAACCTTGAGGCTGGCTACCATGCTTTCAAGTCCTGGTTTGCAAGACCAGTTTCTTGTAACTCAGTCATTTCTTTCAAAAAAAACCCAAAAACCAACCTGTTGCAGCACTTGGACCAGATCATTCAGGATCTTGTCACCCTTTCACATCCTTGCTGAGTCTTGTCTATGGTGCACTGACCTCTTAGAATGCCATAGAATTGTTTTGGTTAGATCATCGAGTCCAACAACTAACCTCACTCTACCAAGTCCGCTGCTAAGCCACATCCCTAAGCACCACATCCACACATCTTTTAAACACCCCCAGGGATGGTAACTCAACCACTTCCCTGGGCAGGTTCCAGGGCCTGACAATATTTCAGTGAAGAAGTTTTTCCTAATATTTGATCTAAACCTCCCCTGGCACAACTTGAAGCCATTTCCTCTGATCTTATTGCGTGTTACTTGAGAAAAGAGACCGACCCCCACCTCACTACAACCTCCTGTCAGGCAGCTGTAGAGAGTGATAAGGTCTCCCCTCAGCCTCCTTTTCTCCAGGCTGAACAACCCCAGTTCCCTCAGTCGCTCCTCATAACACTTGTGCTCTAAACCCTTCACCANTCCTCATAACACTTGTGCTCTAAACCCTTCACCAGCTTCATTGCTCTTCTCTGGATACACTTCAGCACCTCAATGTCCTACTTGTAGTGAGGGGACCAAAACTGAACACAGTACTTGAGGTGCAGCCTCACCAGTCCCAAGTACAGGACCGCCCTGGTTTGAGCCAGGGTAGAACCAATTTTCTTTTAGTAATTTTACTTTTTGGTTAAGTCTCTTATAAGTAATTGAAATTAACAGCGTGTTGTTCAGTCAGTGTCTGCTTCTAGGACTGATAACTCTGTGTTTATAGTTACAGCTGGAGAACAGTATGCAGAACCAAGGCCACTGATTGGTTCTGCTAAACATCTTATGCTCCAGAAACAGAGGAGCAAAGGGGTCACACCTGTGACTCATCTGCAGGGAGATGAGATAGGTGACCCAGAATTGACCAAATGAAGTATTCCATCCCATACATGTCCTACTTGGTATAAATCTGAGCATTCACAAGGGTCAAGCTCTCTTTGCCCATGGCCAGCATCATGGGAAGACTCCATCTGTTTGTTCACCTTTGATTCCGATCTATGCATTCCTGACTCTGTACACTCCAGCAGAAGGGGGGCACGATATTTGTTTGTATATATTTGTTTTGTATATATTTGT
>VZRW01006479.1:49005-97010 GCA_013398125.1 Aegotheles bennettii | reverse complement strand
TATTTTTTCTCCAGTCTCTCTCAGCTCATTGGTTTCAACATCCATGATATGTGAACTTCACTTCAGCTTTCATTCAGAGGTACTCACTAGAGCTGAAAATCACCAAGAGGAGAAGTTTGGCTAAGGGATGAGAAAAAAAAATATCCAGACCTGAACCTGAAATTTACTTTGTTGTAAAATTAAATCCTTTTTTTTTAAAAAAAAAAGGAGAAGTGTTCCCTTACTCTTCAGCTTATCAAGAAAATAGTTAGCGTTCCTTTGCTACAGATCAACATGGACTTCAGCTAACTGAGATATAAAAGTGTGATACACTTCCTGCTGCCGTTCAAATCCCAGGACACAGTTCCAAGACAAACCTTCCTGCTCCTAAGGCTGCCTTTTCCCCTTCTGCATTGAGCTGGTGACCAGAAAATGTAAAAAAAATACCAAACCCAGAGCAATTCTTGAGTGACCCAGCAGAGGAACAGACGTTCTGGCACTTTTCCAGCAGACCTGACATTGAGGTTATTACGGAAATCCAATCACACGGTTTAGAATTAGAACTTGGGTTATCAAAACTACCAGCTTGTTTTTCACTACGACTAGGGTGAAAGGTGACAGAAAATGGAGAACTAATAAAGAACCGGTAAATACAACTGGCAAGCATATGAGGCAATGCACAACAATTAAGAAATTACCATTGGGATTAGGTTCTTCAGCCCTATATTAGATCTCTGACAGCAGATTTGAAGCATGACTGACAGAAGATCATGACTGCACTGTTCAGAGCTTGAATCCTGTAAAGCTTCTAGTTGGAGTCCTGACACAGAAGTCATTAAATAAATCATACAGAAAAATGGCATATCCTTCACATTTGGGGCCACATACACCACTCATCATTCCATGGCACACATGCTAAAAAGGGAAAAGATATATCAAGGAAACTCAAGTCTAGCCAAAGTTATAAAGCTCTAAGTTCAGTGACAATTCTTCAGGCAGACACTAGAAAGAGTTAAAATATCCCAGTAATTCACTAATCTTGTCAGTCTACCTCCTAATTCCATCATCTGCTGCCATCCAGAGAATCTAAGGTCAAATGACTTAATGATGTCTTCTCTGCCTATCACAATTACAGGGTGAACCAGCAAGGTGCTGAGCGTTCTCCTGGTGTCAGGATGGGTGAAATGTCTGTATGCTTCCAGGGGTCACTCCCTTAGCCTGGGCTCTTACAGGAATTCAAGAGTTGGACTCCAGTGACATGCAATCACTCTGTCAGACAACATAAAACAATGGGCAAACGCGTGCAAAGGTTGTGAACAATCTGAAGAGGAAAAGGAGGGTGCAATCTCCTAAGTCTACATTTAGTTTTGTATACCATCAGTAACTAACCCTCCTCTAATTTATGCCCCCTTAAGTATATCCATGTCACAATCCATTTGAGGAACAACGTATTCAACATCCAAGTTTGTTTTTCGTTTCTTTAAGCAACAGCTGACATAAACCCTCCTTCCAGATTGTCTTTTAACATTCTGTGGATAGATCATGTATTCTGGGCACCAAACCAGCATCAACACTCTGGGGTGGGGGTGGCTGATGAGAGGAGAAAGACAAGTGGAGGTATGAATATCTCACCAAAACAAAACAGCAGAATTTTATGGCTTCCCCCCAGTCCCCACATTCTCTGGTTTTCTGCAAGGCTGGAAATCCCACCCAGGAGGATTACTTGAAATCTCATATTCTTGTAAATCTCTGTCCTGATTTGTTCTAGATACTGCAGAAAAGAATGCTTGCCCTGGTCATGCAGGAATGGGTGTTTATATCACACAGCAGAGAAAGTAGACGTATCCAGGGAATATGCCACTTAGGAAGTAAAGAATTTCCTGCCAACAGTGAGTTGAGCTATTCACACAAACTACCTGAGAAGAAATAATATCTTTCTTTGTG
This sequence comes from Aegotheles bennettii, assembly GCA_013398125.1. Classification (NCBI taxonomy): domain Eukaryota; kingdom Metazoa; phylum Chordata; class Aves; order Caprimulgiformes; family Aegothelidae; genus Aegotheles; species Aegotheles bennettii. The sequence continues at coordinate 95,087 of VZRW01006479.1, read as the reverse complement.
CAGAAGTACAAAAAGTATATGGCAACACAGCTGAGACATGTTCTTAAGTAAATAGCTATTAAAAATAAAGCTGTTCAAAAAACGCAATGGTTGGGCATTGAGGTTAATGCATTTGCCAGGGTTTCTACAGCAACGCAGTGAATTAACTTTCAATCAAGATGAAAAATCTTCTATTTTAACTATGTATAGGAATTCAATTTGTATGTCTTCTGCTCTCCAGCTTCTCTACTCTCCTTGACACTTTTCAAGGGAGAAAGAGAAGGAAGGAGGCACAACCTTTCAGCTTGACAATGTAACTGCTAAAGTGCACATGTATGGACTGACCTCTTCACTGCATTTGCAATGCAGCTGTTTTCTTCTAAAAGTGAATCAGCTGCTGAACAATGAGCTTGAGAGATGCTGAGCACTTCAGAGTCATGTTAGCTTCAAAATGAACTCCATTATCTTCAACAAACTTCCTCTATTCAAGGATCAACATCTCTAAAGACCAGATCAAAATACCACTTCAACCAGAAGGCCACATTTAAAACTCTGGACCTTTCTGCACCTTTTTTAGGAATATGGGAATTAAAATTATTTCTTGGCATATAGAGTACCTGTTGCAAACATGCAGACCACATAAACCTATTTTCAAATAAAATGGTTACCATATTAGCACTGTGTTTCTGAGATCTGCTGAGCTGATCTCTCAACTCTAACTGAATAGGCTTTCCTCAGATTTTTGCAGTGTTTACCCTGAGTCTGACACACAGTCTAACAAGAGTTATGGGCTTCTTACAAAACACATGATCATAATGGTACGTCATCTAGAACGGGACCTTAGTCTATCGCTCTTCCTCACCATCACACACTGATGTATCTAGTCCCTGACAAACCTGCCTCCACCCACACACTGTCCCACCAGAATAACTACAATTTGCTCTACATGCTTTCCACCAGGCAACACAATGGGTATCTTCCTCTGTCTGCCCTCATGCATTATGTAGAAGAGGCATAACTGGTTGTATTAATGCTAGCTCAAAGTCACACACACGTGTGCACATACACTCTCAGACAAATCCCTCTCTCTATTACAATAAATACAAAAAATTACATACTCTAAATGGATTCAGCAGCAAAATAACAGCTGTTGCATATTTTTAATATGCTGATCAGATTCTTGTAATCAGAAGCAAGGGACATTAATCTCATAAAACATGTAAACTGCATTTTATTTGGGAAAAAAATCAAAATAGGAAACTGTTGGCAAAGCTGTAGCTTCTTTCCCTTCTTTTCTTTATTTTGTAAAGGCAGAACACGCTACAGGTGGAGTTGAAAGTAACTGCAGGTCATCACCCTAGGCCCAGAGCAGTAGAAGGAGATGAAGAGAGGACAGAGAGCTTTTCACCTCTTGGCTCATGGTTTAACTCTTGTCCTGATCTGCAGTCTGAGGACAGTTCCTGGTCACAGGATGTGTGAACAGAGCCAGTGGGAGCCTCTATGGCCACCTCAGAAGAGTCATGATTACAAAAGGTATCTTTTGTAAAAGAGACAATGAAAAACTCAGGGATTTAGACCAGCACCTATTCAAGAGAGTGAAAACTCTTCAGTGACTGCAAATAAGTATTGTATAATACCATTAAACAAGGAGAAGAGAGGTTAGCTTTCTCACTTGCCTACAACAAAGATTTCTTAAGAAGGTATGTACAAAAGTTTGGCAAGGAAAGAGGTATTGGCAGGAGCCATTAATTGGAAGGCAAGAGATTCGGGTTTCAGCATCAAGGGTTCAGGGACTGTGAAATCAAATCCAGAGTGTTTTAAATAGACCTGATAGGGAAGAGGTCATTATTTGGTGCTTTATGAATATAATAAATTCTGTATAGCCAACTGAACAAGATAGAAAACTTGAGGTACCTATGTATTTAGTCAACCACCAATCTAGGAGATATGTTAAAAAACAAACAAACAAACAAACAACAAAATAACCCCCAAAACCCCCAAACAACAAACAAAGGAGAGCTGCATTTTTAAATTAAACTCAACAATTATATTTTATTGAGCTAAGGATATTGAGTTCTTTAGATGTTTTAACAGTTCAATCAATATCCTTCTCCAGGTTCATTAAAAACAGGAGTGAATGTTTCAAAAATATACAGAGGGAGATAGCAATGCAAAAGATGCATGAGTTTGACCAGTCAGAATGTTTTCTAGTGGTGAAATACAATTAAAATTAATTGGGTCTTCTTGGGCTTGTCATACATATCTTCTGAGGGAACAGGACTCTGGTCATCTCCATTACAGTCAATCAAGGGATGCATTCACAATGATGATTATATCAGATCTGGTTTAGATTGACCCAATAGGATTTGTCATCTAATCTTCCATGAATAGATCCAGTCACATGAAGTTAAATCTAGGGAGGCAAATCCAGTTATATGTACAAAAACAAAACAACATTTGCAGAAGCTTGGAGGCAACCAAGTAGTTATGACCCAACTGACAAGAACTGAGTTGATGAAGCTAATAACTGAAACTTACATTTATATTATTCCAAAATATATATTGGGTTTTTTCTTAGCTTCAGCTTTTTCTTTATTTCCAGGGCTAAGCTGCTATAAATTACTTGTAAACTATGTATTAAATATCAAATGCATAGCTGATTCTCTAAATATTGGATATAAATTTCAGGTCTGTAGGAAACTTCTGGTTTAATATCCCTGCATAAGATGAGAACTTTGAGAGCCCAGATGTACCCTCAACATCCAAACAGACAAATTTAGGAAGTCTGTTTTATCAAAGCCAGATGAACACATGGGTTAAAATAATCATCCTGCACAAAGATTAGGTCCTGCCTTTTTCCATAAGAACCTAGTAGCTGTCAGAGGCAAGATAAGGGATTATGTTTGCCTTTGATATGATCTGCCATCTTTATGTTCTGTCATGAGAACACAAGTTGTGACTCTTGGTATAGCTGAGAGAGGAGCTTAGCAGAGGTAGAACCAGTGCCCTTGAGGACAGTCAAAGTTGTAGAGGTAGCCCAGGGCTGTACTACTGGCAACTAGACACAACAGCTTCTGTAGTCAAATAACAGTTCAGGTAATAGACTTAAACCTTCATATGCTGAACTACAAGTGAAGCATTGTCACCACTGAGTGCCCTACACTGCCCTGGTATTTTTCTTTGAATTAGGAATATAACCACAGGAAGAGAGGAGCTAAAGTATTAGGCAAAAGTGAAAAATTTGAACTAGAAAGAGTATTTTTTTTGTGTGCATTTTCATGGAAACTATTTTACATGTGATAACCTTGCCAGACAGGTAATTTATCCACGATGGCCACTAAAATGAAAATCAGATGACACATTTGCTATTACTGCCCTTATTTATATGATGCTAGTGAGTTTTGTAGAATATAATGCCAATGCTGACCTTAAAAGGAAAATGTTCTCAGTTCTTGAGTCTCTAAACCCTTGGAAAAACCCTGATAGATCAGCAAATAACAGCACTCAGAGGGCAGTAAGAGTGATTTAGCCACAAACCTTGGGCTGCCACTTGCTACTTTTACACTGATGAGCTCCAGAGTTACTGTATTAGGCACAATAACAACTGAATCATTCCAGTTCAGGTATTTGCAGATCTGCAAGATCTAAGATTTAAAGATATACACAGCTGCTGAAGCCTTATTTCAAAAGATTGAGAGCAACTAGGTAATTCCAGTGCTTATGGATATGGCAGATCTTGTTAGTCCATTTACTCACCACGCAGTTTGACAGGTGACCTATGGACAGGAAAGCATTGGGGCCAGGATCACATGATTGCAACAATGGTGATCTCAGGAGTGATCTTCCTGCACAAACATTTCATGAATTGATGTCCAAACAGCAACTTTGAAAGTGTTTTCAGACATCCACTGGAAAAAAAGGGGCTGATGAAGATGTCCATTTCAAAGTGGGTGGGAAGCAACTTGAAAATAGGCAATTTATGAGTCAGACCAGAGAACTGGGCACTAAGCTCTATTTTCTGGGTGCCAGCAACAATGGATTGATCACTATGAAAAAGAAGAATGGCAACTACAACTAGAGAAATATCACTGTGTGTATACCCTTCTGAAGCCATCTCCAGACTACTTGTCTGCTTTATTGGTGGAATAGGCTTGGTCCACAGTAGAAAAATTGTTTAAGAGGCATTTGCAGACCTTGCAAAATGTGATGATTCCTGAAATAGAGGTGCAAAAATCCAAAGAACTGGGTCAGTTTAAGGGAACTGAGGAAGTTTAAAGGTGCTTAGATGGGCATGGAGGAGACATAAGTGTTAATTTTCAGGACAGAGCTGCAGGTGACACAGCCCAATAAATACAACAATTTTGCATAGCTGCAAGAAGAAACCACATTTCTTCTTCCTTGAAGAACAGAATAAATAGCAGATTGCAAAGCTAAAACGTATCGCAATGTTCTCTATGCATCATGTGTGAGCTGCTCACCTTCACGCTCACAGAAGACCTCTATGAAGAAATCAAACTTTAAAAATATTAATCTCCTGCATTCCATGCTTGAAATAAAGGATACAAATCAGTCATAATCTCTGCTGAACATCCAGCAGGCTTCGGGAAGCCTCCATATTGCCAGTTGTGTCAGAAAGATGGAACTCTTGAATCAGACTCATATGATTCACTGACTTTAATAATATGACATGGCACACTCTCCAGTCTTGAGGCCTGCCACATGCCAGGTATCCTGCACGTCTTTTCAAGGGACACCATATTAGTACTGTGGTAGGACAGCAAAGGACTTTAAAATTTCCACATTATTTTCTTTTAATTTGGACAAACACAGAACCTTTCTCCCAGATCCTTCAGAAGCTTCAGGAGTTAACATGCCATCTGGATGTCCCTGAAGTGTAACAACAGATACCAGCAGCTGCTGTTGTCAGCCTACTGCACCAAAAAGACAAAATCCAGACTCTGAACTCCCAATTATTTTTTTCCATGTAAAGACCACACATTCCAGTCTTAAGCAAGTGCAGTCACACAGAGGTATTTTGAGATGTAAACCTAACCTGCTCAGCCAGAAGTTCTGAGTGGACAACTAGTGCCAAAGACAATTTGGAAATGCAAAGGAATGACTGCATCAGCAGTGCCCAAAGCTGTCTACAGGCTTATGAAATGGAGCTACGCCTGTGTCTATCACACCATTGCAGATTTATGCATCTGCTACGGATACACGATTGCGTAAAGCTGTAGCAGCTGTAGATCTATACAATCAGAAAGGCTGAGAAGGAGGAGGAGAGGAGTGTGAGCCTGTTTTGTGAAGATTTTGAGAAGGAAAATTATTTTAATGTTTGAAAAACAGAGCTAGTGTGGATATTATCTGATGCAGACATCTAAAAGAAAGACATCACTACCAGAGGTACTAATGTGTTCTCTCTTAACAGGCATTTCTAACCTACAGAACATCTCATCCTAAGATAGACATCTAAAGTAGGTCACTGGATTGTGCTCTAGAAAGATTTATTTCTTTCCATTGCCTATAAAAAGCAACCTAGATGATTAGCTCGGATTTAGATACCTAGAATTAAGTGAGCTAAGGTGCTTTCATCATAAAATGCTGTTATTTGCTTAGTTATTTAAACAAGAAATAAAAATATTATGCTTGTGCTAAGAATCACTTTCTGGCTAGTAAAAAATTACAGTGTTGTAATGAAAAAATATAGGTTCCTTAGACATAAGGTTGACACGAAGAACACAGTTACTTCAACGTAGCTTTCCTTCATTGAAAGTTATCATATCTGAACAGAGTTTGCAAACGTATGTCCAACAGCATTGCTAGAACTTACTACACAAGTTGTACCAAAAGCTAAAGTCTCATTGAATTTGCATAATTAAAATACTTAGAGTCAGAAAAAATATCTTGTGCAACTACTGTAATTTCAGACCCCTGGCTACTGTAATGTGGTGCATTTCCATTGACACTAGCACACATCTGTTAGGTCACCCAACAACAAATTTGCCAATTTCTACAAAACTTGGAGACTCCGATAATTATCAGAACATCCACCTTTCTTTGTATCATGAGTGAGTGTAGCTGCAGCGGTGTAACAGACTGGTCTTCCACAGAAACTTCTCTGCAGTCCTGACAGCAACACTTTCAAATAGTCCAGCAGCTCCATTTGCAAACATCCCCTCATTTCTGTAATTATTATATGTTTTTTAAAAAACTCTGTTGGAGTGGGTATTTTGATTGCACTATCGTCTAACAAAGAGTAGAGGATGCACAAAGTATACAGGGATTGAAGAGTGCAAGGTGTCTTGTACTGTACAGGCCCCAACTTTGTGCAAAGCCAATGTTTCCAACACCTTGTGCACCAAAAGTACAGAGAAATTATGATTGTTGCTCCAGTTCATATATCCACCAGTGTGATGGACAAAAGCTGGATACGTAGAAGCCCCCTGGCATGACCATTTGACTATGGTCCTTACCATCCATACAAATACCTGAACATGGGCAACTTTTCTCATAACCTAAAAATCTGTCTCGTACAAAAATGAATACGCCTTGTTCTCTCTTCATTTCTATTGGTATTTGAAGTAGGTACTAAGATGAATCACATTGGTCAGTATTATTTGTCACATTCCTGACTGCTAACTGAAATATTTGTTAGAGGTTTCACCAGGAGAAAAGTCATAAGTGGCTGAAACATAAGCATCACTTGGTTCAATCTGATGATACTGAGTTTCCAGTGAAGCTGTCCAAACTGACAACTTAGGGAACCTGAAAACAAGAGGTAGAAAGACTGACCAGCATCAATGAAAATTATGGTTTAAATAATTAGACAGGAAAAAAAGACTTATCTAGTCAGAACTCCGACCACTCCCAAGTAAACATCCATTTTAAGAAGCAATTAATTTGTTTCCTTTGTTTGATAGCAATGAAGAGGCTAGAAAGGGTATCCAAAAGGAAAGTAGTAACATGAATTTACAAGGGGACAGCTGCAGCATGTTGCTTATTCAAAATTTGATCATGAACAACCTACAACTTGAAGATCAGAAAATATTTATTTTTTTTTTACCTTAAATGTTATTTCTACCTTAGCCTATGGATGTGAAATCTGGAAATCTACCACAAGTATAGGCAGATGTCTAAATGCCTTCAAAAGGCATTTTGAATGACTAGAAAAATACTAGATATTAAATGGAATGAATTTTCATATGAAGACTGCTGAAATTCCTCAGACAATGAGTCTTTAACTCTAAAATTATCAAGTAAGAAAATAGAAGTACTTGGAGTATGAGTTAATTATTAAATCAGAGCACCTGCCATTGCAAGTGTGTTGTGAAATGCTGTGAAAAAGCACATAGAAAGGGCTTGAACTAGTAAAACTGTCAGAACTTCACAGCACAGAGGCTTTGGAAATTGCATCCTATCACCGAAAACAATGACTGAATGTTCTTTACATCACAACTGTTGTTTCTTATGGCACGAATGATTCAGACTCAAATCGTGAAACAAAAAAACAGAACCTCCTGAATTAATAGACCAAGCATGTAACCACATACAGCAGATATACAGAGAGAAAAACTCTCTAAGCTTGCTGGCAACAATGAGAGTAAAATATGTTCTCAGAAATGTTGATCAGCTCATAAGTCAGTTTTGAATAGAAAAGCAGCAAGTCTTTTCTTTTGCAATGAATAATTTTTCTATTTCTGATGTAGGTCAATGCCTACTTTTTCCTAAACTATACTAGTTGTCCTTTAATTGAACAAGGGACTTTGTTTTTTAATGCATTTTTCCTTTCATTCAAACAGCTAGTGAGACCAAAATAGTAATACAGAAAAGAAAAAAAATAATAACTTATTATTCTGATATGGAACAGTAATTAACCTAAAATATCAATTATATTTCCTATAAATGTATCACAGATGTTAATATTTTTATTTTTGAATAGATATTTCTGCATCATTGGTTGTTCAGGAAAAACTAAAATAACCTAACGTTTTCCGTTCCTTCCTAGTAAGGAGTATGAACATTTCTCTTTTTTAATTAAATGTTGAAAATATGTGAGATCATTGAGATTTATATAAGCAGATTTGTCAGTCTTTTCATATTTATTTGGACTGTGAAGTGTATTTTTATGTATGCCTATGTCAAAATAAGTATATAAACCATTTTTTATTCTAGCAAGTCTTTTTTATTAGACATGGATCAGACACTGATAATGTCAGCAGACCTATTCTCTGGCTACTTAAAGTTGTGTGCATTAGAAATAGCTTCACTGAAGTCAGCAGAGTCGCAGTGATGTAAAAGCAGTGAGAGGAGAATGGGGTCCAGGGTGTTTTAACAACTGAGGCATGTGAGTAAAATCACTCCTGTCAGTCAACAGTTGCAGACTGGCCCTGTGAGTCAGCTTGGAATTCCATTTTCCTTCTGCAGCCTTGTATTGGTTTTTTATTGGTAATAAGTTTCACCCACTTAATTTGTTCCCTTACAAATGCATTTTGTCACTGCCAGTTGTCAATGGGCCTTGCACCACAAAATTCAGATCCAGACCCAAATTCAGATCATGTTCCATTTTGCCCTGAATGAAACTTCTGGCTTGGCCCATCACATAAATGAGAGTAAACCACAGCATGTGGATTTGGATGCAGGTCCAGCCTCAACTACCCTGGAGTCTGGAATTCTTCTAATCCAAGGGTTTGTTTCCAGGCTCCTTGTAATTTGTGCTATTTAATATCTGCTAATCTTTTATTTTTATTTCTTTGTCTCTCATTTCAGACTTCAGAAGTGTATTTGGGAAAAGACAGAGACAGTCAAATTAATCTTGGGATATTTATTCCAACATCAGCAGACATCTGTAGGAAGATGATAGATAAAAAGTGGGTGGCAAACAGCCGCAGATTAATGTTTAAACACACAGGGCCAAATCAAAGCAGTCAGACACTGTTCCAAAGAGATGGCAAACTGCTTCCTGAAACCATCCTGAAACAAAGATGCATTCTGTAAGATGGTGCCAGGACTGCTCACAGCCTCTCTGACCTGCCCAAGTGCCAGGGAGATGTGGAGACACCAGGCATCTCCAGCAAGGGCTGGGAAGGAAAAGCAGTCCTGCTGCCTGCAGGCTGCTGCCACGGTCACGGCTGCCTGACAAAGATGAGGACAGAAGCTGGTCACAAAGGATTGATTTCCTGCTGACTGCCCACAAGCAGGTCTTTGTGCTCTTTGTGAGGTGCGCTGCTTTTGACATCCCCATGCCTGCCCTCTCCGCAGATGTCTCCCACTGGAAGCAGCTCTCCTTCAGCAGCATTTGTGCACCCCAGAAACCACAATACAGGGAGCTGGTAGCAAACTGGAGGTGAATCAGAGAAGAACCGTGAGAGCAATTCAAGCATCAGGAATGCGCTCAATATCTTAAATAAATCAAGTCTTTCTCTGTGAAAAGGAGGAGGGGGATGAAAACATTAAAGGAATGAATTAATTAGAGATTACAGCCACCTATGAGGAATAAAAAATTGATAATCAATGGGTTTTTGGTCTGGAGACAGACACACCAAGGTTTAACATCTGCTGAAGTTGGAAGTAAAACAATTTAGAGTAGAAAAAAAGAAGGACAATTAACTGCTAGACAAACACACCAAATTTGGATTTAAAGATTTACATTGAATTTTCACCACAAATACTGGATTTTTTTCCCTAGAAGATAGTCCTCAGTTTAAGCAGGAATTAATTTTAGGAAGTTCAACTGCATGCGTTGCAAAAGGATCAGAATAAAAGATCAAAACAGGCCCTCCTAGCTTTGTAAATAAGGAATTCAATAATAAGCAGCTAAGCTCACATTCCAGGCTCCTGAGGATGCATTGCAGGCAGGAACGTGACATGACTTTCCAAAGGCTGCATGACAAATCTATGCCCAGACCTGAAAAGAGACCCCAGGAATGCTCTTTGTCCCTGCTGTGTTTCCATCCATGCCTTTCCTCTTTTAAAGCTCTCATCCCCTTCTTGCCCTGTTCCCTTCATACTTTCCTCTGTGATTGCCACCAGGTTCCATTGCTATCTGGTCTCTTCTCTACCTTTCCTCCTCCCTCTCACTCTTTTCTGGAGCCTCTCAAACACTGCACTGATGTCTTCTGCAGATGGATTGGGTTGCTGCATGTCATAGCCAGGATACAGTGCTGTTGATCACATTTTCCAGGAAACATTCGTGGCTGGCAAAGATCAGGTGAAGGAGGCACAAGAAAAAGGAAGCCTACTCCTGGAAATTGGGATCAAATGGCTGTGCAAAAGAGTCTGAGGGCTGCAGTCCTTCCTCACCAGCAGCCATCCCTGAGAACAGCATTCAGCCAGCAGCAGCGTCAGTAACAGCAACACGGAGCTGCCACTCCAGGTGAGAGGCACAGGGAGCTATATCTGCCACACAAAAGCATTTAAAACCTCCTTGGTTATCTACCTAGCTGCCATGGAGCACTCTCCATGACCATCTGAGAATTCATCCCACTGCTGACATCAGCTCAATTATTTTACTGTAATCTTACAACAGGGAGTTTCCTGTCGAGCATATGGAAATGAGAACAGACCTAGGAGTAGCTCCAGCATTGGCCCTCATAATTTTCCCAGTTTCTCCTTACCATAATATTTTGCAGTATGTATCTAAAATCTCAGCCTTGACTGTTGCTTTAAACAGTCACTTTTCCTCTATTTCCAAGTCCTTAGATCAGTTCTGTTCAAAAGAAGAACATATTAATAGCAACCTCTATATTCCCTCTAGGATGCTCTCAAGTCTTACTGTGTTTTTAATCTTTGCAGAGCCCAAAAAACCAACCACATCAGGTGATGTGAATACCAGCTTTTTTCATTTCTTTATGGATGTGACTGGTTAGGAGTTCTGCAAAGATTAAAAACCCCATTCAATAAAACTATAGATTTGAAAAAGGTGCATCATGATATGATTAACAGGGGATTCAAAAGAGAAGATAAAAAGAATATTCCTGACATCCATAGAGCAGTAAAAATCTACAGAATAAGTGGAGCAGCACTGACCTGCTCTCTAATAATGGTGAGAGATAAAACAACCTCATCAAAACTTGGAAGGCATCAGAAGCGGAAAGATTAGGCTGAGATTTCTGCATTTCCAGATTGCAAAGAGAAAGAATCTGTTTAGTTGATCTGAAACCACAGAATAAGTAAAATTGTGAAAATGGAAACCAGATCAATTTGGTTAGGATATAGGCTGCAGACTATGGTCAATGATTGGAGATGAATGAGTTTCTCGTGTGGACTGGGGGAGCAAGAAGGATCTACAGCATATAACATTTAGAATCACAGTCGGTAAGCAGAGTGACATGACTAGTGTATCATTTACCAGCTCTGACTTCGTTTTTCTCAGTTTGCATTAAGGATGCATTCAAAACTCACTTCTTCTGAGTTCTGTTTTCATCTTGTTCTTCAAGTGTCTTCTACCCTTCCAGCACACAGTCATCTTTGTGGTTTGTTATGTAACAGGATATTCTACCCTGGAAAATATATTTGTTTTTCTCGTTTGCATCTTCTCACTCTTTTCTGAAAAGTTAACCTCCTTTTTTGGGAAAACACAGTGAAACAGAAAATTACAGGCAGGAGAGATGCTTATTATTGCACCCTTTTAGTAAGTTACAAGACAGTGCCATGGCCTTGGTGTGTCACCACAGAAAGTATCTCGACCATTTGCTGTGACTTTTTGTAGGCTGAGACATTAGGAGGCAATAAAGCTCATCAGTGGGTGACAATCTTGTTCCATAGCAACTTTCTCTGCTTCAGATTATTCTTCTACAGCAGGGCATGAGGAGAATGTTTCATGAAAGCCTGCAAATGCCTGTTCTCAGGCATTTCTGTTACCTGGTGACTAGATTCCTCACCCAGCATTTTCCTTTTATTTTTCCCCTTCCAGATCACTCAAATTGAAGCCTTTGTTTTTCCCTTACTACAGACCTAATCCTTTTCTCAATATAATTACCGCCCAGTTTTTTACCTGAGTGAAAACAGTGTGAATAACAGCTAGAAGTTACCTCCATCAGACCCAAATTCTGAACAGAAACCCAAAACCCCAATATTTGCTTTACTACAACTGCACAATCTATCCTGAAACAACAACAGAAAAGACTTTTATACAAGAATAATCCCATAAAGTTCAAGTAACTGCCAACCTAAAGCTGTGCAAAAGAAAGAAGAATCAGGCCCATTTAACTGTCAGTTGTTAAATAATTCCACCATGAAGATAATACAGACTGAGCAGCAGGCTGCAGTTCTGAGTCCATTGTGTGTCTTCTAAAACAGACCGAGGTTTTTGAGATACAAGATATGACATTTGAGTTTTGGTTTTTATTTCTGATTCTCCAATATGAACAAGAGACTCGAACAGTGTTAGATACCATGTGTATACAGCACCTTCCTCACACCTAGTGTCCCCACCTGTCCAAAGCATCAGTTACCATCATCACTTGTTAACAAACACTCTCAGTAAGTTTGCAGAGGACACCAAGTTGGGTGGGAGTGTTGATCTGCTTGAGGGTAGAAAGGATCTACGGAGGGATCTGGAGAGGCTGGATCAATGGGCCAAGGCCAATTGCATGAGCTTCAACAAGGCCAAGTGTCAGGTCCTGCATTTGGGTCACAACAACCCCATGAAAAGGTACAGGCTTGGAGAAGAATGGCTGGAAAAATGCTTGGTGGAAAAGGACATGGGGTGTTGGTTGACAGCCAGCTGCATATGAGCCAGCTGTGTGCCCAGGTGGCCAAGAAGGCCAATGGCATCCCAGCCATCAGAAATAGTGTGGCCAGTGGAACTAGGGAAGTGATTGTCCCCCTGTACTTGGTACCAGTGAAGCCACACTTCAAATACTGTGTTTGATTTTGGGCCTCTCACTACAAGAAGGACATTGAGGTGCTTGGATTGGGTCCAGCGAACGGCAATGAACCTGGTGAAGAGTCTGGAAAACAAACTTTATGAGGAGTGTCTGAGGGAGCTGGGGTTGTTTAGTCTGAAGAAAAGGAGGCTGAGGGGAGACCTTGTCGCTCTCTTCAACTACCTGAGAGCAGGTTGTAACGAGGTGAGGTTGGTCTCTTTTCCCAAGTAACAAGCAATAGGAAGAGAGGAAATGGCCTCAAATTGTGCCAGGAGAGGTTTAGGTTTGAAATTTGAAAAAACTTCTTTACTGAAAGTGCTGTCGAGCACTGGAGCAGGCTGTCCATGGAAGTGGTTGAATTGCCATCCCTGGATGTGTTTAAAATTGGTATAGATACGGTACGTAGAGACATGGTTTAGTGGTGGGCTTGGTAGGGCTAGGTTGGTAAAGTTAGATTAATGGTTGGACTTGATGATCTTAAAGGTCTTTCCCAACCTAAATGACTGTATGATTCTATCATTCTATAGTCTGTTTGTGCATTCGTTACCCTTAGGGAGAAAAACGTCAATCAACACTGGTCTCACTGCATTGTGTGACTTCATCACAACCTCTGTGATACATTTAGCAAGGGAATATGTCATAAACAGCAGGGTAAATTTATCTTTAACAGGTGATGATTGCTTAGTTTTGAATCAGACCTATTTTAATTGAAAGAGGAGACAGTTACTGTACTCTTGACATAGTGCTTTTCCCTGTACTGCCATATCTTATTAACAAGACACAAAGACATGAAAGCTTAGAGTTTCCTCTGTGTGGTCACACAGTACCACATTTGATTGTCCTAGCCAGATTTTTACTTTCCCAACCTTCTGAAACTCTTGCAGTTGAAATTTCACAATGTTTTCTTGAGCAGCATCTGTGCAGCAGAAATACTCCATCTCCAAAAAGGCTTGGGAAGACAGACTGCTTCCTTACACGTGGCTGCTTTTGTCAGCACATAAATCCATCCCTGAGAGGCCCCAGCAAAGCAGTGTTGATCCAGGAGGGAGTGCCTCAGTTGAATAGGAGGGGTCAGTCATTCTTAGTCTGACTGAGAAAAACAGGGAGCTGGGAAAAGCCCAGCAGCCTGGAACTTTATAGTTTTAAAATTTTCAAGGTGCTTTTTGTGATAATGTAAATTCTTCAACAGACAATTCCACAGGAAATTACAGAACATTGTCAGGGCATATTATTTAACTGCAAAAGATGGGCATCATGCATTGCAGAACATTGCAGATGAATTGCAGAAGAATCCCACAGGAGACAGCACAAGGAAGAAACTTGCAGTATCAGACAGTTCCTCACAGGCAGACACTGATCTCATGGGATTTGAAGGGACTTTTGCTACTACTTCTATTGCAGGAAAATCATATTTTCCCAGCTCTCTGGGGGTCACAAAATATTTCTAATTCTCTGGAACGTTCAAGGGTTGCCTTCCATAGCTTGGTCATGGACAAAACCAATGAGGGAATAGCTCTGGCAAATGTCCTTGGAAGAAAGACCATTTGTAGCAGGAAAAAGATGCCTGATGAAGTACTAGATGTCAACCTGCACACATGAATTTAATGTGATATTGCAGCTGTCCCCTCTCTGAAGAACAATTGCTTCACTAAAAGCCTATATAGCTTATCAGGAGTCCCTGCTTTCCATCAAGGATCATGGAGGATCAAACTCTTGGCATATAGCAGGGAAACTTCCTTTCCCAGATATAGTAGAAACAGCTTCTAGTCCTCACATCTTCCAACCATTTAGGGCTGCTTTAAAAAAACCTCTTTGACTGCTATTTCTCTACACTAATCAAAGGATCTGAGTCTCTATCAAAGAAGTCAAAGATGCTTGCAGGGTCTTTGGCACACACAGAACTGATCTCACTACTTTCCATTTCAGCCTATAGTTTCTCAGCAACTGCTTTGGCAATACTTTCAAGTGGATCAGCCTCAACTGTTGTCAGCTTACAGCATCCCAGTTTGCATGCCCTACTTAATTGCTTGAAATTCAGAGGTATTGAGCACCTGGGATTCTGGTGGAATTTAATGAGGGCTGTGGCTGTTTCCTTACCTCTGAAAAGTGAGGCTCAGAGGACTTCTTTTGAAGATGTCAATTGCTATCTTCTACCTTGACTTCCCATATTATTTCCAAACAATCTTCTATCAGTCCCCAAACTGGTAGGTTTAGCTTTTGAATGTTAAGTGTCCTGGTCTAAGGCATCAATTTTAGTCAAATTTCATCTTGTTTTAAAAGGGACAGGGATTATATTACTTTGTAATTCCCTCTTTGTTCTCCTGTATATCAAATATGAATTATTGACAGAATCACCCCAATCTGTCACATTTGATGAGGCGCACATACCATGGGATACATTAAATAGAGAATATGCCAGTGAATCTGAAAGAGAATTAATTTCTAATTCAGTATGTGAAACCAGCAACAATGAAGAACATTATGAAGCTTTGTGACCTAACAGTAGCACTAATAATGAAAGGTTTCAGTGAGGTCTAACAACATAAACTAGAGTCGCTTGTAAAAAAAAGCTTAAAAACAGACACATGCACAAACACACACATGCTGTCCAACTAGCAAATACGATTTAAGGACCACATTCCAAGGCTTTTAGTCATGTTGAATGGTACCTTCCCATCCATGAATAACCTCACTGAACCAATGGGACATTTGTGGAACAAGGTACTATTCAGCTCAGGAGCAGAGCAAAAGGAATCAGAATCCAGCCCAAGGTTAAAAGTAAACAGGAAATTCCAGCAGCATATCTCACAGTAGTCAACATGAAAAAAGAGTCAGTCTCCAGTGGTGCACATACTGAGATACTGCAGCCATCCCCACACACCAGAAAAAAACTGCAAAATAACTGCAATATCCCATATGACTGTTACCAAATCATCTCCACTACATATTTGCACATTGCTGCTGGTTGGAGAACTCTATAGATAACAGGTACTATAGTGCTAGCTCTGTAATACTAGATAGTGCCTGCTTCAAGGAGGTTATGATCCAGTAGCATATCCAGACAAATGTATATAGAGAACGAATGGCATGTATCATGGTCATATATAGTTTAGCAGTGGAGCTAGAAACAAAACCTTCAAGGCTAATGCAGTGTCTAGCTCTTACTTGTCACCACCACATACCTTATGTGATAACCACCACTGTGTTGTTTCACAGGCTCTGTACACATATTGCCGGATGATCAGTGGGGAATCACCTGGCTCATTAGGCATCCCTCAGGCCTCGACTTTGCAAGATTTTGTTTAAAGTCTCTTTACATGTAGGAGTGTTTCACAGTCATTACCTGATGCATGAGGAGTGGATTTGACTCTGCTAGGTGGCTGCCTATCTACCAGGCATTACAGTGTCAGGTATATATTCAAGGATACAACACATATGAAACTTCATGTCAAACCATACTAAGAAAGGAACCAATAGCATAAATTACTGTAAAAGAATGTATGAACACATAAAGACACGAATCAGACTAAACTACAGGGGACTAACCTGTAGGGTCAAGTGTCCTTTCCATCTCCAGTCAGTTATTCACAGTAAAAATATAATATTAGCTTAGTAGTTAACCCCTCCTCTCACTTCTTCTTGGATGGAATAGGAGATCTTCTTGGTAAAATTACATGACATTTCAATATTCTGAGAAAAACAGCAGAGATGTGGAAGTTATTCTAAAATTTCAATATTGTGAGAAAAATAGCAGAGAAGTGCAAGTTATTCTAAAAATGCAACTTGTGTACAAACGCTACTGAAATCCTAGAATGTATATTAATTATAAATTAGCATGGGCAATTTGGCTTGCACATTTTAAGCAGAAAAAAAAGAAAGCACTGAAATTGGAAGTGTCTTTCTGAGCTACTGAGCTTGCTCTTCTTCACAGAGTACATCAATTTGACTGTAATTAACTAAGCAGTAATTAAAAGATCCAGAAAGAAGGTTGTACTATAGTTGTGGAGAGCTTATAAACAGTTGAAGCGCAGTATCTTCATACCCAGAAAAATTAGTATCAGTGAACCAACTGCTGAAAGCAACTACAGGGACTGACAGAAAATGAGAAAAGTAAGGCCAGTGAGACAGCACATATGAGATACAAAGAAATGACACTCTGATGATGGCTATGAGAAAAGCAAAAAATAATGAAGACTAATTCCATAAGTAAGATTAATCTTATTCCAACTTTCACTTGAAATTCTTTCCTCAGCAGAAGGAAAAAGAATCAGTAACACAGACTTCTGCCTCTTGCCAGCAGGTATGATGAACAGAGCATAAAGGCAAGTACGGGTAGATGGGCAGACAACAATCCATGCCAGGTTTACTTATTCAATCATGGATGTCAGCAATGTTACCTTCCACCAAACTTAAATCTAAACAGTAACTCACATTACTGATGTAAAATATGTTGCTGAGGTCCCACTAAGCCATTGAGGTTCCATTGCTGGGTTATTGTCTACCTGATGCATCTTAGAAAGAGTTGAACATCCATGTGAAATAATATTCCAATAATGACCCAAAAGATCTTCCTGAAAAGCTCATATTGTACCTGAAAAAGAATAAATAATACTTTCCCATGTGCAATGACAACCAAAGGATGTGCCATGGACTGAGACAGAGATGACCACCCTTTCCTGCTCTTTGAATATTTCCGAGTGTGGGGCAGTGATGATACCATGTACCATGCACAGTGACAGACTGCAGACCACAACAAGGCATCCTCTTCCTACCAGTACCTCTCAACTTTTAGATACTTCCCACTACAGAAACACCAGGGTGCCACTCCACATTTTCAGCTTTGTTCGAAGGCTTGATTACAGGCACACCAGGCTTTTCTGGTGTCAGTGGTAGGGTGGAAATCCTCCCTTTTCATCTCACTAGAATGGGAACTACAAGATTCAGCTCCTGCCAGTGGGGTTCAGAAACGCCAGAGCAAACAGACTGTGAAGACTCGCCTGATCTACCAGGGACCACATACAGCATTGCGTCTCAGAAGTTCCCGGTCTGCCTTTCTATTCTTCCGTTATTTACATCTTATACCAAGGCTGAAGGAGCATTATTCCCTGGCTTCACAGACACAGATCACTGTAGCTGCTGACTTTAAATCTTCAAGTGTTTAACTCTCTATTCTGTTACTACATGCTGGCATTCACCATCATCAACTCTGCAACCCAATCTCTTCCTATACTATCAACCCTTTTTTCACTTCACTCTAAAGAAACTTATATTAAATGCTAAGCTGAACTAATGACTTCTGTGCCAGCTTAATTTACCAAAAGACTAATCAGACAACAATTTAATTGATGCCCTGCTGCAGATGCCCTTGAGGTTCCATCTGAACAGCTTACCAACATCACTGCTGTTTCTTTTTCCTGCTAACAGAGCCACTTAAAATTATTAGAAGTACTGTGTGCTGTTCTCTGCTAGCTTAGTTTCCTCATTTGGGAATTTTTTAACTTTTCCAAAGATAGCTTCTGGCTCTTTTGTCCAGTCCTGGACAGACTTTATTTGAAGGAGAAGGAGAAAAATAATAGAAAAGCACAATAATGACTCCTCTCTTTTATTCAAATTTCTCAGCTCTCAAAGCTTTGACTAGACTTAAGAAAAGGTGATAACCTTTTAAAATTAGCTTTGCCTTTTCTTCCCATGCCGTAAAAATGACTAAAGGATCCTTATCCAATCGCACCCATTAATGAGCCCTGCAAGGTACACACAACATAGACTGGTGGCTTTGCTCTGTTTTCTGATCAGGATAATGACTACATCTTCTATGACTCTTCTCAACACTCTCCAAATCTGTAATACTACAAATAATAGAGACATTAATTTCTGTTACATAACTAGATAAGAATCACAAGCTAAATGTTCAGTGGCAATTATATATCCAATAATAAATGAGATCAAATAACACAAGAAACTCATTACCAGAAACTTCAAAAAATTTTATTTACATCAGAATTTTTACCATTATTGTGCTCGCACATAGTTAAGTACAATTTCAGGCATGCCTTATGTTGAAACATAGTGTTGATTGCAAGATATCTTCTGGTTGCAATGTTCTTCATTCAAAATTTGCCTTTGACCAATTTACAAAAAAATTTATTGGAAAACAATATCTTGCATATTATTCCTTGTGGCACACTGCCAGAAGTTCTGCTCAGCAAATTCATGGAAAGATTGACTCACAAAGTACCTATTCATTTACTCCAGATCCTCAACATGCCTTCAAAATTCCTGGCTGAGATAAGGCTAAGATTTAAAAATGCTAGGTGTCGAATAATTCATGCTGCAAGCTTTCACCTTCTTGGCCACTGCTTGATATCCAGCCCAAAACACTGTAGGGGAAGACACTATCATTATCACTGCTTGTTGACATCCATAAAGGGTAGAATAGGTGGAAGGCACAAGGCATGTCATATGGAGGCCTTTCAACAATTAATTTACTCCAGAAAGCAATGGTCCTGAATTGATAGCAAAGGAAAACAAGTGCCAGCAAGGTGGCCTTGAGGTGTTCTTAAGAAGGCAGAAGACATCCAACATCTAGAGACCTATTTCAAGGTGAAACTTGGGAATTAGATGAGAAAGGGTCACTTATTCATAGCTCTTCCGAAGGGTCCTGTAAAAGAGGTCTTTAGAGTCAACTTTAATCAACTGTGAACAGCGGTTTCCTCTGCAAAAAGCTTGGCTCCCACATTTTCACACCACATTCTGTAACTTGAATCTATATTTAATTCATTTTTCCCTTCAGACTACAGGGTATTTAGCCATCTGTGACATGGTTACACCAGCTACCAGATTCCCTCCGCTGCTATGAATGCTGACAATTCTATAAAGTCTAATTGACGACCTTTTTAAAAGGACCCAGATTAAGAATAATTAGCACACAAATGAGTAACGCTCAAGATTCCAGTGATGTAGTGATTTGATCAAATTCAGCATACCTTAGGGGAGATATGCGAAGCAGCAGTATAAATAACGATCAGATCTATTGCAAGGAAAACACACAACAGATATTTTATATTTATATGCTCATATTCCTTATTAATGGAAGATTAGCCTCAGAAAAAAAGTTATTGTAAGGAAATTGAGAAATCATTTAATTAATCATGATTTAGAAAGTAAAGAAAACCTTCATACAGTTAAGTGCCAAGGCAGACAAAAGTGATTTAATACTGAGGGAAAGAGCTAAGTCATGGATAATAGAATATGTATGGAGAAACTCTATACTTAGAAAGAGGTACTTACCAAGAGTACCCTGTGTGGGCATCTGTGTGTCTGTGCACATACTCAGACTCACATACACCATTAATCATGCATTCCTGTGGAGGTATCTGGGTAGTTAGGTAGAAAGGGAGGCTGACAAGGATAGCCGCCTACATTAAGGACCACAAAGGAAAAAGGAGCACCAATGAGTTCATGCTGACCTTCTTTCTTAGAGCTGATAGGCAGAAATCATAGAGAAGCAAGGGAGAAGGTCTAGTACACCCTAAGTACAGGTACTGAGAATATTTAAGAGTGGTGAAACCTTTCCCTCCTGGTGGAGGCTTACTTTGACGATGGGTGAGAAGCGTGCAGCACAGAGGTGCCATGTGGTCACTGCAAGCTTGCCTTCTTGTAGTCCTGCGAGAAGTACCCTGTGTTTTACATTACAAGAAATGGAGTTTGACAGAGTTTGGCAACACTGCTGGTGTGATGCAGGTCTCTGTCCCAGTACCTCACTGGAGTTCTTGGACCCTGTGCCTTGCAGCATATGCAAGCCATAGTCTGCCTCTTCTCCTCCACCACTGTAGGCCAGCAGAAGCAGAGGAGCACTGTGACTTCCACCACCTCTCCCATGCACCAGGATACGGCACAAGGAGGATACAGCACATACCAAAACAGGAAGACAGAGCACAGAAGTATCACATAGCAAGGAGCTGTCAGCCTGCTGGCCCCAAAATAGAAGTGCTACTTGAAGTGTTAATACAGACCTTGCTGCGAGATATCTCGGCGTTTCCCCTCAATGCCAGAGGACTACACCCTTGTGACATCCCAGTGGGGTGTGGAGGAGGGAGGGTTAAACCTCATTTTACAGAAAAAGGGTGATGCACCAGACAGATTCAGAGACTTGCCTAAGGTGGGAGTGTCAGCCCACTAAACTGTTGACTTCACATTATGTTGCAGCTTTACAACTCTCATTATTTAGTCTTTTACTGAAAATTCAGCCACATTATTAACGTAATTTGTTTCAAACAACACC
Source organism: Aegotheles bennettii (assembly GCA_013398125.1). NCBI lineage: Eukaryota > Metazoa > Chordata > Aves > Caprimulgiformes > Aegothelidae > Aegotheles > Aegotheles bennettii. Next base: position 73,961 of record VZRW01006479.1, on the reverse strand, counting down.
AGCTGGTCATGATGAAGTTCTCATTAAAATATATCACCATGATAGTGTGTATATATATATATATATGTATATTTATCACAGGTGGGCTGTAACTACCTCTCAACAAAGAAAGTCTGCTCTTACTGATACAGCCACTTCAGTGGATGTACTTGAGTTAAGCCGTACTAGCAAGCAAGCCACAAACTGGGCTGCTGTATGGACACTGGTGTTGCCTTTTTTCACACACAGCCTTGCAACATCTGGATGAGTGTCTTGCCTTGTTATTTGTGTTTCAGCAATTGCGTCCACAGGGGAAACCCTAGAAATCTAGAGTAGAAAGCCTATGTCCCTTCTAGACTTTGGGAAGCATATCAGAAAGGCACTGGAAATGGGCAGAGCCACATCACGTCCCAGTTGCAGGGTGGCTGTGCTCATCCAGGCTCTCCTATGTGGTCCCCCTTGGCATAGCACAGAACTCAGCCTTAGAGCTTGGATGAAGGGGAGACATTCAAGTGAAGATGCAACCTCAGCAAGATAATTTCAGAGCCTTTAGAAATGGACTTAACCTCTTCTGGCCAATGCTGGAGATAAGAAGAGATCTTTGATCTTAGCTGATATCACCACTAAAATCTAGGAACTTTTCAGTGCAATATCTGTGGTAGTGGATCTCTATGCTGGATCTACTCTGTGAGGAACACCTAACCAGATGATTTCCTGGTGGTTATTCCCTCCTACCTAAATTATTCTGTGAATCCAGCTTTCATTTTATAAAACATAGAAATCTGGTCAGGAATTGAGTTAGTTTTGGACTGTTTTGTTTTTTCTTTTTTTCCTTTCTGTTATGACACAACCTCTGTAGTTGATATTTTTAGCATGGAACAGGCTGTAGATGTGTTTCAGATAGAGGAAAATGTCTTGCAAGGAGATATCTCTAGTTGGTTGACATGGAAAGCAAGGACAACCTTGTCTCCTAGAGGGGAAAAATGCATTAATTTTTGGCAGCATTTCAGAGAAGATTTTTTATTTAGCTAGGTTTTTTGCTGTTCTATAAAGTTCACTCAGCATTGTCTCCTACTGTCGTGCTTACTAAGCAGGCATGCTTACTGAAATCTGCCAACTTAGTCCAGCCTATATTTAGATTCAGGAAGTTTTATTTTGTTCTATCTTTGATAATATCTTTTGCAAGTGATAAGAAGAATACTCTTGGTTCCATACTACCACAAATCTTTCATTTGTGGTAGCTAATGAAAGTTTAAAACCTATTAGATTACAGAAAGCAGGAGTAAAAGTGACTCTAAATATGGTCTTATCTCCTCAGTGGCAAGTTAATGACAATGTTACCAGTGACCTCCCAGAACCTCCTACCCCAAAATTCTCTTTTAAAAGTTATGTACTGAAGACATTATATCTTCCTACCAGCCCAAGTATACTACATGGAGGGGTCACTATTACAAATTTATTTTTCTATATAGCATCAGTAAAATCTCAGAATAGTCTTTAAGTGAGACTTAACTGGTGTATAAAATCTTGCTGACACTTTAATAGAGCCTGGGGGGCTTAGTTTTGACAAACTCTCAATTGCAAAGGAGACTGTTAAAACTCAGGTAAAGCATGTATGCTAAAAACACATGTGAATAAGAAGGCCAGAGCAAAATACAGAAAAGAAAGGTCAGTAACACTATTAACCTTGGCAAATAGACATCCATGAAGCACAGCACTGCATGAATGTCACCTTAGCCCCATGCATGAACTTGACCCAACCTAACTTGGGTGCCTTTGGATGCACAGGAACCCAAGCTGGACAAACTAGCTCCCAAGGAATTGAGAGCTGACCCTACAAGCTAGTTTGTCTGTGAAATGTTCCTTCTCCAGTCACATAAATTCTTTTCTTAGGTCCCCAGATCTTGGAAGAAGTCCAAGTTCCAAACCTGGAAGCAAATACACTCATCCTACCACTAGTTATGCAAAATTTAATGTCCTTGATATCTGTATCAGGAAGGGTTTCACAGAGATGCAAAAGGAGGAATCCCAGCTTCACAGCAAGACGAGCAATTGCTTACTTACAGACATGGTCTCATAGCCTTTAAAAAAGAGTTTCCTAAATTTGTTTTACACCAGTATCATGACAAAGGCAAGCACATCAAGGAGAAGACATTCCACTCTGTCAGTGCCACTTTGAGATTGCATCCCCTGCAATGCAGTGTGCAAATCCTGCAGTTAAATTTCAGTTATATAGTTCAGATCACTCATTTAAAACAGTGTTTTTTCTTATAGTCTCCACACAAATCAACACTTGATGACTAAGATTTCTGGCCTTACAGCCCTAAAAGAAGCTCCTACGTTTTGAGATATGTATGGTTCACACAGAAAACATAGCAAGACGATACCAAGAGTTTGCTGCATTCTATCTAGGGTGATCTCATAAATAACACACCAGTTCAAAATCATGCCAATAAAACCTCATAAAAGTACTATCCAGTTTGTCCCATGTTTATCATTAAAAGGGAGCAGTCATATTTATAAAGCTTCATTCTCGGGCTGTGTATCTTCATCAAAAATACAAAGAGAAAGAGAACAAAGAATTTTTTACAGCAGATACTTTCAAAAAGGCATTTTTATTGCTTTGGGTCTTGCTTTTATACAGTTCTAGGGCCAGCCCTGAAAAAAACAACATGCTGGATTTCATGTTTGGATAAAAGGCCGTCCTGTCTAACTCCATAATCTTTCCTTTAGGTATGGAATGACTAGTGACTCTTCTCCCTGTTTCAAGGAAAAGACAGGTGAAAAGGAGAGTAGAAGATCGTGTGATAAGTGTACCTAAACTTTAAAAAGGGTTCTCAGGGGGAGGGTGGGGGCTTTGGAGGAAATATATGTCTGTATGTGTATGCATGCAATTCTTGCTTATCTTGTTCATGTGAGTTTTTCTCTTGACTGAGGTGTGTGAATTACTGTAGAAACGTAAAAGTAGAAGTGCTCTCAAGAGGACATCTGTTCCACATCACTGACAGATGTCTGTCTGACCCATTTTCAGGAACTGAAACAAGGATTCCAGAATATCCTTGGAAACCCTGCTCCAATGCTGTACCATCCCCATAGCCAGAGCATCTATCTGAATTCCATCTAGTCTGCGTATCTCTTGCTTCATCTTAATCTATCTATTTTTTTTACACGATTTTTAGACAGGGAGAGTAAGTAAGTGTCCTTTTCTTTACAACATTTTTAACAACATTTTTGCATACTTTTTGTGTGTTATGCCTCTTTACTTCACTAGGAAAAAGAACTCAGTTAATTCAGTTTTTCCTCACAGAAGATGTTTTCTAAGCTTTATTCTGTCTCCTTTCAAAAGGAGAATGATTTCCAAATTGTCTGTACTTTAAAATGTCTCATCACTGTTGGACACAGACATAGTATTCCCAGGTCAGGCCCCACTACCCAGGGCAGAAGTAAATAGTTACTTCCCAGTTATTCATAATATTACTATTAATTCATACCATTTTTAGTATTAGGGAATTTAGTCTTCACACATCTTCGCACTTCTGGATTTCATTTTGTCTGTGGTCTGTGCTAAGCCTCTTTTCTGAAAACTTTTCCAAAACTAGTAGTTTCCCATTTAATATTTGTGCATTTGATTTTTCCTTAAAAGTGATACTTTGCATTTGTCTTTGTTAAATGTCACCCTATTTATTTCAGATTCTTTCTTCAATTTACCAAGCTAATTTTGTATTCAAATCCTGTTCTCTAAAATGTTTGCAGCCCCTCCTAGTTCAGTATCATATGCAATTTTTAAAAGTTTTCTACATATTCCATCATCAAAGCTGAAAATATTGAATAATACCAGACCTAAGACAGACTTCTGTGGTATCTTATTTGATATGTTTTCCCAATTTGACAACAAGCCATTGATAACTGTTTTACCGATAAGCCAAATTTTTCAAACAGTTTTGCACCCATCATGTAATAACTTAATCCAAACCATTTTTCTCCAGTTTACTTATGAAAATGTCATGTGGATGTGTGTCAAAAGCCTTACTAAAGTCAAGATCTATCACATCTGCTTCTTCCCTCTTATCCACTGGGCCAGTTACCCTGTCAAAGAAGGAATTTAGATTGCTTTGATGTGATTTGTTCTTGACAAACCCATGCTGGCTGTTTCTTATCACCTTATTTTCCTCTAGGTGTTTACAAATTGATTGTTCAATAATTTACTCCTGCATTTTTCTCTGTATCAAAGTCAAACTGACTGGCCTATAATTCCCTGGGTCTTCATATTTCCCCTTTTTAGAGATAGGTACTGTGTTTGCCTTTTTCCCATCCTCTGGGACCTCACCCATTCTCCATGAGCTCTGGGATAATTGTTAATAGTTCAGAGATCACTTCACCTAGTTCTCGAAGAACTCCAGGGTGAATTTCATCAGGCCCTGTTGGCTTGCATATACCTAACTTATCTGAATATTCTTTAACCTGCACACATTTTTCCTGTAAATTGAACAACTTGCTGCCCAGCATGTGTTACACAGTTTTAAAGCTCAAAAGGAATATTTCTAATACTGTAGTTTTAATTTATTTTGACTAGTAAAGCAGTTACCCATCACTCCACAATGTCAATGGAGAAGAGTGGTTATATCCACTAAATAGCTTATGCTCAGGAGGAAAGACATCTCTAAATCCAAACATATGATGTTTCAAGAAGTGCCTGCTATTCTGCCTCTGGAGATTAGCACTCTGTGGGCAGTGGCCCACATGAAGCCCAGTTAGACTTCAGCATCCTCTCATGGTCCCAAAGCCTGCTTTAGGGCAGGTCCAGGGCAGGTCTAGCTGCAGCAGCTCAGCAGATGCTTCTTACTTCACCTGAGTATAAATCTAGCCATTAGACATTTCTCCACCTATTTTTCCCAAACTTGAAAGTGTTTACAAAACATGTAATGCCATTATACAATCAAGCTTCATATAAAATGCAACAAGCCCATCCAGCAGGACATAAATCAAAAATACATTGATCTAGAATTATACCTATGGGTCTATACTGGTTCTCTTCCTCAAATACGGTTTCTTCAAGCTAGGTAGAGGTACAGAATGACCCTTACCTATTGTTCTTCTATCTCACCAGCTCTGCTCCTGTTTACAAAGCAGTCTGTACCTCTGTCTCTCAAATGCACACTTGACATACTTGCTGTACTTGCAATTAGGGCAAAAGAAGCCCATTGTTCATGTTTTCCCTTGTCTTTTCTACCCAAGTATTTCTCACTGGGGACCTAAAACGCAACATATTGATTTTTTTTCTTTTTTTTTCCTTTCTAAATGGCTTGTTCTTTTTTATTATGTTATCCTGGTGGTTTTAATTTCTTACTGCCTACTTTGATGTAGCTACCTAAAGACAGCCAAAGATGAAGTTCTAACCCTAAGGCCTTGAAACAAAAGATACAGCATCTTTCTCTGTCCCTCAGAACCTGAAATAAAATGGCTTAGTTGAAAGAAATCTACAGAAAGGAGGGTGTGAAAAAACCTTTCCATTTCCTTACCTGTCGATTAACACAAAGGATGCACCTTGGACACTGGAATGGCCTTTGTCACTGGCAAGAATCCATCTTTCAAACTATCCTTAGGTTACAAAATTATCCCAACTCCAATCCCCTGGTGAGCTTTGTGACAGTCAATGCTGTGCTTGCTGGGGTGAGCATCAGGGAAGCCACCAGGAAGCCACATGAGCACAAGATCACCACAAAGATGGCAGCAACAAATGAAGAAACTTTGAGCAACTATATTTCACAAGCATGCAAGCATATCATCCATAGCTCAGGTGGGGATTCCTTGAAAAATAAAATTCTCTGACTGCTTTTATACTCGATGAAAGCATCACTAAGTTAAAGGTTTCTGAATGAAAAGTATTAAAAAATACTTTATTTGAAGAAAGAAATTGGGGGCAGGAGAGGGGGGGGAAGTCTCTGAGGTCAAAAATTGCAGAGACAACCAGTGATGCCACCCGTAAACTCTGCCTGTACTTCAGCCGGTAGTCACAGAGTTGGTTAGACTGGACTTCAGACAGTCTTCAGTCCACCCGACACAAAGTATGGGCTCTGACCCAGGATAGAGAACCCATGGCTTCTCTGGGCAACATGTTCTTGGGTCAGGTCACCATCCTGGGGACTAAATGTGCCCTCTTTGTCACAGTCCAACCCCCCCTTTTTCAAGATGTGTCCTCTCACCCTGTCAGTGTGTGTCTCCTAGGAGAGTCTGGCTGCCAGTCCTTCTCCTCCATGAAGCTTTCTCTACATTCAACTTGGCCCAGTGCATGCATATGTCCTACCTGTGGCACAGAGTTTTGCATTTGCCTTTTCTGAAATTTGTGATGTTCCCGCCAGTCCATTTGTTCAACTGTCAATTACTATAGGTCAGTTACTACTTCTGCACTGAGATCAGTCAGCAACGACCCTGCAGAGAGACAGAAATGCAGGGTGAGAGACCTGGAGATAGATAACAAGGCAGAAAATGGGCAGGATAATATAGTAAATTCCACCAGATGATTCAGAGACTCATCAAGAGCTAGTATGAAGTACAGTGACATGAAACTGCCAGAACTTCAGTCTTGCCAGTCCCTGACATGATGCCACCAGAAACACTGACAGTAACAAGATCTTTTGCGAGGAATCTTGGCAGGGAGAAAACAACTTTAATGGTGTTAAACTCTTCTCCCATTCTCACAATGATCCATCCAGTCTAGGACTGACTTTTACAAATAGGAAAGCCTGGAGGAGCATTCTTTAAGATGTAATGGAGCTGTAGAGGAAGGCTTCATTTTTCTTAGCTGTAAGACACCTGTATTCCAGAAAGGAATAAACCTCCATAATGTTAATTGCAGACAAACATCACAGGCATAAATTGACAGTAAGGTCTGAAGATGCTTTTTTGTAAGGGAAAATGGGATGGGCAAAAGCAGAGGAGTACATTCATATCTGGAGCCATGTTTAAGGTTCCTTTCTATTTATGAGGAGTGAGGCTTGGAAGCTGAGCTGCAGTTCAGGCCAAGCACAGCTCCAGCAGAATGGAGAACCGGGGAAAATAAAGCAATTATGTTCAACTTCAACACAGATTAGTGATAAATATAATGATTCATGCACTCTAGAAGCAGAGAGATCAAGCTTATTGCAACACACAAAAAAGCACAATTCAACAAAAATATGTTCACCATAAAACCAGAAAAGCTGCTTTCTAGCATTAGTTGCAAAAAGAGGTTTCCATTAATGCCTCTGAAATAAAAGCACCAGCAACTCACAGCCCTTAAAATAATTCTGTCTGCTTTCTGTGACCAGACCAGGCTCAATGTTTTCTGAGCAATGGGACAGTAGGTCATAACAAGGCACCTCTGGCCTTTAGTAAGTAAGTACTTACTAAGTAAGCAAGCACTTGCACCTCACCTTCTTCTCTGCAACTCCTAGTGTACTCTGTGAAGATAAAGTTCACAGAAATCCTAAAAATACACACCAGCAGCAGATGTGCCCTATGCTACAGGCAGAGCCAGCTCCACTAATGTCAGTGTGTTGCCAAGTTTTGATTTGGTTCCAGAGATGAAGTTGTACTTTCCTTGCCTCGATCAAGAACTACCAAAAAATGGCCATCTTCAGCACATGCTGATCAACACCTTCTTTTTCAGTAATGTAGAATAAGGCAGCGGAGAGAAGAAAGTGTCAGTCTCATGCGTGTTTGCCCTGGGCATACTTTAAAACCAAGCCACCCTCTTGTGAGTTAGGTTGGTGTTTTCCTGTTACAGTCATGTTTCCTTCAAAAATGTGCCTCCAAAATGTGTGTTGAATCTGCACATTGGAGAGGTGAAGAGCTCTCTTCACTGGCTGCAGTGACAAACTTCAATAGGGTGTGATAGCCAGGGGCTCATTTCTTAATATTTTGAACATACTATGTTAATATATACACCAACATATGTTGGTATGTTCCTGCAGTTTCACTGTCAAGCTGAAAGCCAAGAGAGATATTATAAGTTCACGTGTATTTGGTACTCCATAAGAAGACTCTTCTCTTTAACTTGGTCTGGAGTGAGACCTTGACAGGTCTTTCCCCTGCTTATGCAGGATGCATCTCAGCCCCTAATTCCCCAGAATTTTCATCAACTTCAGTTCAGCTGCTCTGCTGAGATCTCTGAGCTGGCAGATTTAGTTTGCTTAACAAATTCATTTTACTCAGAGAGAACAACCAAAACTTAATGAAATTATTTTTATGGGGGCAATTTTCTCCAAAATACATTTAAAGTCATATTTTTCAGTGTGTTCATTAGTTATGATACAGAAATCCACCTATGAACAGATATAGACAGTATGGCCCAAAGAGAAGGTTCTGTTTGTTATCCACCTCTGAGGGAATGACTATCTCAGTAAGAGAGAACTGAAGATCAAGAACATGCATTTCACATAGAAATATCGTATAAGTAATATCAAAACTCTGAGTTTATTCCAGACAGTCAAATCATAAAATCTGTCTTGAACAATTTAATCACTGATCGGAAAACGAAATTCACTCCTCTCCAGTTCCTCTGACACTGGCAAGAAGCATGTCTTTCTTTGGTCAGGGGAAGTGCAAGCTTGGCAGGCCAGGTGGTTATGTGGCCTATATCAAAATGAGAAGTTAGCATGAATGGCTGCTTCCTCTGTTTATGCAGCAAATTTGGCCCTTGACAAGGATGTCAGTCAGTTGCCAGGCTTTTCTCCCACTCTTCCTTCATGTTTTTTAGCAGCCTTCAAGCTCATTTCTTTGTTCTTTCAACATAGGAGGTGATCTGTGTTGGGCAGCCAGTAAAACAAATTTATGAACTGTCTGAAAAAGCACACCAGTGCTCAAGCGGACTCTGTTGTTTGTTTGGGTTATTTTTAAGGGTAGGGCCATGGTATTGGAGGCAGGTGGTCAGATCCTCAGCTGATATAAACCAGCACTGCTTTACTGGCTTTAACACAACAGGGCTACTTCTGGTCAGCCCCTCACTGCTGTAATTTGGCTGCTGGAGAAACATCAGCAGAAGATCTGACCTACCTATTACTTTGTTCATGCCAAATAACAACTACCTTTTCTCCTTCCAGTGGAGTCAGGATAATGTTGCTTTCCTGGGGTGCCATTGTAAACACAATGTTGAGAGGACTTCTAAAAATGTTGTTTGAATCACTGTGGGCCAGGATTTGAAACAAAGGAGATCTGAAAGCACTAAACTATGTCTACAAAATGCAAGCCTGCACTTGTGCACTCAGCTGTTCTGAGGACTTGCAAAGGGCATGTTGTGTTTGTATGCACTTTAAATAGTGTGCTGGCCTGTAAACATTCCTTTTATGAACTATGGCTAGCAAAGGGAAACAAAATTAACAAACAATTAGACTTATTTTTTATGTCTTTTCCTTCCTCTCAGCTCCCCTTCTGTTTCTCAGCCAGGTACATTGTCATGCTGAGATAAGTACACACAGAAGTGGAGAGAGAGAGGGAGAGAAAGATGACCCTTCAGATTCCATTGCATTTTTCACATGTGTACCAACAGCAATGCCTGTGTCCTACTCCAACTCTGTCTCAGGGAGTTGTATCTTACCTTGTTAATGACCTCCCCAGAGTTTTTCTTGGATGCAGGTTTTCTTTCTTAGTTTTCTATCCTAAACAGTCTCTCTTCCTTTGATCTAAAGCTTACAGCTACAAACACCATTTGAGCACTGCCAACATAAGGTTTGACTTGTATGTACTCTGCTTTTTAAATACCTCCCAGTGCCATTACATCTTTGAGAGAGTTTCTGGGTAAAATGATTTATTTGTCATGCTACAAATTCACATTTGGTTTATGTGTAAAGTCCTTCATGTTTGCACCTAGCAAAATTAATCTTCGGAGGAAAATAAGACTTCTTACATGATTTCTTCATCACATAAAGTAGACAACACGTATTCACCTCAGAACTACACTGTAGAACTACTACTCTGTTAGCACCAGAGGATCATCTTCAGACACCATAAAAATATGATATATTTTAACTCAAGTATTGTTTTCTTTTGAAGGCAGTATCATCTGCTGCCATCTTCCACTACCACTGACTTTCTGGCACAAGTCCATTCTAACCAGATCTTGTACAAGAATGCCTTTTAAACAGACTTTGTGCAACTTGCACTTCAGGGTTGCTAAATTAAGAGGCAAGTGTTTGGCTACTCATAATAATTTCCATGGCTCTGGGGTTCCTGATGTGCTAAGGTCAACCTATGGTTGATTAATCAGTCACATCCCTTTCCATGGCTTAAGATACATTGTATGCAAATTCCTTTCAAGTCATGCCTTGGAATGATCTCAAGTTTGAATGATTTCACATGATCTCCAGACAGTAAATCTCCTTATATTTACTTAAACTCATGCAGTGCCTGGTAGAAAACTCTTCCGTGGCAAAGAGAAACATTTCTGGATTTCACCCTGCAGAGCAATAGGAAAAAAAAGATTATTATCTTCACCTTTGATTGCTGTCACTAGCTACTCTAATTCACTACCACAGGGTGAAGATAAATGCAGGCTTGGAGCACAGGTTCCTGGAGGCTACTGTCTTGCCTGTGTCATGTGGGAAGCCAGGCAACATTAGCCTTGCAATATGTGATGTTATTCCACACTATGTTCAACTCCCATTCCTTTTTGATTACTTATCTTGGAAGAAAATAAAAAAGCAAGCTACAAGTGGTGAATGACAAATGACAGATCACCCATCCAAGAGTTCTTTAAAGAAGAATCAGACAAAAAGATGGAAGTGAGCTGGATAATGTTAAGGCCCTCTTTTCTACACTGTTGTTTGATGTAGGATGGAGACAAATCTTCAAGACAAGATGCTGAAGAGAAAGAGAGGTAATGTTTTTAATGACACCTATGGATGCCACTCGTGGAGGCCACCTGCACATCATTTGTAGGTTTTCTGTAACAATAATGCCTTGATGGCTATAAACAATGCTCTTGCCTACATTAAAAACAAAGGGTAGAGTCACTTTTGTTCGAAACTCCATGTTTTAAGGAAAATCATGTCAAATAATCTTTTCAAGGATGGGAGAGGGAAAAAAAAACAATTTTTTTTCTCCTGTTTTTTCAACAAGTCCCAAAATAGCTTTAGTAAACTATTAGGCAGACCTCTGTATTTACTATGTATATGGACAGCTCACATGGATTAGGAAGAAAACGTTCCGTCTTGTGTCACGGTCTGATCCAACCACCTAATTGCATTTTAGAGATTTCGCCCTCCACTTATTCATTTGCAGTTGGACTCCATCAAAATCACCATGAAAATAACCAGTGGCCTGATCTAGTATGGCTACACTACTCCTGCAAGTTTTTGTAAGGTATTTGGCCTTGCAGAGTACTGGGATTTTAAAACCCACTCCAGGAATCAGTTCCCTTCGTAAGCACTGAGAACCCACCAAATAACAAATAAATGCTCTTGAAGTAATGACCAGCTCAGTAATGAACCATGAGTTCAGGCTGAGGAAAGGAAGCAAGGACTGTTCCTATACACAGAGACAATTTGACAGATAATTACTCCTGTGAGTCAGTCATAAAGTAGACTTCCTCTGATAAGAAACAAATTGCCATCATCTTTTTGTTGATTTTCCTTCCTTAGTCTCATGACAGAGACTACTGGGGAAAGAGAGGGTGTTCCATGGTCACCAGCTGTTTAAGCAAAGAGGCAGAGCCTGGCACTTTTACGTTTACACTTATACAAACACCACAGTAAATGTTTTTAAAAGTGACTACCCTGAAATTATTGGACCTTCTACAAAGAGGGCCTCCAGAAAATGAGTTTGTCCTCCAACACACTCGCTCCCAGTTCTGTTTCCACAGAGGGACAACCAACAACTTCAGGATGGGAGGGATTTTGATTGAGGCACCAATGACATTTCTCTGAATTTTTGCCCTTACTGCTGTCTGATTCATTAGTGTCCTTAAAGAAAGAGCTGCAATGCATGAAACCTTAAAAATGTTGGGACTAATACAAACGCACACAATCATACTTCACTCTGGAACTACTGGGAAATGTTGCCATTCATATCTGAAACACTGACTTTCTGATGAACCTGATCAACCTGTCTCAACAGATCATGCAATGACTCCTGCTGGATTCACTGGGTGTCGGATTCAGACCCACGAGTTTCAGGTGAAAAATTTTAAACAGTATACAGTAATAGCACCTTAGATTGCAAAGATTTTATAAACCTTCCTGTTATCACTGTCAATACACTGCTCCAAGCAGGAGAAACAGGAATATATGTGGTTCAAGGTAAGGAGAAAAAGTACAACATCCTTCAGTCCCTGTTTTAACCAAACACTTTCCAGTTCTCAGTCACTGATCTCTCGGTAGGAGTCAAGAACCCAATCAGTAAGGATGACCATCATGTAAGGAATGCAAAGCACTTAATAAAAGGAAAACTAGGATCTAACATCTGATAACCTGGGAAGACACTCCAGGGAGATATTCATGACCACAGAAAATAGTTCCCAAATTAAATACGGTACAATGCAAGCATTCAAAACTAGATGCACAGTATAAAATATTTTTTTCCAAAAGAACATCAAATGCTGAATTTATCAATAACTTGCAATGGGATCTGACTCTCCCTTGCTTGGGGTTTGCTTCAGCCATTTACACTCAAGAAAAACAAGTCAAAGCTGCCATCAGTTGGAGCAGGGTTGGCTTTTTGTCTGCTTTCCATTGCTGCAAATTAAGATGCAAGATATTAGCAAACAAGTTGCAGACAAAAGGGAGAAAGGTCACCCATTCTACTCCTTCCACTTTGTGGCAGAAACACAGGGTTGTAGGGAAGAACAAAAAAAATCGTTTAAAGGTCTGTGGCAAACACTGAACAAAAAAATGAGATCTGATGTGACTGTTTGGTACATTTACTCCACGTGGTCACTGGAGACTATTTGAGCACTGCAGACAGCAAGACATACAGCTTCACAGCAAGGCTACTATCTTGCTAGGTAAGTCCTTCAAATTGCTGCATTGTTCCTCCTGACTCAACAGCAACAGGCAGGGACTACGATCAGAGAAGAGAGGTACACAAATAATAACAGACATTATTCAGAGCATCAGACATTTAGACCTTGAACTGAAAGCCTACTAAACCCACCAAAAGCCTTCCCGTTGTTTCCAATGGGTTTTGGATCTGCCACTAATCCTGTAAATTTTAGAGTGGGATTTCTTCTCTCCAGATCTGCACTTAACAGATACCTTTTTCATTTCATCCCAAAGGCACAGATGAAAAACCCCGTTCAAACACTTATGTTGAGGATGGGGGGTGTGGTGGGGGGCAGAATACGTGTCCTGAAATAATTCAAATATTATCATCACTCACTTTGATTTATCATAAGAGCATTTCTCCAGACTCTAATACTAACACTTGCAGTACTGAAGTAAACAAGAAAGAAAGAAGCATGTCCAGCAGTTGTCTGTATAACCTGCCATTGCTGCTGGGTAGAAACCCCACTGGAAAGCCTCAGAAGAGTCAAATCTCACTCAAGGGTCATTCTGCCTCCTCCTGGTAGGAAAGAAGAGAGAGAAATCCCTCATCTGATCTTCATGGCTAGTGAGCTAAGTGCTTAATATGAGCTTTATGACCTTTATCTCAAGGGGGGAGCAAACAAAGAGATCCTAAACCATCCTCTTGATGAATAGTTTTCTCCTCATTTTATGCATGTTGGGCCTGTTGGGTCCTTATTCTGCTCACTCCACACCCATTCATCCATTATCTTCTTGGTATGCTTCAATACTGCTATATTGCAGTATATAAATACATATTGCTATCTATACAGATACAGAGCATGGATATATTCTTCACCTCCTCATATGGTTCCATTGCAGTAACCTGGCGTTTCCAGATGATGCTATTTGAGTCTATTTCATTGAGTGAGGAACCTCAGCTCAGACACATGACAGATTATGACTAACAGGAGGCATAGAGTGAGCAGGCTCTGTCAACAAAATGCAAACAGTCGCTTTCTCAAATACACTCCGATATGTGTGTGTATCAGAAAATACCTGCTGTGACTGCAGGCTGCTATTTTTTCTACTAACTAGCCCAGAAGAAATGATTATGAGGCAGAATGAAAAATAGATGACAACTTTTCACGAGATGACAACATTTCAGTCCTTTAGCAAACACTTTGAAGATGCTTTCCAGTGTTGGTGTAACGCGTACCCTCTAGTCTGACCTAAGCCAGCAGAATCCCGTCTCTTCATTTCCAGGAACACAATTTAGGCCCCATGTGTGAGTAATCAACATTATTTCTAATGTTCCCATCACCTGATATGTTTACTTGCATACTCAAAAGGAAAAGTCAAGCAAGTGAAAATAGCAGCAATGTCATATTTTCAATTCAGCTCTAAAAGCAGGACCTAGTAAGCATGAATGTGCATGGCTTGAGTGATATCTTGCACCACTCCTGCACCTGTAGAAAGACACTGTGCCATGCATCTGAGGCTGCCAGCGTGCTGAGCACTACCGGCACCCCACGTGTCACAGCGTGCGATATAGCCAGCATTGACATCTCCACAAACACCCAGAAGGGTGTTACAGCACAGGCTGTCAAGCCAAGGGTGAATTAAACAGAGGGCACCATTTGGAGATGTGCAGGGAGGGATCACATGTATGTGCATGTGCACGCCCAGCTCCAGCTAAACCAAAATGGGTGTCCAGGTGCAAAAAATACTAAGAAACACTAGAGGGCAAATAGGGGAGGAGACAGAAGGCAAGAGAAGGCATTTTCTCAGATGCACAAGGTACTTTATCCCAAAGAATAATTTAGCCAGACATCTCACCAGGTCAGTAGTATGGCCTGACACCAACCATTACATTATAAGCAGAACATGGCATATTTGGGACCAATTAATGCTTTCCATTGCAGTTAAAACAGCTTGTCCAGGAAAAGCCTATCAATTTAACCCTGCCTACAGAGCACCAGGGTTGTTATTTCCCACCTGTGCTACAGAACTACCAGTGTATATTCATGATCAGTGGTCTTATTACTAAGAGTATACCTAATGTGTGTTTCAGTGTAACAGGAGACAAGTTACAGCAGCCCTATTAAAGGAAATAGCAGAGATCACAGAATTGACACATTCTGTTTAAAGGCAGCCACATTTATATTTGATTGTACAACTAGAGACAAGTTTGTTATGTACCTCATCTTTCATGAACGCTCATATTAACTAGTTTAAAACATAAGATAAAAGCCAGCATGCATTGGCAAAGGAATAGGGGACAATATGAAATGATAAACTAGGCATATTTATAGGTGTAAACAGATCCAGAAAAGGAAGAGTTAGATATAATAAGCACTCAATGATATAGGGCAAACACTGTGAGGCTTGAAAGCAAGTAACATCCAACAGCTTGTAACATCAAAACTAACAATTGCAGGTCTTAGCAGGCAAATGAAATATGAACAACAAATAAGTATGCATAAGAAAGGAATAAACACGTTAAATACTTTGATCATTGACTCAGAATGAGTGTTTTACAACAGAACAAACTAAAATTGATCAAGTAATTGTTTGTAAATGCTGATCATTTTTAGAGTATGTGTGGTTTAGCTAGCTTATACCAAGGAAGCCATGCTGCATTTGAGCTAAACTGATAATTTTGGAAAAATAAGTCAAGGTGTCAGGAAGCAAGCAGAGCGAACACCGAATTATTAGCAGTAAATTAGAGCCACTGGTTTAGATGATGTAATACTTTCAGAATTTAAAAAAAAAAAATAAAATTAATTGAAAGTCAAAGAAGCCTCTTTGGGTATTTCCACATGAAGGCTGTTTAAAAGACATGGCTCGTGGACTCAAAAGTGAATTACACTAGGCAGTTCTGTGTTTTCTGTAAAAAAATAAGAAGACAAAGAGACATAATAAAAAAGAAACACAGACTGGAGCATGTTAATGTCAGCAGTAGAGACAGCCTGAGAAACTATTTTAGGAGATCAAGAGGAAAAATATTTAGAAAAGCATGAGATGATTAAGAGCAGGCAATGTGAATATCTAGAAAAGGAGATCAAGTTTTCCTTGTTGAAAGGGAGACTTTCACCAGGAAAGATGTCTCTCAGGTCCAACAGCATTGCACACTTGGAACAGCAGCAAGGTCTGCTGTCATGTCCACAGAAACTCATACACACCCAGGACCTGTTTATGGCTTTTTGCGTCCTGCACAGAACCCAAGACTTCCCAGCTCCTGTAGGAAGGAAATCACACAGTAAAGAGCTTGATCCTGTGGCTAGAAAATCCCCCCTGAATAAAATCCAAAGAGCAGGAGGAATCTGCTTCAGAGTGCCTTAATGCTCTTTGATGCACAGCCAAAGATCATTCTCCTCTTCCATATTTCCATTTAGTCCTAGTCTGCTCAGTTCTGCATTTTTCATGTAAGTGGACATTGTCAATGAAGGAAGGGCTGTGACTATTCCTGTTCAGACTGGAGTAATGTAACTGCAGAAGAAACATGTCTGGCACATGGGGAAAGAAAATATATGCTTCATTTGCCTGCCAGCAGACAGCAAGGAGCTGATAGGTGAAAAGTAAGGCCATCTCATCCTTCTCAGAGGAGGGTGAGCCATGAAAATCCATGCAGCTCCATTTATTTTAATTCTGTCATGCCCATTTAGGGAGCAAAGACATGGCAAGCGACTGGCACAGGTAGATTGGAACAGTGAACATGCATTAGCTAACACAAGTCAAGAATCTCACTGCCTTACAAGCAGAGGGCATTTTGAGATCACTTCAAGACATTATTTTTAAGAACTTTCTTCTGCTGAAAAAGACAGACGTCAGTGTGATAACACCAGAGCAAACTCCAATGTCCACAGTCAGAAACTATTAAGAAATTACAAGAAAAATAACTCAGAAAAGTTTGTCATTTTGGTGAACAGGGGGCTGACAAGGAGAAATGTACCTCTTTGCCCAATTATGGGAACAATGAGAAGGAAAGATCACCACAGTCTGGAAATTCCTGCTCAGCAAATGTCTTTCTCTTCTCACATGTGCGTCCTAATAGACATCCTGCAGCAATGGTCACATCAGGATAGAGAAGACATCAGAGAAGCAGTGGCATGGCTGAAATCAGCCACTCAATTGTTAACAAAGGATGCCTCAGTGCTGAGCAGGTTAGCAAGAAGTTTTCTGCAGCACACTTGTGCCCAGCTGCCTCCACAACACAGACACAAAGAAACCAGACCCACGGGTCCATGTTTCTCCAGAACCTGCCATTTTAGGGGGAAGTCCAAAATTATACTCAGGAACCTCCAACTTTTCATTTCAAGTACCCTGTTACACTCAACAGACACGGCATTGCTGCAGGAATCTTCTTTAAGCCATTCACTACTTTGTAATCCTCTACCCTGTGTTCCTCTTATTTCCCCTTGTCTCAGGTGGTCAGTCCTGACCTTTTCATTGCCTGATCCACTGATGGCCTTTCTTACATCCCCCAAAATGAATGCATCAAACTCCCAGCAGCTGGAATATGTTTGCATTTGATAAGAACTTTGCAGCCCTCCTGAGTCAATCAAGAATGTTGCACACTTCTTGGAGATGAATAGGATTAGGAAACAGAGGGCCTGATGCTGTTGTGGGCCCCTTGTGTACTGAAGAAGGGGGGAGGAGAGGTGGTGCTCTTGTGGAGGACAAGGACAGGTGGGGTCTGTATACCCGTGCTGCCATCTCAGATGCCTGTGGAGAAGAAACAATAAATACTAGATAAAGTGCTTTAAGGGTTAAGAACTTCAAGGGGATAGCCTGCACAGTCTCAAAGAAGAGATAATAAAGAGCCTGTAACACTAGATCCAGCCTCTATGTAAAGATAATCTACTCGATGGGGGCTTAATCCTAGCAAGGGCTCTATAAAGTCTGGGAAAAAAAGGGGGTATAGTTTGAACCCTGAATAGTCTAATTGATCCCAAAAGTAGAGTCCCTTTTTATATGTAAATATCCCACCTCTCTTCAACCTCTTGATCATTCAGGGTCTAATCAAGGAGTTTCCAAAAAGGCATTTGCTGTCAGTAGGAAAAGCCATCCCCTTGTTTAAAGCTCTTCTCTCTCACCTAAGGTTTGAAGCTGTAACTTCCCTCATGCCACTTTAGCCTCAAAAGCTCATACTGCTGACATGGACATCCTCTGGCACAGGTGTTTGGGTCTCAGTGCAGACAAGAGGAACTCTGCCCATCCCTCCATGGGCCATGGCAGGCACAGTGGATAGAGAGATAAAGCTGAAGAGCACAAGAGAACTAATGGGATTGCTTCAGGAAGTTAGTTGTTTTTGAGCACTTTCTTCTGCCTAAAGAGAGAGAAGTCAGTGTGGCAGAAGCTATTTTAAATTAAGGTCTCATAACTTTGCTTTGGCAGCTAGCCATCTCTGTTGCAGGACCAAGAAGAATTATCTGAGATATCAAGCTGACAGTCTTCTCATGTGCAAAATTCATAAAAGTATAATTTAGCTTACTGTCCTTATAGTTTTGGTATTTCAGAGACTGAAAAAAGAGGCAGGAAAGGCTGCTGGTGGAGGAGGGAAAAACACTGAGATGATGAGAACTTCCTCTTGGACAATCCTGATCCAATCAGTGATGAACCACGAGGCTCACCTGCCTCCAAAAGTCAGGATCATTGCCAGAGAAGCAACAAGGTCATGGCTAATAGTGATGATGCTGCCTCTCCAGCCTGCCCCACTGATTAAGCAATATGGCCAGCTGGGTCATAGGATGCACAGGCAGACACACAGCACCTGGATATTTCCTGCTACAGCAGCCTCTTGGCATGGAGGGGAGGGGTGGAGATGCTGTTCCCTGTCTAACACTAATCCCACAGACACTGGTGGGAATGAGCTAGGGATTCTTTAGTCCCTCCAAGTAATCTCCCCTTCTGGGAGACTGCTGCCTTGAACTTGCTGATGGAGCCTTGCTCATCATGAGAAAAGAGAAGCTCTGAAGACACCTCTTTGCCTTCAGGGTGCCAAGAAGGGCAGTTGAAATGGGGCTAAAAGGGTTCCTTGACACAGGGGAACCATTTCACTGGTTTCTTCCTGGCTTTTCTCACTTGTCAGCTGTTTTTGTTTCCTCCTTTATGCTGGAGGAAGAGGTAAGGCTGGGGAAATGAGAAGCTCCAGCAATGTATCTGAAAGCTAGAGTGAGAGCCAGTCCCCTCCTGTGCTCACCGTCTGCATAGCAGAAGGCAAGAAAATCAGCAGACATGAAGTTAGCACATTCTGCACACCACAGCCTGATCTAAAGCTCATTGAAGATCACTGACATTAATTAGACTTTTACCCTGCTTCCTTCCAACGGCTTAGACAGCAAAGCAAAGGAACACCATCTAGAAAGGGATTGACTTTACCCATTCTGTGAAAACAGAACAGCAGAACAGTAAAAGCAGCAGATGTGATTGACCAAATGGCCTATGCTTTTTCTGCAGAGGTCTCACAACATACCACTGTTACTTGCATTCTAGATATATGTGCTTTTCTTACAAATTGCATTATTAGCGTGTATTTTCTTGTCTGAAAAATTTCCTTCACTCAGATGAAAATAAAATCAATGCTCTAGCTGGTGCTTGGAATGATGTGGCCCCAACACACAAACACACACATCTGTTGTCAGAACTTTGCTGCCTTTCTTTTTCTTTCTTTTAATACAAGTCTGGAATCCACTGAGTGTTCTTCAAGTCTAAGCTCCAAACATTTCAAACAGCACAAAAGGTATGACAAGATGAAAGAAAATGTCCACAAATAGACAGCTAGACAACTAGTTAGCAGCTGTCTGCTTTTCTTCAGGTTGGGTTTGGTTTTTTGTTGGATTTTTTGATTGTGGGTTGTTTTTTTTTTCTCCTGCAGGGAGAAAAAAAACCCTTTATTTTTTCAATCTTGAAGGAGCTGACTGCAGATTCTTTTGTGCTGGCAAGAATCCAACCCTGTTTAGTGCTGGAGGAGGGGGAGGAGGTGAACTCCTTACGATGCCATGTGTAACCTTGAACCTGAGAATGAATTGTCTAACACCGTATGTGTACAGTTGCAACAGTTAAAATAGCATTGCTCGTTTTCCATCTTTTGTATTGTAATGATCATAGTTTAATGAAATTTTGGTGTTCTATCAAGTCAGGGTATTTAGGTAGAAAAAGGAACCAAAAAGTGCAGGTTTTGATTAAAAATGTGTATGGGCTTTTGGAACCTGGTTTAAATATTCCAGATCTTGAGCAAGCATGGAGCCTGCAGTTGAAGTTATTTATCTTCTCCCCAGACAAATCTGGCTGGGGGGAGGGGTGGTAATGCTTAAATTCTTGATTTTAATTACTACTGTTGTTTGCAAGTATTTTTCTTCTGTCATTTCTGTTCTCCTTCTCCCCCTAAACAGATGATCAGCAGACAACATGGACTCCTGTCTAACTTGCAGATTTAATTTGGAAACCTGAGCATCCAACGTAAATGTGAAACATGAGCTGCAGTTGGATTCTCCTCCAATCTTTACAGCTCTCTCAGAGAATTCACTCACTCCCTTTGTGTGGCTTAGTGTGAGGCTGAAAAACTTCTCCTTCTTGCCTTCTTCTGGGTCTCTTTGTGTGTACATAAATGAATGTGTGTACGCATGCACAGGAGCCAGCATGCCAGACAGCATTCCACAGCACATGATAATTCCTCCTCCCTCCCTTTATTTGCACATTTAGCATGAGTTGCATTCCTCCAGTACCTGTTGAAAGGGTGAAGAGAGGTGTCCAAGGCTGGGCTACAGAAGATGGGTGGAAGAAACGTCTCTTTGTCTGATAGATCATACATAACCAGGCATGGCAGAATTTCCATCTGACTGAAATAAACTTCTATGACAGCACTTAACTCTGCAGCTTTTCCAATTGACAGCTTCCAAGATATTTTGCTTCTTTTTTCTTTCCTACCCATATCTTCCTTGTCCTTTTTGATCACAAGTTGTTCAAGACAGAGCCCTTATTACTGGGTTTGTACAGCACCTGCTACAATGGGATTAATAGGACAGGAAACTGATCTGCATTAGCATTTAGACCAGTTTTCATACAAATAATTAATAGATAAGTAGGTCAGACTAACCTCAGGTTTGGGTGGCTGACACAGGTGTTCTGGGTTCAGCCCTCTGCAAATGGCACTTGGGGCAGTGTTGGCCAGAGCGGCTATATTGTTTTGCATCTCACTTGAACTATGGAACATATTCTCCAAAGCATGGGCAAACCTGAATCTTAAGCTAGGACTGGAAACAACAGTGTGGGTTTACACCACACATCTTGCTCCATCCCAGCTGAGCAACAGTTGCCATATCTAGCAGTGAGAAATTTAAACAATAGGATTTCTTGTTGGGCCACAGATATCATGTTCAACTGTTTCACCTCCCCTCAGCCAGAACACTATTGGGATTTTACTCCAGTGGCCCTGTATAAACTTCATCACTCTTAACAAGTAATGACATCTCTCTCTGGAGAAAGAGTAATGATCAGGTTCAGGTTACAGCTGTTACTCACAAGATTGAACCATGGAGAAAACTCAAAAGGGCAACTCCTTATGAGTGGTAAATTCCTGCAGTTAAGTTCAGGGAAACTGTATGGCTGTGCCTTGCCATCTCATTCCCTTCCTGGAAATACCAAAACCCCAAACTTCTTGAATCAGTGAGGATTATTGATAGCAGAGAAGGCAGTAAAGCACCCAGCTTTCATTAGGCAGGTGTCCTATTTGTGCTTGTCAACCTACCTCTACAAATATCCACCTTTTGAAGGGCTCCTGAGGCTTTTGCTCCCAACTGAAGCCCTCAGGGGATGTAAACAAGACACATAGACATGAGCTGAAGGCCCACTTTTCTATTGCTTCCTGCAGTTGCTGAACTAGGGGTCATAAAGACAAGGAGGACATTGTATTTATAAGGAAAGCCATGAGCTCAAGGCAAAGTCTATTAAAGAAGCAGGGCACAAATGGGGCTAATGGTGGGATCAGCAGCAAAAAATGTGCCTTAGTCCCTTGTCTTTTCACCAGTATAAGAGGTATGGCCTGGTGGGACATTACTCCATCATCTTTCTAGCACCGCGAAAGCATGAGTGATTGAATCAGCTGTGGAGGACTGAGGAATCAGGCCATGAGCTAGCAGAAGGTTAAAAGGACTGTGCAAATAAAAACTCTCTTTCAGCACAAAGGACATCACAGTTCAAGGCCAAAAGCCTCCCTCTGTTGTTCTGGAACTAATTTCCAACATGAACCAGAGGCCTAACATGGAGAGGTTACTGTCAATAACCCCTTCCTCAGAATGCCTTGTTTAATTGGATGTTTAACTGGATGATACAAGAATGAATTCATAAGCCAGTGAGGGAAAAGGTCCATCGCTTTATTTTTCCTCAACAAGGAAGGAACAAAGGAAAAGAAGGAGACTGAACAGATACCAAAGGAGAAGAAAAGAAAGAGATGGACAATAAGCAAAAGAGAAATAAATGATGTGAACATACACAATAAAAAGCACTTTACCCAAAATCAGTGGCTCGCTGTAAGGAGAGTGAGCATGTTCTGCTAATAGTGAAGACTCTTAGTGTGCAAGGCAGAAGGATTTAGGACCCCAGCATTGAGGGAACTCAGTGTGCAACTGCCAGGCTTGGAAAGTCACTTTCTTCACTGCAGTCCAGCCAGACAGCAGCCAGATTTCAGCAGGGAGGACTGAGACCACTGTAATTCACTCAATATAACAGGATCCTCCTCTGTACCATTTTAAAGTCTCCAGAGCAAAGCAAAACCTCAGCAATTTCAGGCCACCAAAACATTTGCTTCACAGTAGTCCCTTTTTAATCCTGTCATCATCAACACGTGGTAAAAGAGAAATTCAAAATCCCAGGCCTGGATCTGCAACAGATGTTTGTTATCTATTTCCTGTGTAGGCACATGGCTCCCACTGATATCAAGGAAAGAGGAGCTCAAATACCTCTGCAGAGCTGGACCTTGGAGTACAAGACAAATATGTGGGAAGGAAAAAGGCACAGAGAACTGGTTTGCAGCCTCCAGGCAGCTCTGTTTGATGAAGGCACTGGTCCAACTCCAAGTCAGCCCTTTGGAGATCCAACAGCAGTCCACATCTGTGCTATGGAGCCTCACTGGGGACATCCACAAAGAGCTCCCTAGGAAAGATCTAGTATTCAAGCAAAATGCACATTGCTGCAGAGTGTTGGGAGACGGGGTCTGAAATTTCCCCACACTTTTTCTGCCTGAGCTGTCATAGAGCCATTTCAAGAAGGCCTTCTAGGCATGGGAGGCTGACTGCCTTGTGTAGGTATGGAGAAAGGAGGAAACAGGACACTTCTGGTATTTATTTTAAAAGTCCATCATGCATTTGGATGGCTGCTAGTGCCAAAACTAATCACGCTAGTGGAAAAGGTATGGAAGCAGAACTGGCAAAATACAGAGAGCAAGTAAAGGAGAAGGAGCCTGGAATGATAAGCAGAAAAGGAAGCTCTACAGCTCAGAGGGTTTTCAGTGTAGTTCACATGCTGCAACCTTTTAAACAGCATGTTATGGCTCCTGAAACCTTTGGAACAATTTAAGATGACTCAAAGGTTTAAGAGTATGGCATGGCATCTCCAGTGTATTACTCAGCTGGAGTCAGATATCGCATACTGCTCTCCCAAGTTGAGAGGAAGAGAATTAAATTCAGAGGAAACAAAATGCTCATTTTAATCACCCATGTCCTTTGAGGAGTTTTTCTGTCTCTTTGTACAGTAATGCAGAATAACAGGCAATTGCCACATCCCCCAGCTGATAGTTAGACCATCCAGGACCCCAGGATTATGAACTCCCTGTTTTCTCTGACTTCTTTCACAGATGCATCTTTATGTACAATGACAACCACATCAGTGCCATTATCCTTGGATGAATTACCCTGCAAAGTGAAAGCATTGGTAGCCAAAAGCAACACAATCAGCTGTTCACATTACTTATAGAATAATTATAGAGGTAGATTGGGCTGACTAATGAAAGTGCAGAAGAAATACGTATAGAAGGAATATGAGGAAATATAGAAACATAGAATAATTTTGGTTGAAAAAGACCTTTAAGATCATCAGTCCAACCGCTAACTCAGCACACTGCCAAGTCCACCACTAAACCATGTCCCTGAGCACCACTTCTACACATCTTTTAAATACCTTCAGGGACGGTCACTCAACCACTTCCCTGGGCAGCCTGTTCCAGGCCCTGACAGCTCTTTCAGTAAATCAGTTTTTCCTGATACCCAATTTAAAACTTCCCTGACACAACTTGAAGCCATTTTCTCATCTCCTATTGCTTGTTACTTGGGATAAGAGACCGACATTCATCTCATTACAACCTCTTTTCAGGTAGTTGCAGAGAGTGATAAGGTCTTCTCTCAGACTCCTTTTCTCCAGGCTAAACAACCCCAGTTCCCCCAGCTGATCCTCATAAGACTTGTGCTCTAGACCTTCACCAGATTAGTTGCCCTTCTTTTGACATGTTCCAACACCCCAATGTCCTTCTTGTAGTGAGGGGCCCAAAGCTGAACACAGTATTCGAGGTGCAGCCTCACCAGTGCTGAGTACCAGGGGACAACCACTGCCCTATTCCTGCTGGCCACACTATTGCAGATACAAGCCAGGATGCTGTTTGCTTTCTTGGCCACCTGGGCACACTGCTGTCTCCTATTCAGCTGGCTGTCGATCAACGCCCCCAGGTCCCTTTCCACCAGGCAGCTTTCCAGCCACACTTAGAATCATAGAATCACAGAATGGTTTGGGTTGGAAGGGACCTTAAAGATCATTCAGTTCCACCCCTCCAGCCATGGGCAGGGGAGACCTCCCACCAGACCAGGTTGCTCAAACTCCCACCCAACCTGCCCTTGAACACTGCCAGGGAGGGGGCA
This sequence comes from Aegotheles bennettii, assembly GCA_013398125.1. Classification (NCBI taxonomy): domain Eukaryota; kingdom Metazoa; phylum Chordata; class Aves; order Caprimulgiformes; family Aegothelidae; genus Aegotheles; species Aegotheles bennettii. The sequence continues at coordinate 49,099 of VZRW01006479.1, read as the reverse complement.
GCCACAGCTTCACTGGGCACCCTGGGCCAGTGTCTCACCACCTTCACAGAAAAGAATTTCTTCATAATAACCAATCTAAATCTCCCCTCTTTCA
>VZRW01006479.1:37738-48932 GCA_013398125.1 Aegotheles bennettii | reverse complement strand
CTTGTGGTCCTTCTCTGGACTCACTCCAACAGCTCCATGTCCTTCTTATGTTGGAGACCCTAGATCTGGACACAGTACTGCAGGTGGGGTCTCACGAGAGTGGAGTAGAGGGGGAGAATCACCCTGGGATTGAGCCAGGAGGTCACCAGTAACCTCTCAAGCAAATCCTCAAGATACCACAAATCAAATCAACACTTCCCCAAGCCCGTGTTGGTGCCTGGGGTTGTTGTGACCCAAGTGCTGGACCTGGCACTCGGCCTTGTTTAACCCCCTACAGCTGACCTTGGCCCATCGATCCAGCCTGTCTAGATCCCCCTTCAGAGCCTTCCTACCCTCAAGCAGATCATCCACTAAGCAGGTTACATTGTCATAGAAGGAAATCAGGTCAGTCAAGCAGGACCTGCCTTTCATAAACCCATGCTGACTGGGTCTGATCACCTGGTTGTTCTGCATGTGCTGCATGATGGCACTCAAGATTATCTGCTCCATAACTTTCCCCAGCACCAAGGTCAGACTGACAGGCCTGTAGTTCCTTGGATCCTCTTTCCAGCCCTTCTTATAGACTGGCATCACATATTTGACCATATATTATTATCTGAATCATACTGCACTTGGAAATCATCCCTTCCTGCTATTTGGTGTCCTTCAAAAAATGAATCCCACCCACAAGGGATTTAATGGACTTTTGCAAGGGGCTCCATTAACTGAGGTTTCAAGACATCTAAAGCACTTAGTGCAGGCCAGGTAAGTGAAGGGATTAAATTATACTTTACTTTGCTAAGCTATCTTTTACCCAAGTATGTTCCCAAGTAAACTATCTTTTACCCAAGCCATCTTTTTACCCAGGTATAAATTGCAATGGGTGCAAACTGCAAACTGTACTGTTTTGTGAGGATGGAAATAAAAGAGGTAATCATGACAAATTATACTTTTTCCAAGTTATCATCATCTTGCTCTGTCTCTGTCAAATTGTTCCTCAAACACAGCAGTCTGCAAAGCCACCTGATTCCTCTTCTTGGGTTTGGGTTTTTTTTTTTCTTCCTCCCTCTGTACTATTTATACCTCTTGGATAAAATGTGCACTTTCGCATATCTCAGCCATTTCAAGGGCTGAGATGATGAACTGCGCTATATAGTCCTTTCCATCACAGTGTCACTAGTGGTCATGTCCGTGTTTATCTTTAAGGACAATGCATTCAATAATCACTTCAATCCAAATCTATCTATAATTATGATCGAGGATGATATGCTAAGTTATATATGTGAAGGAATGGTTCATTTTTCATGCCTACATGTTGTTTTCCAACTTCTTTGTAGCTGCAACATAACCTTGGTCTGCAACTTCACCAAAGAGTGAATGTGACTTTTTCACTAAACCGATTCGAGCTCTCTTTAAAAGAAAAGAAAAAAAAAAAAAAGAAAGAAAAAGAAAGAAAAAGAACAAACCATTCTTACACATACACACTCACTTTAGTTTTATTCCGCTTATACCACTTCAGGGCTGTTGATATTCTCCTGGGCTTCAGGCAAAACAAATCTAATTCCCTATAAAGCATATTCAGTATCTGGTGTGGACTTGGTGGTGGTGGAGAAAGAAAAAGAGAAATCTGCTTCTGAAAGCAAAAGTCATGCTCTGTGAGCTAATTCTGTGCTCAGGACTCCTTCAGTGTTTTAGGGAAGCAGGTAGAGCTCTGTTATTGCCTGCTTGGACCTTTAAAATTTTTCTTCTGTTCCTTGCCTCTGCTGGGAGCAATTTCACTGCAATTACTGAAAGGAAGCCCCTGAATTCCACTCTGTAGCTATTCACATGACCCTCAGTGCTTCGGACCTGATTTTTCTCCAGTTTTCTCCACAACAGGAACAGTCGTGAGGAAATTTTCCTCAGTCGGTGGCTTCAGGTTTCTATTAAAACTTTTGCTACTTGCAACATTTCTCAAAACCTTTAAAAAACAAACCTTGCATTGGAATTATTCAATCAAACGGTATTAAAAGCACAGATTATGCTTTAGAAACCACTTACAAAGAAGGTTTTTACAGATCAGTGAGGACGCTAGTGAGGAGGGGCCTCTGATATGAATGGAAACGTTTGTTTCGATCCTCATTTATCTCAAGGCCCGGGTGCTTTCTGGACAGTGAAACATTCTTCTCCTCCCTGCACTTGGAAAAGTGAGGATCGAGTTGCGAGAGAGTGCCCTTGAATGCTCAAGTAAGGAATTTGCTAAGTGGCCTCCTCAGCCAACACAGCTCCCATGTTAACGGTGGCTTCTTAATTCCCCCTGCCCTCAGCAGTGGGATTACCCATCATTTCTTATCGTAAGGCATCACTGCCAGCTGAGCCCCCATTGCTGTACCCCACCACAAAATCATGACCACTTCTCACATTAAAATGTTTGCTATTTATCCACCACCCTGAAATTTTAACCAAGCCTTGATAAGGATATAAAACACAGTTCTGTAAAGATCCTTGTGTTCTTAATTTTTCCAGGGCTCTCAGGGATCTCTGTAACTCTGTGTGTGCACAGGTCTGCCCTGACCTGCCTGGATTCCACACAACCCTGAAATATAAGCATTAATTAAAGAATAACAAGTTACTATTGTTGATCTGGAATCCACCTATATTTAAGGAAAATGTGAGAAAATATTGGGATGTTTATGCTAATTAATGCTTAATTTATTATTTATTATAATTTATTATTAATTATGCTAATTAATGCTTAATTAATTAATTTAATGTATTAATGCTTCTTATAAAGAAGCATTAGATGGGTTAAATCTACTTTTGTCTAAGTAATATATTCAGTGCAAAGGTGAGGTCCAATTGAGTCCCTGCTGAAATCAGCAGTGAAGTCCTTTAAAAGAGGTAGAACCCAGTCCTTGGTGAGACAGTGGCCTGTACAATCTACGACTATATCAGAAACCAAATATGCAGTCCTAGCCCTAAACCCAACTTCAACTGATGGCAGTGGAAGTTTGGCCAGAGTAAAGACTATAGTGATCGTCCTGTAACTTGCACAGCTAACCTCAAGTTTTCCTCTTCCTACCATCCAGAGCTTCTTGGGATTAGTTGGGACTGATATAGATGTATGAACATCTTAAAAGGACTGTACATAGCTGCCAGGCTGAAGACTAAACATTGTTGCGTATAAGAGAATTTGGCAGTGATTCTATAGGATGAACCTAATCAGAGCAGACAGATTACAATACATGGTAAAGGCATGGAGTTGAAGAGTAAAAAAAGGACTTGCTCTGCAGCATTCCATTATATATTCTGGAGAAACTAGAAAACCTTTCAGAGCAGCTGGGACAGAGGGAAATGAACCATTTGTTCCCATGTGAAATAAACAAAAGAAGGAAATGCTCCAATCTGTCTCCAAACTAGGAAAGAAATGGTGGTGAGATAAGTGACCAGAGACTGAACCAAGCTTTTCACATTATCCAGCTCCTGACAGTAGCTGTGTTTGAAGTGCAAGGAAGACCACTGCACAGGCACATATCACCTCATCCCCTGGTCAGTCCTGGTGAGCCACAGACCTCTGCAAGGGAGTGCAGTCTTTGGCAGATGTCACTGGATGTCTGCAATATACCACCAGACAATACGGCTGCTCTATATTTGAATCCTGGTATGCATCCTGATAAAGGAAAAATCAATGAGATCCCATATTGCTCCAAATCACCTGCACTGCTCTGTAAGCGACCAGGAAAATGTTCTTACAAACATTTGTGATTAATTTCCCAGAGGAAGGTCATTTTCCATAAGAAAATCCACACAATGAAATTCAGGCAGAATGCAAAGACCTGCAATTCAGAAGAAGGACAGAACTCTGTGTGGTGGTGACTGTGAAATATTCAACACAGCCTGTCATCTCTTCCTGTCTTATGGGTTGTTTTTTTTTGCCACTGAAGCTTCATATGTTGGATTTTGTTTATAGATGGCAACAAACTCAATCAAGAAAGAGCACACAGAACTTACTCCTGGAACCTGCTTGTCAACAGCATAAGTTCTCCACATCACCACCCTCCCTTTAAGACTTAAAGTTAGGGACCATACTGATGTTTTGATTAATGTAAGAAAACTGTTAACTTGAACTTGAGAGCACGAAGTGAAGCCAAGCAACCATCTTGTCCATACTTGATGCCTTTGTAGTATATCTCTCAAGATTTTATATTTCCCACTTCAAGTCAGACAGAAATGCCAGAGCTCCTTCCCCTTCCAAGCAGAACCCAAACAAGGTTCTTGTTTAAGTAATATGACCATGAGTCAGTCTGCAGCTGTGATCACACTGCCTTTCTGTGGATACCTTAATAAATACTTAGGAGACAAATTACCCATTCTTTCAAACAGCCTTACATTCACAGGCAGTGAATTAATGCAGATGGACAATGTTCGTAACTGACCCACTCTGATTCACATTTCTTCAGTCCACTTCTCAATGCAGACCAAAAAATCTCAGTTCCTGAGATGAGCAGCTAAACCTCTAAGCATCCCCAAAGGGACACATCTGGAGCCCTTGTGACTGACTACATGCAATCACATCACTTAATATCTCTTGCAAACAGACAACTCAACTTTAGCTTTCCCCTGCACACTGCTGTCTGTTGGGAAGCTGATCCAGAACTTCCTTGAAATTCTTAAGGATCTTTACCTAATTTCCAGGAAAAAAATCTCACTACAGAGAGAAAGTATCCATTTCTAAGAATCATAGAATGGTTTGGATTGGAAGGGACCTTAAAGATTGTCTAGTTCCAACTCCCCTGCCATGGGCAGGGACACCTCCCACTAGACCAGGTTGCTCCAAGCCCCATCCAACCTGGCCTTGAACACTGCCAGGGAGGGGGCAGCCACAGCTTCTCTGGGCAACCTGGGCCTGTGTCTCACCATCCTCACAGCAAAGAATTTCTTCCTAATATCCAATCTCAATTTACTCTCTTTCAGTTTGAAACCATTCCCTCTTGTCCTAACACTACACACCCTTGTAAGAAGTTCCTCTCCAGTTTTCCTGTAGGCCCTTCAGGTACTGGAAGGCTGCTCTAAGGTCTCCCTCAACCCTTCTCTTCTCCAGCCTGAACAAACCCAACTTCCTGTCACAGCTCTGTTCTTTATTAAAAATTTTTTCCCCCAACTATTCCCCCTCACCCTAGTTTACTTATAATCCAACAGTCATGTTCCCTCTCATCCTGTTAAGATGAGCAGATTTAGCTTCTTACGTTTCTGGTCTTACAACTAACTTCATGTCCAGAGCTGTATACAGGTGTATATACATGTGGTCTCATCACTACCTGGTCCTGTGGCACTAAAGTGCTGGAAATATATCTTCTCACAAGCCTTAAGGCACACCTGAGGGCTCTCTTTAGTCCTTGATTATGCTGCAGCAGTTTACTGAACTGGGAATTGCACTTTACAGGTTCCTGTGCCAAGATGAAGGAAGAAGGTAAACACATTTCAGTGCCTGGGAAAATCAAATCCCTCTTGACTTTGCTTTTTCAGTCTGAGCATAAGGACTGTTCTGCTTGCCTCAGATCCCACATTTTTTCCTCCTTTCACAAGGAAATAGTGCAGTTCAGGCAGTTGAGAGAGGCATTTGGAGGAGGAACAATCAGAAGAGGGTTTCATGTTGCAGCAGCTTCCTGAGTGAGAGAAGACAGGCCTGGGAAATAATAACTGCTCCAACGTCGGGGCTGAGGAGATTTCTATTTCCAATTTAAATGTCATTTTAAGAGCTCTTTGTAGCAGCAAGGGTTCACTTCAAGAATCTGGAGGCTTAGTACACAAACTGTGCAGTCCACAGAAAGGTTCCCATCAATTTCAGGGTGGCATGCCTTATGAATGTATGCTCTTATGCTGCAATTAGGAATGAGGGAGCACTTTTAAAATGCTGGTACTCTGCAATATTTATAGGGTCTTTCTTCCTGCATCATTCAGTTCTTGCACTTGGTTGTTCAGGCAATTCCAAGAACTGCTCATCTGCAGTTTGCAATGCTTGGTTTCCTTCAGAAAGAGCAAGAAAGAAACTGGTAGGGAGATCTTAGAAACATGGGAAGAATGGGAAATCTGTACTGCTGGGGTTTGACAGTCTTAGGTTGATTCCCAATATATAAAGAAAAAGTTAATGGCTTAATACTAAAATAACAGAGTACCCACACATGCAACCCATTATGATTTGACATACCATAATTTCTGTAGCCCTCAGAAGGTAAATATATGCTCATCATACTTCCCTACATAATGTTTACAAATCCTCACTGGTGTTTTTCACAGTGATTAATTAGCTTGAATAATCAGATGGACTAAAAAGGAAAGGATTTTTATTCTGGAAGGACAACTCATTGGCCAAAAAGAAGAAGAAGATTAAACACTGTGCAGGCTTTTCAACTTTGAATATCAACAAAGATCTTCTAAATAAATTCAGCAATAGAAAAGAAAGACAGGCAGTACCGAGAAAATGCTCACTCTAAAAGGTGCTTTGAAAGGAATCTAGTCTGGAGAGTGGAGAACTCTCCAAACTTAAAGATGGTAAATTGTGACTCAAGTCATGTTCTAGTTTTGCCCATATACAGTAGCATTCACTAAATTTTCATAAAATATCAAGTAGGTGAAGCAACAGTCACACCACATACCTCCAAACTACTTTAAGCACAGCAGGATATCTGAGCTGTATATCTAGTAGATATGAACTCTCAAAGTAGGTACAGCATTCCTCCACTGTATCAATGCTCTGGGAAGTCCAGGACTGCAACCAGCATTTTTAAGAAAATATGTACAAATAGGAAGTGCCATATCTATTTTAACTCTTGGCATCAGAGCTGCAATCTCCAGAAATGTGGAAGCAGAGAGTGAGGCTGTGTTCCAGTGTCTTTGCAGCTGTATGAAAACCCTGGTTTTCTCAAAAAGTTACCCAAGGGGATAACTTACTTTTTCTTCAAACATTTTTCTGTGTTTTTATTACTAAAGGGGAAGTGCTGCAGGACTTATTTAGGGAGTGATAGTGGATGACAGATTAAATATGAGCTCACAGTGAGAGACCGTAGCACAAAGAGGCAAATACCATACTGGGATGTGGAGCAGAATTACTTGCAAGACTACAGCAGTAATAATTCCTCTGTACACAGCCCTGGTGAGGCCCCTCTTGGAAAACTGTGATCAGTTTTGGGCAACTCAATATAAAGAGGATGGCAATAAAATAGAGTGAATACAATGAACAGTGATAAAGATAAGCGGGTTGGAAGGTATGATGTATGAGTGAAAGGTAAGGGAACCTAACTTACTAAACATAACTGAAAGATGGAGAAAAGGAAGGAGCAAGGAGAGGAAGGACATGACAATGCCACAGTATTCCCAGGTATGTGGGAAACCTGACTGTGTTTGTAGATGTATTTCAGGGACAGTGAACAAAAACTGGCATTTTTCATGGAAAACTTCAAAATAAGTGTTATGAATTCCCTTGCTCCTCCCCATCTTATGGATGTATTTTGGTTGTGGGAAGGACACAAGTAATTCACTAAGGGGAAAAAAAAGAAACATTTTAGAAAGAAAATCCAATTTCTCTCAATAAAAACAAAACAAAACAAAAACAAACAAACAATCCAAACAACAACAAACAAACCAAAATGAACCAGACTACACACACATATATATGTTCTCACAGATATTCACATTTTCTCCCCAAGAAAAAACATTAATGGAGCATTACTAGCCAGCTCTAATCAAAGGCTGATGTTCAAACTTCAGCCTATCTTTAAATATTTAGATTTTCCTGGGTAACTTTATTGCATTCTGGCCCACTGTTCATGTAATCACTTTCCCCTCAGCAGAAAGGTGTCCATCATCATAAACGGGCAGCACCACTCTTTCAAAGGCTTTCTTCTGGATAAGTTGATGATCTCCATCTGGTCTTGTGGTCAAAGAAGAGCAGCTGGCATTGTTCTGACATAAGAAGAGCTCTTAGTTTTCAAACTGCTGAAGCATAGAATTGCTTGGGTATCTCCAAACATTCAGGCAAACATGATTAATAACCAAGTGGCTGAGCCAGGCTGGGGGTGGAGGTAGCAACTAGAGCCAGAGTAGAGGAAGACTGTCGAAGTCAGCACTGTATAGTTCAGACAAAGCTGGATTGGAGCTAGGGGGAAGGGCCAGGAAAGGGCAATAAAAATACTCTTTTGCATTGTTCATTCCCACTCATAGCTATGCATTAGCTCAGCTGCACACCTGTAATAAATACATGAAACTGTCTTCTGGAGACAGTCTGTTTTATGATGTTGTTTGCATAATCCTTCCACCAGCTTGTCTGTTTCCTGGCAATTTGTGACTTTCCTTCAACTTTCTAATAACTTTCCTGGAAAAAAAAAAAAAAGAAGACACTAGAACCAAATGAACTGTTTAACCAATTTCTTCCTTTTTCTCTCCCTCCTGCACTTTTTCCAGGACAACTAACAGAGCTGGAGCCTCTCACTTTGACTCAACAATATCTTTCTCCTTCCAACTATTCTGCTTTTGACTGGCAGCGTGTCCTGCTTATAAATCTTCCACAGAAACTGGTGTTTGCTTTTCAAACCTTCAAGTCCAAACTCAAGTCAGCCTTTGAATTTATTAACTGCATTTATTTTCACTCTATATTCTTATAAGTCATCCTGGCCATCGTTCCAGTTCGTCTTCACTCTTTTTTGCTCATGAAAGCATATTTTTCCTTGTTGTTAAACAGGTCCTCATCTCTAAAACAAATAGTCTTCTCATTCACTTTCTTCCCCTAACACTTACAGTAGAAATTGGGTTCAAACCACTGGCGTTTGGTTTGTTATTTTGAAGTGGGAAAGATGGCAGAAGACAGACACTGTCACCTCTTTTAAATTAACTGCTTGGTACTGGTCAAGTCATTAGGATGCATTCACTGTATGGTGAGCTATGATTAAACAGGAGCCTGATATATATGAACTACATAAGCACTGGGAACCCTGGAGCAAAATCTCATGCTGTTACAGCATTCTGAGCTGTGTGCCAACATCCTAGCATCAGCTGTCATCTGCAATACCAGTGCCCTGACTTTCACAGGGTCTGTTCAGCAGTTTAAGATCTGTAGGCACCTTACCACTGCTGAGAGAAATTGAGCAATGGTTTCACAGCAGGATGAGTCTCAGAGTATTCCCTGTAAAATTACATACTTTTAACCTGAAAAAAATATATAATTTAGAGGTGAATGTGCTTTTCTGCAATAGTTAGTATTGCTTACATTTACCCTAAAGAAGCAAGGATGGAAAAAATTGTTGCCACCCACAAGCATTGTGGAAGGGAACTACAACAGGTTCACTTGCAGGGTGGAATCTCTGTGTAGGATACCTGTCATTTCCATGAGGATTCTCACATGTTTTTACAGTGTTGTCTGATGAAAAAGTAAACAGCTAAAAGAGAGATTTTATCTGCACCCACATAGGGTAAGAAACACTGAAACACTTCCCTTTGCACATACACAGAAAATTCACATCAATGCTCTTACCAGTGTTGAGATGTTCTAGACCTGTAAAAGCTGGTAAAAACCTAGAGAGATCTGAGTCTCCAATTGTAATTTCTTCTACAGTGTGCTCAACCAAAACTTTTTACACTCACTCAGACACCTATTTCTGATATGCAGACATCCACCAAATTGCATCTAGTTTGAGTCCACACTTGCTGCTAAATGAAGCCTTACTTGCATTAAAATTTGATCACTCACCCACTGCAATTCCACAAAGGCTGAATTTGGTTAAAGAAGGAAGCTAGAGAAGAATACAAGTCTGATGTGAATTTGATTGAGAATCTCCACCTCAGCTAACGTTGGATGCAACTCATATCAAAAGCTGCAATAAATAATTTAGATATTGTCAAGCAATGTATGCACTACCTGAGCAAGGAGCATTTCCCCTTTTTAACCTCTAATGGTAACCAAATACTTACATTACCATGAGAGTTTCTCACTTTAAAAAACTTTCATATTGATTCGCTTTCAACAGAACAAATAGTGAAACAATAAAACTCTGCAATACTGTCAACATGGAGTCTGGCAATGCAGAAGTCAGAACATTCTTGAAAAGAATAGTCCCTATTCCCCCACTAGTGTGGATGCAATGTTTAAACTCCTATGCTGAGATTTTGGCAAATTTCTCCATTTAACTTGCATATTTAGTTCAGCCACATACATGGAGGCTCAGAACTGTCATCACATGCCTGCCTGGAAACCCAGTGCTGGTGCCGAGACTGTGTACAGAAGCCTGACGTCCAGCCTAATACCAACATCCTTTCAGATTATTACACACTTCCTTGCCATCCAGAACTATGATTTAGTTGAAAACACTCAAAGCCAGATATCCTGAGAATCCCATTTATACCTAAAAATACTCTCATGGCTCCTTCCAGTCACTCGGAGAAAAAAGCCTCTCTCCAGTAATCACCTCGACAGAAACATACACAGTGGGCTCAGAACATTTTGAAGTCACAGGCCCATTAGCATTCAGGTCAGGATCAAGGTTATTAGGCAGCGCTCCAGCCTGGGTAGCACTATGGAGGCTGTGTGCCTCAGGGGATATCGGCATAATGAGGTGTCCTGGCAGTGGAGGGGATGTGCAACTGCTACTTCAGGCCATGTGATGGGCATATGTAGAAGCAGCAGAATTGGAGCTACCTATTTCCCATCCTCCCCTAGAGATGCAGGAAACACCCAAAACATAGGCAAGGATGGACAGTCTGCTTTAACACACATGTGGGCAAGGATAATGAAAGACATCTTTTGTCCCTTCTCCTTTGATAACCAACTGCAAGGAAATCACCAGGTGCAAGTCTGAGCTTGCAGATTTAGAGATGTATGGGAGGTGGAATAGGCCAGGGGGCAAGGGTTCCCTAAAAACCTCCAGAAGGGACATAATCATTCCTGTACAGAGATGACAGCCATCAGCTGATGACACAAAACTGGGAGGGGTGGCTGACACACCAGAGGGCTGTGCTGCCATTCAGCAAGACCTGGACAGGCTGGAGAGTTGGACAGGGAGAAACTTCATGAAATACAACAAGGGCAAGTGTGGAGTCTGCATCTGGGAAAGAACAACACCATAGATCAGTATCGGTTGGGGTCTGACCTGCTGGAGACCAGAGAAGGGGAAAGGGACCTGGGGGTCCTGGTGGACAGAAGGATGGCCATGAGCCAGCAATGTGCCCTTGTGGCCAAGAAGGCCAA
>VZRW01006479.1:21065-37274 GCA_013398125.1 Aegotheles bennettii | reverse complement strand
ATCTTTAGAGGTCCCTTCCAACTCCTAACATTCTGTGATTCTGTGATTCTGTAAAACTTGGCACCACTTCTGATTTCATCTTAAGAAGATCCCAATGGACCGGCTGAGGGGAGCTAAGGAAAGAAAAGAAGTTTCAGCTACAGCCACAAAGAAGCAAAAGTATTTGTCCCAGGAATATCTCCCTAAAGACTACAACAACAATGAGGTACCAGGAAGAAAGCACAAAGTGTCCTGGAACTATTTATAACCTTTGATACAAAATATGATCAGGTCAAATCTGTCTACTAACATAGTCTGTTTGAGAAACCAGCAAATGGATGTGGATAAGGAACACTACTCCTTCTCCCCTACCATGGAGCCCCATGAGTAAAGGACAGAAATTCATGCAATGAAACAGCAACAAAGTGGGGTCTCAGCAAGAGGCTGAGTGCTATTCAAGGAGCTGTGCTGTGGGAAAGCAAGATGTTAACACTGCTGCCCTTTCCCCTTGAAACCCTGCATTGGCAGGGCTGCCCAAAGAGGACACAGCTTTTGCAGAATTCTCCATTCTCCCTGGTTAAAAGCATTTGCCATTTTATGGCTACGTGCATTCAAAACTCACTTATTTCATGTCTGAAGTCTGAGAGAGCATAATCTTACACAATTTACACAAATGCAACATACTCTTTCCTCCTGCTTAAAATGCCTGCGGGCTATCCACTTTCCAAAAATTCATTAGTCAATGGACCTATAATCTAGTCTATACTGAATGAAACAGGATCACACCAACTCATTTCCAAGCTAGTAAGATGGAATCTACTTCATACTCTGAATGACAGATAAAGCCACCACTTCTTGTTTGTAAGAGTTTCCAGATACCACTCAGACACCAGACTTCACACTGAATTGCCACCTTCGTTGAAGAGGGCTTCTTACTATGACAGTAGCAAAGCAGACCTGAGGATTGAGGAAGGAGATCCCAAATGGTAGCCCTGTGGAGGAGCAATATTACTTGACCATCAGCTCAATCATGCTTCCCTGAGAAATTATAATGCAAATTTCTTCATCAATGAGATTCCAATTCCTTGAGGAGAAAAGACTCATGGCTCCTTTTGCTAAGTCATTGATCTCAACGGCAAGAGGAGGATCACAGCAGCCTAACAACTCAAAATCACCTCCCTCCTCACCTGAAAACTAGTCTGAGGATGGTAAAAAATCCTCTCCTTCGAAACAGGTCCTCCCTTACCTACCTACTTCAGAACTTCCTCAATCTTGAAACTTCTCACAGCACAAGAAATTGTGGCAAGATGTCAGACTAGGTAGACCAGCTCTCTCTGGCCTAGTCCTGATTGTTTCCTACATGCTGTTAAACCCTAGATTGTATCTAAACACCATCTACAGTTAATTTTGTTTAGAATTTTTTTATTTGTCTACCATTTCCAATTTTGAATATGTAGTGAAATGGACAGGTGAAGGTGGCATGTTCACACTGGTAAATAATACGTATTTATATCTCGGGTACATGATCATAGGAATATTTTGGCTGTGGACAACATGTCCAAGGTCATTCTGAAACTCTGAGGGAAAGCAGCAAAGACAATTCCAGTGCTCTCTAATGCCGTGACCTAAACCCAAGACCATTCATCTTCCCTTTATAGATCCTGATAAACATTGTGTTATTTGTAGTGTATATAAGTATTTATTTTATTTGGGGAGGCCTTCATTGTCCTCTTTTTTTTTTTATATGTTATTATTCAAGCTTCGGCTTGAGTTTATTTATTTATTTTTGGGTGCATTAGTACAGATTTGAAGGAAATATGTAGGTGGGAAACATAATGCTTCCAATTGAACTGCACTAGCAAGCACACGAGACAGTAGTTTAGAGATTAAAAATAGGATCATTTGGATGCGTGGATTTGAATATGATTTATGGATCGCTTCCAGAGACATTATTGTTGCTTATCATTCAGACGACACTGAAAGTGAAGACTATGTGGGAAATCATGCACGAGATACATTGCCTATAGAATGGGGAGAAAAGCATTAAATCTTAAAGTGGCTGATGCAGCAATTAATACTGCAACCTTCACTGCCTTCAATGCACAGAAGAAAAGGGTAAGATTGCCTAGATGTCTGCATCCCATAAATAACTGATCTCAAGACTTAAGGGAGAGACAGGTTTAAATGCACTTTACATACTAAAGCCCCTTTCACATTTGCCTTGGAGGAAATGCTTAAAAAAATAGTCACTGATTAATCAGGAATTTGTATACAGGTACAGGAATCAGGAATCTTGGGCTGCACCAGCTGCACCTACAGGTCTAACCAAGTGCAATATATCTTTGCAACCATATCTTTGGATGGGAGGCGAGGAGGTGTGATGTATGTTGTTCTGATGCTGTGCAACTAAGGACACTTGGTGTCTGAAGACCCTGACGAGAGCAGTAATTACACAGAGCAACAATTTTCCACAGCTGAAATTCAGAGGCAACTATTTAGACACCTACATGACCTTTTTTCAGTGGATTTTTTCTTTTGTTGGCTTGGTCCAGAGCAGACTCTTAAGTGCCAAACAGGAAGAAGCACTGACACAGCATTCCTAAGTTTGCTTTAAACAGTGGGCTAACTCCACTGATTTCAGCAAAACTCATCCTGATTTACAATGGTATAAGTGAGGCAAGGATGATGTTGTTCATGCTTTATGTCCATCACCATGAGGACAAACAAAAACATATATCTGACCACACTGCCTGAAAGGAAGACCCGTGTTTTGGCATACCCCTTTCTGGCAGAAAATAATAGAAGATACAGTAAAGCACATTTATTCCTCAAAGCAGTTGATGTGTGGACACAATCAACTCCATACAGAGACAAGTAAATTCAAATATACATGTAAAGAATAGCCATAACAAAATCTCAGAAGCACTCGGCCAGCACCTTAATAGCTCTCCTTTACCTCCTTAATGGATGCTGTTTTGCTGAGAAAATTATGGCTCCTTAGCCAACAAACATAGTTATTCTTAAAAGCATTTTTTTCCACATATGGATTCATAATGTTCAAATGAGGCTTCTTTTTTTCTTCACACTGTTGTTATTTGCAAGTTGGTTAATAAAAGTAATTATCAATATTCTTTGACAACTGGAGTGAAAATTTAAACTCTTCGGTATGCAAAGACAAATTGTGCATGTTCATCAAGAAACTTTCTTCACATTTGGAGAAATGTCTGAATGGCTGCAAAGTTAATAAGTCATGATTGCATTTCCAAAACTAAAAAAGTGAAGATCCCTAAGAGAGGAAAAAAGGCTTTGCTCAAAAACATCAACTATCGCTGCCTCAAAACCAGCTGTGAAGGTCAGAAATTATTTACGGAGTGCATGTTTGCAAGCTTTTAATTAAAGGGGCTGGAGGCCAGTGTGCTGAGAGGGTAATCTAAGAGTAAAATATAATAATAAGCCTAATTCAGCCTTACTTTAGATTTCCACTGGTGCAACTTATTTGGGAGACTAGAGTATGCACAAGGGGAGCGCCAAGGAGAACTGCATTATAACCAGAATTATGGCCATGTTATCAACAGTGTGCATATCCATATTGGACACCATACAATACACACCAGGATATAAATACACCATTTTTCTCTCTAACTACCTTGCTTGCTGCCCACCATGCAACCCTGATGAGGCCCAAATGTTGTCTTCTGAGCTGCTTCTTTCAGCAAGATCGGGCTCAGCAACATATTAGCAATGTGACAGACTTCGTTATTTGGTGGATTCAGTAGCTTTGGATGGAAGGGGACATCACATTGTCCTGAGCTGCAGGGAGAGATCCTCAGGGTAGCTACCCATTTACGCAGAGAAGGGGAGCAATACAGTCCCAGTTTGGCCAGCAAGAGAAGGAAAAGCAAGTGGTACACTTGAGGCCTTCTGCATTTTTACCTGTATATGGAGCACACCAGTTCTGCTGGCTGCATTTAAAGAAGCTGCCAGCTGGTCTCTGGTCTTCTGGGCACATTGTCTTCAGTTCTGATGAAAAACAAAACAAAAAATGTACCTCTCTCAACAGAGTGCCTAAGAGTTTTAGGGGGCCTATAAGAAAGATGGGGACAGGCTTTTAAGCAGAACCTGTTGTGACAGGACAAGGGGTAATGGTTTTAAACTGGAGAATGGTAGATTTAGGTTAGACATAAGGATGTTTTTCACCATGAGGGTGGTGAAACACTGGAACAGTTTTCCCAGAGAGGTGGGGGATTCCCCATCCCTGGAGATGTTCAAGGCCAGGTTAGATGGGGTTCTGAGCAACCTGGTCTAGTGGGAGATGTCCCTGTCCATGGCAGGGGCGTTGGACTAGATGACTTTTAAGGTCCCTTCCAACTCAAATTATTTTGTGATTCTGTGACTCTGTGAGTTTTACTTGAATGAAGGCCAAAGGCTTGGCCAAGAGGTGGCAATGGGCTGTACATCCAGCACAGAAGACACGAGATCATCAGGAAGACTTTTTTCCCCCCACTAGAAAAAAAAAAAAAAAAAAGGAAATACAGTACAGAAAGTCCTAGTTAGTTCAATTAATTATCCACTGGCCATTTACTTAAGGGACCTAGTTACAAATATATCCTCATCACAATGACAGGAAATCTATCTGAAAAGTCTGCAAAAAGGCTATTAATGAAGAGAGTTTCTAATGCCTATAAACTGAAATACCTTTTCGCTCCTTTTGCCAGTAGTTCCTGTGGGTCATTTCTGGGGTCAGCAGTGGTGTGCAGAGTAAAGACTCTGCCAGTGCTGGAGAAGAAAAAAAAAGAAGAAAAAAAGTACTTCAGTATTGTCAATCTTTTATCCTTGAACGGTACACTAGAGGCTGACATTTAATACCCTAAGGATATAGATGTTTGAAAGCTGGTTATTGTAACAAAGGAAACCATCCAAACTCTGCAAGACCGAATGGATCAGATAAAGCTGACACTGAGATAAATCTGTTTTACATCCATTCTTGCAAAAGTATTGCTAATCTATGTAGTTATAGCTTTCCTGGAGCAAAAGGAGAGGGAGGAAAAAAGAATCCTACATTACAGGAAGTCAACATCTTGCCCCTATTTGTAATCTCCAAAGTGTTACATGATGGTCAGAGAACATTTTTCTCCTGGATCTTTGGTGAACTCTATTAAATAGGGAAAGATAAAGAAAAAATTGAGAAACAACACAGAGAGTGAGAGAGGTCATGAGGACAAACTTACATGCTCTTTCTGGTTGAACTTCCATGTTAACATAGATTATGTTTGTTTGTTTAACACACAAATTCAGATCCTTCACAGACACAGGCTCATCTTCCAACCAGTCAGAAACTTTAACACCTACTCTTCATTATCTAGTATTTATACCGCCAGATTGGACTTTCATATGGAAGCCTGGAGCAATGCTGGTACAGATGGCAAGATGACTCTCATGAGATTGATGACTCTGAAGAAATATACAGTATTAAGTCAGAAGGTGCAAATGTTAACATTCCAGTGTAGAAAAGAAATATTCCTTGCATACACTTCCCAGGTTTGTTTTCTCATGCATTACAAAGAGAAAGAAAAAGCCCTCAACACACCTCGTAGCTGGCAAACGAATGATAAATTTACTTTAGTTTCTTTTGTATGTCAACTGTTCATGCCTCAGGTACTTAACCTTTACTTTAAAAACATGGTTCAGATCCTAGCCTTGAAGGTGGGTGGGAAGGGGGGGATGGTATTCCTGTAAATGTTTCATTTAACAAAGGCAGTACTATAAGAAGGTTCAGTGGTGAGTCTCTGAATGGTATTTATTGTTTCAGATTTCAGGGCTTCCATACATCTGCTGCCTGTCAAAGGCAGATACCACATTCATAAAACAAGTGCCCTGTCTGAAAAAAAGATGGAAAAAAAAAAAAGGACTCTCTTCTCTGTAGCTCAGGCTCCAGGATGATGTGAGTTGGGAAGCTGCAGGAAGCAAAAGTTCTGATTTGCTGTAAAGATGATCAACAAGAAAGTCTTTTCTTTTGAGCGGGAAGGGAAATTTCACTTTCTTTTTTACATATGGGGGCCTTGGTTCAGCAAAGCACTTAAAGAACTATTCCTATTCAGAAAAGCTCTTAAACATGTCCTTATGCCTCTCCATACACAGCAAAGTGCCTAAGAACTTACTTAGCTAAAGTAGAGCCCTAAAGAAGGACCATTTATATTTACACTAACTAAGCAGCTCATTTTATGAGACCCATTACATGATTTCTGACTTTATTAGGTCTGGAATGTATATTTCACCCAGGGTGAGAAACATGCTCATTCATTTCTTATGATATCATAGTCTTCTCCATGGTAATCTGGTGCTATGTGAGGAAAAACAATAGAAG
The DNA here is from genome assembly GCA_013398125.1 of Aegotheles bennettii. Lineage (NCBI taxonomy): Eukaryota > Metazoa > Chordata > Aves > Caprimulgiformes > Aegothelidae > Aegotheles > Aegotheles bennettii. The sequence continues at coordinate 30,931 of VZRW01006479.1, read as the reverse complement.
AGAAAACTTTTTATGCCGAGATGAAGACGGATAAGGAATTATGTTCAGCCGGGTGGGAGAATATATAAGAGGAACAAAACCACAGAGCCCCTGATTCTGAGGATCTGATTTATATAGTATCTGGCATTGGCCATAAAGTGTGGGCAATGAAAAGAAGAGCTGACCTCAATGCCTCCTTAGCAGCAATCAGAAATTCATTTCAGTGTGTGAGCATTTAATTAGCTTCACTGAGTTTACAAGACTTTCAGTCATTTTAAGATACTCCAGGCAACTACCCCACACATAAGATTACCCTGAATCTGGAATGCCAGCCACTTAGGAAGTATGTCTGGAGAGTTTTAATTGAAGGGGTCTCCTTTGTTTTTGTATCCATTTGATGTGCCAGTACCGTTTCCTTCACCACAAATTTACACCAAGGGACTCACCTAGTCCAAACAATTGTTTTAATCAGTAAATTATAGAAAACCTTTGAGAAAGTTTAAGGTTGTTCTGTGTCTAGGAAAAGTCAAATAGCACCATTAAATATTTAGAGCTAATCTAATCATTATACAATGCAGTCACTGCCCCACTTCAGGCATCTGGGTAGAGTCATCACCTTCTTGCTTTTTCCAGAGGACCTAAAGTATATTTGCTGCATGCATTTATTGCATGCATACAGTAAATATATATGGAGTGGGATTAACTAACAGGAGGCAATTACTAATTTTATTATGGCTTCAAGAGGTCTGTATATGAAGCTCCTTTCCCTGGCAAAGATGAGGAATTGCTAAATACAGTTAATTTCTGAGTTGATCTTATTTATATACTGGACACTAATCCCCTTCATATATCTCATGTGCTTCTTTCTTCTCAGAGACACTGTCCCTCAGTGACCTCCTCCTAGCATTTCATTAAATGCCTTCAGCCTCAGTAAATTACAGCACTTTAAAAACATTGAGTTTAGCATATAAAAAGAGAGAGAGTTTCTGTACACTGCCATGGGATAAGGTGCAGTGAAAATCCCATACAAGCTGAACTGTACTTCCTAATCAAATGGGTGTAACAGATGGCTGCTAGAGCAAGCCATCACAATGGAAATATCTGCAGTTCTCATGGTAACGGAATCTGCCAGGTCTGAGGGATTTGCTGTTTTCCAGGACATCTGAGCTGCAATCTCTTTCGAGCTGTCTAGCAGTCTCAGTCTCGCTCTCTCTCACTCTCTCAGCATGATGGAGATAGAGTTGAAAGGTGGAGCCTGATTTTGCATTCCAGCTGTGATTAAAGACATGCACACACAAACGCACACACGCGTGCGCATGCACACACACACAGAATCAATAGCACTGCATATTCATTATGCTATCTAGAACCTCATTAACCACTCAGACAGAACAGTAAGGAAATTTTAATATGCCTTCTTTAGGGAAGAAAAGAAAGAAGTATAATGGGGGAGAGAGGGGAGAGAGGAAGATAGCATGTATATGGGGAATTAAGATGCATGAGACGTACCTTTTAATAAAGATATGGAGCAATGTTAAAACTAGCAGTTGTTTCCATTTCATGGCAGTATGTCAAGATGACTTAACATAGCAAGATGAAACATCTGGTCTGGAAAAAAAAAATATGTCAAATTTCCAGAACATAGTATAGAATCTATGGAAGAAGGAGAAGGAGAAGAAAAAATAGAGCAACTGTGTACCTTAATACTAAGTGAAAGCATGTGACAGACCTCCTGGTACCATATAATTAGAAAGATGATCTTTCTCATAAGGTGTAGGATAGCATAAAGACAATGAGCTTTAATTATATATCTAAAGGACTGGGTTTAAACCCATAGGGCTCTGTTAAAAGGTTCTTATATTTCTGCATGCAATTCAGAATCATCAGCAAGAAAAAAATAATCATTCATGATACTTTTATTAAAGTCTTTTCCTTAAAATCTCTAACAATTTAAATAAATAAGAAGAAGCATACTGCCTTCTTTGCTAGACTACCTGCTGGAAAGCACACAGAGGGTTGATTCACAGCTGCCTATTCTCTTGGGTATTTGTGCCTGAAGATCAGACAACATGTAAGAATTCAGCCGTGGCTCAAAATGGAAACAAAGAGGACCATTCTTAAGCAATGTGAAATGAAAAACTACAGGCTGTAGACCACAGTCCTTGGCATGTTGATCCATCACATTGTCCTTGAGGGCGCTAGCGCTAAATACATATGACAGCCAAAGAGATGGGAAAAATGTTTTCCAGAATAAAATGTCTGGGTCTCCTTTTTTCATGATGTAGAATAAGCCAGGGAATGCAAGCTCCTAAAGTACCCACTCAAGAACAGGGTATTGTGAGATGGCATTGTCTATCATGCAGCATCAAAGAACATTTTATGTGCCCTTTTCTGAAGCCTGAACTGCTTTTATCACAACTCTGTTCCACTGTAGCGGGTGAGAAATTTAATTCTTAAGTTGAGTTGGTTAGTATCAAGTAGATATATAGAGTTCAATTACAACAGTACTGCATTACACCTTCAGGGATTGTCAAACATGTTAACTAGTTGGAAATAACTGCTATTGCCAAGAAAAGATGTCTGCAACAACAATGGCACAACAGAGATAATTGTTTGAATTTATACTGATCCTCCATCACCAAAATGCTCAACATTATGAGGGATACAGTCATTCACCTCTGCTCAGAGTAAGCAGTGACTTGATTCACAAGTAGTTCCTCAAAGTTCAATGGGGCTTCTTATGTTGCAAGGTACAGAGCTACTTGGCGTAAGTTAGCCGTGCTCCAATCCATGTCTACTTTCTGCCACCCTTGTGCAAACTAAAGAGCACACTTACTCTTTCACCTGACTATGAGACGCAGCCACCTCAGAAGTGAATTTGGCCTGATTTTCAAAAGAATGTCACATACAAATGAATCAGTAGAAGATTTCAGATCCTTTCTTAAAATACGGCAGCCATGCACAACAGGAAAAGTAGTGCATAGTTTTACCTTTTATCACAGAAAAAGTAGTTCTAAGTGAGGGGATAATAGCAGAACATTAAGAGGTAGTTCTGTTCACCATCTCGTTATCTGGGGCATTATTGTGTCTGTATTTCCCCATAAAGTCAACTGAGCGTTCTTGTAGCAACCACCCCAGACTCAGCAATGATGCAAGAAATTAAGAACCTCTTTTATACATTCTTACTTGATAAAGCAACCCTTAAGTGACTAGCTGTTCAACATTGCACTGCACTGCTAATATTTATTAAGAAATTAGAGTGCCCCTTACTGAATATCTTGTTGAAAGTTTTGCTCAGACTAGATCCATGTGAAAGATGAAGCAGCTGCTGTACAGTGTGATCAATGGTGCTCCAAGCCATGGAGTTTGAATTTACACGCTGAATTTACCCATTCCTGGGGTCTATTAGCTGTTCCTCAAACAACTAATCCTAGCACACACTCAGAACACAAGTCTACCTGCAAAGAGTTCTCTTCTCTAGACACCATTCCCTCCTATTCAGAACCAATATGTTGATAAATCACTTTTGACCCTGTCTGCCAACATATCCTGCCCACTGTTCCCAGATGGTGCACTTATTTGGCTCCCCTAGCAGGCACCCTATGCCTGCTCACTCTGCTTGGCAATCCAAGTCAACAAGTGCTATTACTCTGCCAGATCACCAAGTTATTTCTGCTTCTCGCATATGACATTCTCTGGAGATCAGAACAATAAGAAAACACCCTTCACTGTCTAAAAGGATTTCATGTCCCCAGTCAGAGCTCAAGCATCCAACCTTCAATATTAGCAAGCTGTCCCAGAGTCCCCACACATCTGAGAGGTCTAAACAGGTTCTTCTGCATCCAGTCTTATCATGCCTTCCTAAAACATGTCCAACTTAAGCCCTGATACATCCTTTCAGTTGGGCCAACTCCATCATATATTTCTGATGTAGGAGACCTAGAGACTCAAACAGATCTCATGGTCTCCAAAAAAGTTCAAGCAGGCCTCAGCCATTCATCCCTAAGGTAGGTCTGAGGATTGCCTTTCAATTTTAGTGTGTGTTTATGATGGTATCTCTTAATAGCTGAAGCTCTGAGAAGTCCTGCATTGGGTACAAAGTTTCTTTAAGTCCAAGATTTCTCTTGGTCCCCAGCTGATTCTGGACCAGACAGAAAAGTTATCAGGACTTAGGGTTAGTGGGGTGGTGCAAACTGGTATCATAAAACTCTGAAACAGACCCTCTTGCTATTTCAGTTCTACTTGGGCTCTTTGTTGCCTCGTTAGCAGACACTTTTCAATCAATTGCTGCATTTGTGCTGACAACACTGGATTAAAAGAGTTGCTCTTGTCATTTCTGTGACCTCCATCTTCCATTGTTCTTGCTTTCTGGACAGGAACTAAGGGACCTTATTTCTAACACTCACAGTCACAAAGCAGGGAAGGAATCTTCCCATACCCAACAGCTTCACATTCCCAGCTGCTACAGAGAGCATACTACGAACCTGCCACTGCACATCAGTTGAGGATCTGACCTATAGTATTTAGATGTTGATGGATTCCCAGGATTTGGCATTTTAATGACAACAAAAAAAAATACCTAAACATCCCCTTTCACCCAAAGCTGCCCCTTCCTGGCAATTTCCTGCAGAGACCCCAGACCCCAAAACCCTCAGCCCAGTGAGCCTTTCCCATCCCCTGCAGGGACTTAACACACTTCACATACCACAGTGAATCTGCTCCAGTCAATCAACTCCTGCAGCTCCCTGCAGGCTTCCAACACCTGCTAACAGGAGGGGACAACAGAAGAGCCTTGCCCCACCCCTTCACACATAGTATTGCCTTATTCTTCAAAACTACTGCTCAGAGCATGACGTTCCATTACAGGATGCTCCTATAAATACACTGCACGTTCATAGGGAGGAAGCAAACTTGCTCTAGTAAATATTTTAGCAATGAAGTGGCATGGGATTCTTAATGCTTGTCATTTTTCAATATAAGAAGTGCTCCATCAGAAGGTGCTCTATACTCAAGGGAGAGAATGTGCATTCTAACAATAACAGGACAGCCAGCAGCCAACACCTTATCAGTATTAGCTTTCCTTGAAAACATGCTTGGTTCTTCCTCCACTCTACCACATGATGTTCAGGAAGAACTTGATTTAATAAGAAGGTTCATAATGTCAAGTTACAGACACCATGAGAGGGAAACTTCAGAAAGTATAATTGGCAGATAAACAAATTATAAAAAATATCCTGGCTATATCCAAGACAAAAAAATATATTTTTTAAAAGAGCTTTTCTCTGTGTGTAAAGCTCTGTGGTGGTGGAAGAGTGTTTAGGAGGAGCGGGGAGGGGGAAAGCAGCAGAGTATGGTGATCCGGGAACCAGTGTGCAATCAAGGAGTCAGGAGGTGCACACCCTAGAGATGGCTCTGCTGCCACTAACCTAGTTGTTTTATGGGGATAATAGTGATTGCTGAGCACAGTAATGCTGTCAAGACTAACTAGGACTGCCTAAAACAAGGACAAAGAGAAGGACCATATTTTACAGCATGCCTAAAGCCCAGACAGAAGAGCTCCATGGCAACATGCAGGGATCTGTTATTCTTCTATTTATTCTCAAGTGCAGCTCCTGGCATTGATGTGATCTCTATACCATGAAGCAGGAAGGATCTTTGCTCCTCTTTCTGTGCAAGCTGCCAAGTTGCAGCTCTTTCCTCGGCGTTATCCATCCTCATGAGTGGGGATGAGAGGGTTACAAGGCCTTGCAAAACTGTTCTGGCATGCCCTATGAGATAATAGGAACTGCAGAGGATGGTTTCTGCAGGGCTTTGAAAACTTTCTTTTCTGTTACAAGTGATGACCATCCCCAATCCTTCAATGTGCGAAGACTTGCCCATAGGTTTAACTTTCTGTGTGTGATGATTTCTAGAAATCAGACATTTCACAGGCATGTATGTATGCATACACACACACACACACAAACACACAGAAACACCCAAAAGAAAAAGTCCTGGTCCCATTCCACACATATGCTCTTGGCACCAGTTTGAAAACTGTCTGCAAAGACTGGAACAAAGATCACACCATATTTCCTGTAGATAATGGAAGAGAAGAACAAAAATCAGGACTGTGGCAAGCACAATATTTCATTCTTTCCCTCACATACTCAGCAGACTTTGTAATCAAGCTTCCTCACTTGAAGACACCCTTCCTGCAAGTATGGAAATGGGCACAGTCTGTTTCTCAGATTTGTGAAATGTCATCTTGTCGAAGCTGCTATAAAAGAGACAGGACAGACTGCCACCTGACTGCAGAACGGGAGATGTGTTCGTTGCTTTCCTGCAGTGGTGACCTTGGACCTCTCTTTCACTTCCAAAGCTTTATCTGTCTTGATCATTTAGATGCTAAGTTCGTAGGAGGAACAGAGAAGCATTTTTTGCTGTATGTATTGTGTACAGCAGAATGACTCCATCTCAGGTGAGGTAATGTGTCTGCATAAATACTTTTTTTTTTTTTTTATGTGAAGCTTAAAACATCTGCAAAGACATCAAAAGAGGAATGAGCATGCTGCATAGTAACACAATGCAGCTGACAACTAGCTGATCTAAGATTACTTGAAGTTCCCTTGCAAGCTGTTCCTCCCATCGTTCATCCATAATGTCATTTGGTCAAATTCTAAACAAATGTGGCACAATGCAGAACAAACAGCTGTGGTTCAAAGGGAGCACGCAAGACACAAGCCCTTGCAGCAATGCCCAGAAGAGAGGCAGAAAAGGGCCTAGAAGGAAGAGTGAAGAACCCACATGATTACAAGAACTGCACTTTTGCCTTTCAAATCTAAGGAACAATAAAGAGAAAGAGAGCACACTGAAAGACATATCCTTTTTTTTTCCTTTCCATATCCTTTGCAATAAAGAAACCTTCCTATTTCAACATTTGGCAAAGTGACAGTGCCTAAAAAGGAACAGGAGAGATAATTGATATGTACAGGAGATGAAAGTGCAGTTAAAAACAGGCAAAGACTACTCCATAAATAAGAGGTTCATACTAAGAAAGACTATTACCCAGACCTCTATGTTGACACCTGAAATCAAATCACCCTTAATGGATAATGTGAACACTATTAGGAAAAAAAAAAGCGTGTGTAGATCTTGGGCTCTGGATTCTGGAAGAAAGAAGATTTGCTTCTGACCTCACTTTTTGTCAGTTTAAATCAACAAAGAGATCATGGTTTACTCTTGGTAAGCTGAACTTTCCATAACAGCAAGTTTTTTTCCATGTACTTAAATGTTCTTCTGCTCTTAACTGGAAGAGGATGCTGGATTGTTTAGAAACAAGCTTCCTCCAGGTCTTGGTTCCTGTTGTGCTTAGCTATTTTCCAGAGCTCTTAATATACATTCACCCTACACAAAGACAACAAAAGGAAAACATTTTTCACCTGAACAAGAGGCTCTGGAGGAACAAAACTGTCTGGAATAAAAGCTGAGAATCCAAGCTTCAGAACAGTTTGCACTTCTGGTCCAATTCATCAGGCATACTTAAGTATTTACATTTCCCATCCGAATAACAGTCCACATTGTTGTAGCTCACAGGAGGATTTTTGGCTTCTGCCAGTCTAAATAGAATTATTTGAAACTGAATCATTTCCTGCAAGTTAATTTCATAGCTGAACACAAACTATAGCAAGATAAGGTCACAAGCACATGGAACCACCTCCAGAAAGCCATCTAACCCTCTGGGCTGATTCAGGTGGAAAACCTAAGTGACTACAGTAGGTTTTGTAATTATTATGGCATGGACATAATCCTGTAGGAGATGGTCAGTGACCAGGAGAAGCCAAGACAGTGCAGTAATCGCGTGGCAACAGGGTTATCCACCTATCGCCAGAGAAGAAAGGGATGCTTCCCAAGCTCTATCTGTCTCAGCTCTTTTAACTGAGGATCAATATTGCAGAGACAGAAGGAGAAAGACAAACAACCAGCAAACGAAAAGCAACTGCAGCCTGCCACATTTGCAGCAAAGGGAGATAAAAGCCTGCTGCACTCTGAAATCTAATATGCCAAGTCACCTGGAATCAGTGTCTCCTGAAAAGGGCAAGCCTGCTCAACATCCTCAGCCCACCCCCCTTCCAGAACTGAAGCACCAGTATCTGGAAAGCTTTAGCCTTATTAGACTCATTAAAAGCTAACTGGCATTTACAGCTCACGTCAAGATGAGGTGTCAGCAGGAGCGAGAACCCTGTAAAATATGCATATAACCAGTGTGCTACAGAACAGTCTCCATTCTCCAGGAGACATATTATCTTTTTAGGAGTAGATAAGGGATGTGTTGTCTTACCCATTACATGAACAAAAAAGCAGTTTTGGGGTGCTGAAGAGTCTTCTGAGAAAGCAGTCACTGAAAAACACCTCAGCAGTAATAAGCTCTGTCAGAAGGCTGAAGTTTCAGTCCAATGTAATGTGCCTTTAAAAAGTACCACGTCTACACTACTGTATTGCTTACTTTCTGAAGCTAAGCCAGAGGGATGTACATAGTAAGATCTTTGTCTCATTTCAGGGAGGATACAGGATAAAGATTCTGTGCCAGTAATCTTCCCTGGATTAATGGTTTCTCTTTTATCTGCTGTATTTCTGTTCAGATGTCTTTGCTCTGAATGAGTCAGTGGAATGCAAATGATGGGTACAGTCTGAAAATATTTAAATCTAGCTTTGCACTGCACTGCAGGTTTGTGAAAAAAAATACACATATATAAATATACATTCTGAAGAAAGAGCAGATGAAAATTACAGATATATCAATAATGCAAAAAAACCCGTGGTGGGTCAAATTGAGAAGAGATTCATTTTCCCATTTCTTCTTATTTTTTTTTCCAAAAAGATCAGCATTTAGATGCTTGCTATGAATGGGTGAGGAAAATCTGCAACACTGCTTTTCTAAGCCTCAGACACTAGACAAAAATGCATCTGTGGGAACAGGAACCTGATTTTATTTAGGTTACTAAATGCCCAATCGTCATTATCCCAACAAGTGTCTTCCTAAAGATAGCACTCTTTTAATCCTGACAAAAGACAAACCAGGCAGTCTAGGCATGATTTCTTTGGATTTTCTCCCTTTCCTTTTTCTATGATGTATTTAATTTTTTTCATTCTGTTGGAATATAGTTTCTTTCCTGCTTAGGGCATAGGTTTTTCTCTAACAAGTGCTTGCACTCCATAAGCAACCCAGTAAAGGGGCGATTTAGAACTGCAGCTCTGTTTAAGAAGCCAGAAGACAACCCATGGGTCTTTGTCATGGGCTTCAGCAGGAAGCAGCCTCAAATGGTGGCTGCCAACAGTTTTTACAGACTATACCTACTTAAACAACAGCATACAGGACCCCCAAAAGCTTTTGTGTACTACAGTGGGATGGTGAAAGGAGGAATGGGAAGGGAATGACCACTTGGTCAAATTTGGGAATGACCAGATCACTTTCCTGGGCTTTGCAGTTTCTGTGGAAGTTGGCTTTGATACACTATGCTCATTCAGTAAGACACCAGTCCTGCAGTAAGCAGCAGCTTTCTGATTAAGGGTACTAAAAAGAGTAAACTCTGCAGGAAGAAAGAAAACACCAACATTAACCTGGTAGCTACTACTCTACTTAACAATAAATCAAAGAGCATCATACATCATTTAATCAAGATAATTTGCAACAGAGTATTAAGCCCTCCAGCCCGTCATAAAAACAAAGAAGGTCTACCTCTGAAAGAACTGCCTATAAACCCAGCTGTAACAAAACAAACAAACAAAACAAAGACTCATATCATCTATGCAATTCATGTGGGGCTTGGGAATTAGTTAGCAGGAGAAGTCTCCCTTTAAGAGAAAAGAAGACATTTTTCTTATTATGGCTTTCTAATTAATCGCTT
>VZRW01006479.1:0-12139 GCA_013398125.1 Aegotheles bennettii | reverse complement strand
GGAATATGAGAAGAAAGAAAGAAGAGCAGCAGCCAGCCCCACTGATAAAATGGGGAAGCACTGCTAAAGGTCACGCTGTTTGTAATCATACTAGCCTGCTAGATTTTATTTCTGTGAAAAAATTACACTGGGAACACAGCTGCTACTCCATGGACTTAAAAAATTGAATAGTTAAGTTAAAATGAGGGGGAGTAAAACATTGTTATAATGAATGAAAACGATATGTTCTTGATCAAGCACCATTAACAAGAGAGATGAATGGCTAAACAACAGCCCTAGAACAGAACAACTTCCCCTTCCAATTTTTTTCCCCTTCACCATTGTGGGTTTAAGAAATAATAGTTATGAAGTTTACCTAAGAGTGGCATTAACTGCTGTCTTGTATTGATGCAAAAATATAATAGATTACTACTTTGTCACTGTATTTCCTTTAGCTATGTGTTTAAATATCAATAAAAGCTGTAAGGATGTACACCAGGTAATTACTTCCCTGGAAAGTCCATTAGACTTCCTATGCTTTTATGCCACAGAACAAACATCCAAAGAAATGTTGTAGACCCAAACAGTTTCTGGTGTAAAAGCTCATTTTTTCCTCCACCTTTTAAAAGTAAAAAATGTCCTCAGGGAGCACATAAGTAGTTATTATTCTGCCAAAGCCAAAGGAGAACTCCTCAGTGAAGATGGGAATTGGTTCCTTAGCATTCTTGTCTCCTCACTGTCTCACAGGCGTGCCAGAGGCACACAACACAGGAAAAGGCCACACACCCATTTGTAGTAGTTTCAGTGCAGCTCTAGAGCCCACCCTCACCTCTCCAAACATCATGGAAATGCTCTTCCTGTGTAATGCCGGTTGGTCTGGTGAGTTTTACAACATGCTGGCTCGCTCTGGGCTCATGTTTACAGCCCCACCACTATCAGCAAAGAGTGTATTCATGCTTTACAGAATAAAGGTCCAAACTGCAGTCTTCTTGCTCTACATAGAGGCTTCTTGGGTCCAGTAGGACCTAACCCACGTTGCCTGATACCGCTTTCTGCACAACCATGTTAGCCTCTGCTTGAAAGAGATGCTCCTGGATTTGATTCTCACAAGCTGTGCCTCCTCCTAAGGCACTCACACTGCTTCTGCACAGCCCCAAAGAGAGGGATCTCAACACAACATAAAGTTCTTGATGAGGTGCAAAGCAGTGCTTCTTACTTTGTGTTTTATCCCTTCAAGTGATAAATCCCAGTGCTCAGCCTGACATTTCCACTGGACATGGTGATGACTTGGAAGGAATTCTTGGCCATTGTCTTTTTAGATCTTTGGCATACATGTTCCACCCCACACAGAATGCACTTTTTATTGATCACATCTTTTATTGATTTATATTTGTCTGCATTATCTGGTCAGGTTATTTGCTGGCTCACTGACAGAGAGGGTCAAAATCATGCTGGGTTCTCTTTATACTGCTGTTACAAGAAATTATTAGCATCAGTGGAAAAAGACCTTTCTTTTTACTGGTCACAATTAAATTGGTTTGGGTCATATCCCAAACTGAAGGTGTGCATGGAGAGGCATACAGCACAACACTGTTCAAACTAAAAAAGCTTTGGCCTTGGAGGCTGTCCTCACCCAGAACCAAACCCTTGTTTGATGGGAAGCCATAGCAGGAGGCCTTCTCTAATGTTCCTACACAGAGACAAAGGGGTTTCACCTCCTGAAGAGGAAAGAAATCCAACTTGCAAATCTAAACAACAACTTCTTGGTTAGTTATTTTACAGGCATAACTGCTAAAGCTGAGTACTTTTCTTTCTTTGGGATGAGGGCTGATAATACTAGCTCCTCACAGAGATAGATCATGTAGATACATGGTAAGCTCCCTGGGAAACCTGGACACTCCAGCTTCTCTGTAGGCAACTCCTTCCTTCACAGACTCTCTTTGCAGGGTGTGCAAAAATTTCAACAAAGGGCTGCTCCAGGTAGGAGAAACTCAGCATGCACAAAATCCCCATGTTGGGCACAAACTCAGTAGGGTCCTACAGCACAAAGGTTTGAAACACCTTGTGTGAGGAACAGCATCCTCAGTTCCTCCAGCAGCCTTGCACAGGCACAGTACCTTGGCTTCATCTTCGTGACACCAGCCTCAGGTTAGATGACTGAGTCTGACTCGCTCTTTCATCCTCTTCAGATATGGACTGTATTTGGTTCATCAACAGGTGAGTCTCTCTTCTGCTTTATGCCCAGGCCAGATTTAGAGTTAAATCCTTCAAGTATTTTTCTTGTGTCTTGTCCTTTTCAGTAGCACTTCTGCATGTAGCAGGCTGACACTATTATCCCCACTACACACTATGCTTTGGACACCCTTCAAGGTAGACTTCCTGCATTCAGAAGAATTACAGCATCTGAAACTTACACATTCTATCCTTCCAAGACATGTAAAACTACTTCAAAGAAGCATTAGAAATAAATTCACTCATCCAACAGAGTTAGTAATTAACCTGTATCAGATAAAATCCAGCAAAGATATACATATATATATAAATTGAAATTATTCATGTGATACTTTGAACATATGTGTAGACCTTAGGCTGACATGGCTGGAAAACAAAGGGCTCAAAAGCAAAGAGGCTATTTACTTTTGCAGAGTGAAGTGTGCCCTGATTAAATGTATGACCATTCACTGTTTTCACAACAGAATATTCTAATGAATGCTTTCCTCCTGTGAAGCACCTAAGGTCCACCTCACCAGTGCAAATATTACTACTGACTTCAGCAGGATCTGAAGCCAGCCTAAGTCTCTTAAAACCAGCTTTTTTGAAACCAGCTCATACACCAGAGCCAAGTGTTTCTCTGCTTTTAAGTAACAGCCTCCTTATACTCCTAGATGGGAATCTGGAAACTTGTTTTAGATTGGTCTTATTTTAGAAGTTTCAGGGCTAGGGAGAAGTTAGGAGAAATTCAGTCAGCATCTGCTCTTGAAAACCACAGTCCTTATAAGAGGTCCAAGACTTGACTGGTTCTGCATGTGCCTGGGTCAAAGTCACACCACACACGTGGCTAGCCCCCTGGGGGCTGCTAGGTGGAGTTACAGCATAGTAGCTGTTGTCAGTCATAAAGTACCATGTAGAGTAGCGTTGCTCTCACACTGACAAAGGCAGACAGTTTGATTTTAGCCTGCCCCTATTTCACACAACAGAAATCCAGCTTGTTCAAGTGTACCATTCTTAATTTTGTGTTACCATAGTTAATAGGAGAATCAGGACAAAAAGCCAGGCCGGATTTTGGCTTCAGCAAATAAAAGGTGAGTATGCTAGGAATACCGACATGTTTACAGTTCCTTTCTGATAACCACAGTGATGTATTTGTAGCGCTTTCACAGATATACATCCTCGCTCCTCAGACTGGTTCTAGCTGATCCATATAATGTATGCAGAAAGCTTGGTTCTCATAAAATAGAAATAGAAAGAAAGATTTGCTGTGAGAAAATCTATTTTTTTCTGTGAATATTAATCATTTCAGCTTTGATAGTGAAATGATACGAATGAAAAAGCCAAGAATTGCTTTGGGGCTCCACACAGATGACTATTGTAGCAAAGACATTTGCTGGAGATAACACTGCTTAAGCTCAGAATCATTATACAGTACACAGTTAACTCCAATCAACCTGCTTGCTCCCCAAGATTTAAACAGAATTAATGTGACATCCCAGCTGAAGCTGGAACTCAGCAACCCAGAAAATAAAAGTGACAAATTAAAGCAAGTTCCATATGTGTTTTAATCTTAAATGGCAAAAAGAAAACCATTATGCCAGATGACAGGAGAGCAATATGGTCCCAATACACTGTTCATCTCCTTAACAGCTTTAAATAATGTTTGGTACATTTTGCAGTAAGAAAAGTATGGGGATTGCTCTAAAAATTTCCATGGGTAAGATAAAGGTCATCACCTTTTAGCCTGGAAAGTCAAAATAGATTTTGGACCAATGTCCAATACGTGTCACCTGAATATGCTGGTCATTTGGTCATCTCAATAGATTTTCATAACACGACAAAAATCTTCACATTTCAAACCAAACAAAAAACCTTCAGTTAAAGATCAAATAAATTAATATCTTTCTTTTCTTTGGGAAATGTATAACCACTATTCCAAGGGGAAACCTGTGCTATTCCACTAGAAATTTTCTTCTAATCTTATTTATGCTATAATATTTTAAGGCTCCATGAAGGTCACAATTCTTAAAGGCAGCCCTTGCAAAACAGCAGTATGCAGGATAAGTAGACAAAGGAAACACTATTGTCTCCTTCTGAATAGATAGGGTCTGAGTTACACAGAAGCTCTAACTGAGACACCCAAGGGCATCCAGACAGCAGTGACAAAGCTGGAACCAACAGCATGTACCAGTCTTCTTCCGTTGACTTCAATGCACACCTACACTTCAGGTGGGTAGATGACCACTGCTCTAACAGGGAAAGATGAAAGGCCACAGAAGTGCCAACAAAGGAATGTGCATTAGCCATTGGTGCATGCCTTCTGCACACTCTGTGAGAAAGCATTAATGGATAATTGAAGATGGATGGTCGAAATGTTCATTGAAAATTAACTCTTGCACCTAGCTGGAAGGACTGACTGATAATGGAATACAAGTGATACTGTAAGTTACCTTAAACAAATAAAAATTTTAAAAAGCATCTCTGCTACAATTGATGCTAAACATCTTTCCACTGTAAAGAACAACTCTAAGTAGCATTTAAAAAGTTTTCTCCCTCTACACCTCCTTCTTCCCCACCATAATCAGTCTCAGAGGTCATTCTCTCTTTCTCCTTTTGCTTCACCATGTTTCCTTCTCCTGTTAATTTATTGTAACAGAAGCAGCAGCAGGGTTTTCCTATTCATCAGTGAAGAGGTCTGAGATATGCACCTCTGGGAACTGATGCATATTTACAATATCATCAGGAAAGTTCAGTCACCACGTTGGTTTGGACAGTTTGCACTCTGACAGCCCAAAACTAATCAAACAGCACTGCTTAAAGCTTCAAAACATGACCAACTTTCAAGTTTTACCTAATCTGTAATTTCTAGGGAGGTTTTTAAAAAGGGAGGAAGAAATAATCCAAAGAATGAAAAAATGCACTGGAAACTTCTAGTTATCAGAATCTGTGCATTACAAGGAATAAATGCTAACCAAATGTAAGATATAGCACAAAGAACCATCACACATGGCATAATGAGACTGGTAAGAGGAATCACAAAAAGAGAACACTATCTTCTTACACATATATGAAACCTTTCACTTTGAAAAAATTACAGCCTACAGGTGAAACTCCACTAGCTTGTGCTAGTATGAAATTAATTTTGACCTAGTTTTATTTTACATTATAATATGAAATTAAAAAGTCAAAACACAAAATTTCTATCCTGCCTTTTGAAGCACTGATACATTTCATTCTGACAACATGAGGACATTTTGATATTTGTCAGAAGTTTTTGATTTGTTCTTCTTCCACCATCTTAATATGAAACTGGATGAACCTATCAAGACTTCAAGACAGATGAAAAATGTAATGACATTGTAATAAGTTCTCAAAAAATGATACTGCACAGGCAGCTGATGAAGGAAGTATGTAACAACAGAAACAGAAATATGGCCAGGACACCAATTCCGCCTTTCTAAGCTCTGCTGTGGATCACTTTAGCATGTGATCTGGACCTTATTAAACATATCATCTCAACTATGTTCATATGTACTGCATGAAATCAGGCATTTTTATATGAAAAACTCAAACAATGTTACAGGTAAAGAAGATTATGTCCCAGCTAAAGTTTGAAGCCTTTTTAGGGCAGAGGAGTCCCAGAACACTACCCAGAACTATAACAAAGTTAGATTAGCAGCACAGTAATAAAACTCCATACTTGTCATGTATATGCAACAAAGAGATGCCACCCCTAGGCTGCATGTCCCATAATGAAGGACCAGGGTGAATTATGTAGGCAGGTTTAGTATAAGGAATAATGTCTTCTGACACACCAAAGATTGCATAGGAGAATGGATGAAGAAAGTATGTCAACTGATAAGAATAGCATAAAAACAAGCAGAAACAGAAATGACATTGACAAAAAAACTACAGTCCCACCAATAAATGGTGGTTAATGTACAGGGCTAATGGTGTGGTCTCCTTTTTTCACAAGTGACAGTAGTTCTCTCAAGATTTTGGTACAGTAGCTTTCTTTGATAAATCCAGAGATATTTTTTTTTTCTTTTTTAAATAATATGGAAAAAAGAAAACCACCTCTGGGCAAAAAAAGGGTTTTAAAAAGAATATTTGTACATAAACATTCCACAGGACAATAGGAACTTGGTACCCCTATCTTCAGGATCCAGTGCTTCACCTGGTAACACTAAAAACAAAACATAGAATACATACAGCACAACTGAACGTGCTCCTGGCCTGGTCCACATTGCCATTACATCAGCTCTCCTCAATTTCAACTGCATGTTTGCTTCACCTCAAGCCGGCCAACAGATCCTCACAGACAGACTTTCTTTTCAGAGACAACTCATTTTACCTCCCAAATTGCTTTCATTCCCAGTGAGTCTTCTATCCTCCATGTCAAAATTCCTTTGCTTCCCAGACAGTGACTCCTGAAGTGGAGACAAGAGTCAGTCCTTCTGGCCAAAGGCAGAAATTCATGGCATCTCAGGTTTCCAAACAGAGTTCTTCCCTTCTCTGCTCTACTCTCTGCATCTGAGTTACACAGCAAGACCCGTCTCTAGGCTTTGGCACACTGAGAAGAAGAATTTCCACCTCCAGCAATTAACGCTTAATGAAAAAACAGTAGCCACAATTCCACACCAAGACTTGAGACCATCTGTTACTGCCTTGTTAGTATAGGCTTGTGAGTGACCAATCTACTTCATACCAACAGTGTGGTATGCAGCTGTTAAAGAAATATTTTACTGCACAAGCTCTGGATGCATTTCTGATGGGGTGAAAAGATGCAAAGAAAGCCAAAATAAACACTGGGTTGATTATTTTAAGATGTATCTGTTGCTCAAGCACATGCAAATAAATCTCACCCAAGACACAAGAGGTGGAGTTACACTTGGGAATGCCCTTGGCTTGTCTTGAGAAGGCTGCTAAGAATGATTAGAATGTTTCAATTTAACTATTTCTTAATGACCTGCAAAGGTACCTCACTTTCCCTAAAATGGTGTCAAGCTACTACACACAGACCAGCAGCAGGGAAAGGAGGGATTTGTTGACAATGCATTTGGAAAAAAAGCACTAGCACTGTTGTGTGTCAATACTCATCCAAATGTGCCCATTTGATATTTTACTGACAGAACTGAAAATATGTTTGAATTTCAAACTTGTTGAGATGGCTAGGATGCAGGGATTATTTTCCCCTGAGGGCAGATAAACAAGATGGATGGGCTAAACTCCGAATCGCCTAATGATGAAAATGCAAGGTAAGCTGTCATAGAGAGGGCTCTTCTCATCCTTGCTGACAGCATGAATTCTGCTGAATTATTTCTAGTCTTTCTGATTAATGGGCCTAGTGACTAATTAGTTCATGAATCTTGCTCATAAACGGCACTTTGATAGCTGCCTAATGTTCACTTTGAGAGAAAGACCTCACCGAAGTCTGCTGGAGATGTGCTCTCCAGAAAAACCTGTCCCTGGACAATCCCACAGCTGGCAGTGGGTGCACAGATGCAGCCTGGCCCTTACAGTGGAGCTGCAGACCAGGCTGGGACCTCGGACCCACACTGCCCCACAGGGCAGGGGAAAGTGGGGCTGCACCCAGCCTTTCTCCCCAGGTTGAGAGCAATCATGTCACTAGTCTTGTGTAACTGCTGTGACTGCCCCATTAGCCCCAGTTTCTGCTTTCTTCCTTGTCTGGAAGAAATAGAATCAGTTTACTTTGTCATTACTTCAGGAGAACAATGTCTTACACATGTTTTTAGATCCCACTGTTCTCTACAAATACTCCCAGCTACCAAATGTCAGGGTCAGGATCTGTACCTATGGCAAAGGACTTACAGGCTTTGGCTTTACAGCTCTCCTGAGACCCCAGTAGCATGTTGGCATTTCATCTTAACCCATCACAACATTTGGGGATTTTGTTTGCTGGGAAGGGTTTCAGTTTCAAGATGTATCAATGTACTGCAACGCTAAGAAGAACTCGCTCTACCGCAACTAGGGAAATTGTCTTGTTTGAATTGTTTGACCTTATGAACAAGAAGAGAAAATTTAAATGACCACAGCCACTTTCTGAGCTCTTTCTCCACTCAAAGAGCACTAGCAGCACTTGATCACTGTCCCCCAGTATACTCATTTTGAGTTGTGGCTCAGTTTGTGCACAGGTAAGATCTTAGGATGCCCCCTGTGGTACCAGGCCCCACACACACAGAAGAACTTTCCTACCCCAAGCAAAATGTGAGTATTACTTGGGGAGAGTGTTGAGAGTGACACTACAGGCTCATCTCCAGCACCATCACTTGATATCCAAGATGTATTTCCACAAAGATGTATCTCCTGCCAGGATTTAATTCCGAAAATATGTCCCTGGATGCCATTCCTCATGGAGTCACACAACAGGCAGAACAGAGGGAAGGCAGCTTACAGACTCCATGAATTAATTGTCTTCCTCTGATTAACATGATTATGTTGAAATGGGTTACACAAAGCAGAAAGGCCTAGCCTTGTGTGTTTTCCCACCCTGGTGGCCCATAAACCACATACTTAATCCACCTGTAGCTGAGGCCCAGCACTAATCTCCCATATTTAAAGAGGTGTAAAACACTGTTCTGTTGTATAATTAAGTCACAGACTTTCCTTCCCACTTGCCTCTCCCTCAGTTAATATAAAAGTAGACTGAAATTTGGGAGAGGTTTGCATCCCAGCGTGCTTCTCCTCCACACAAGGACCCATCCACTGGGGATCATTGAAATGGCAGCTCCTGCCAGGAAAGACAGATGCACACAATGAGACAGTGCAGACTGTCCTGATCCTTCACTTAGCAGTCAGACAGGCATCTGCAAGTCTGCTAAGCTACTGGAAGACTTTTCTTTACTACCTTATCACAAGCTGAGTATTATTTATTCCAAGATCTGAACCTCTGATCTCACTGGTGTTTTCAAACAGGCGACCCTCCAGCTGACATACAACTTGTTCCTTCTCCCTCTTCTGCTCAAATGACAAAAACACAAGCCTAGCCTCAGCCACAAAGATGTGTGCCAGTTCATGACTGGCAAAATCTAGTCCCCATAATAGCCTATATGACTATGATCTTCCATTTTCTTCACCTGTAGAAAGAAAAAACTGTGCATGAACATTCAATACAGAACACTCTAGAGCTCAAAAGCCAGCTCAGAAAAAAAGAAAAATAAAAGGAACCAACATCAGCTCTGTAGTCTCTGCTACAGCAGCCCTACCAGGTGTTGCTTTTGCTGTTTTATGTGCTGTGATGGCCCAGCTTTCTGACACCAAAATTCATGCAATTTAATTTCCTCTTTGTGGTCTGCAAGTCTTCCAGGTTCCTACCTGCAGCACACAAAGGCAGCAGAGGAACCACTTAGACAGCTCAGGGAGAAACTGTCCACACCAAGTACATAACTAGGTATGTCCAGCTGGTTTAAGAAAAGGCCAGCCTTTTCTAGAAGACTGGAGTTCTTCTGTTAGCTAGTCAACAACATGCCTGCACTTGCAAAAATGCCAAAGCAAAATTCAAACTAAAGGTGCTTTCCAGCATTCAAATCTGGATAGATAACTTTGCAAGCTTGCTGAAGAGGAGTTTTGATGCAAGAAACTCTTCTCCAGCTCAGAGAATTAGAGACTGTAGAGATATGCATTATTCTGCTCAGTTCTGTTCTGATGACTTGTTCAGCTCAGCGGCTGTATTGCAAAAGGTAAACAGGTTTCTACCCATAATCTTGTTGTCTCTGTGCAGCAATCCATCTGTCTCTCACTTACAGTATCGTCTAGTGGTGTGTCTTCTTACCCAGGTGACACTCCCTTCAGATGCTATTTTAATACCATTGAAGACAGACGAAACCCCAGATTTGCCTAAGCAAATTTAAAAGAGCTATTTAAAGATAAAGATGCAGCAAGGCTGAAGCTAATACAGTAAAGATTTCTCAGGAGGGTTTCTAAATGGAGAAATTACTGAGAAAGAAAAAAATTCACCAGAAAGCCCTACCAAATAAAACTAACTATAGCAGCTTCTAGTTAAGACACTATAGTAAGGGATATATGCATATAGAGATGTCTTGGTATTGTAAACTTCATTCCTAAGATGCTTCAGACAACTAGTGAAATATTTAATTTTTACTCTAGTCTTTGATAAAAGTATCTAATGCTCAATTTAGAAGCTTCTCAGAAGCCTGAAGCTTGTGCTGTTTTTCAGCTCAAAATGGACAGAAGAGTCCAGATGTCATGAGATAAAGATTCTGGGAAACAGTCAATAGGGCAATGGCTGGAAACTCAAAAGCCCAGTGCCGTGATCTGGGAACCTATGTGCCATGGATTAGTTTTGCATACTGCAAACTTGGTTACGAAAAGGGGTGTTATTTGCCCTCTTTTTAAATAGATAATTATCCATGCCATTCAGAATGAGTCCCTTGCAGAAAGAAATGGCTATTGTTGAGATGAACCAGTTTTTCAAGTCTAACAAACAGATCAGCTCCTGAGGGTATATGGATTGTCTTGTTAACTAAGAGTCCTCTTGACAGAGAGGACCTACAGCTATAAAAACATGCTGGTTCTCACTGTCCATTTTAGATTAAGAGTGAAAAGGCAGAAGCAAAAATGACTTCAGGAGTATGAGGAGACCCCAGATTCTGAAGAAGTAGGCATATGCAAGGATATTGAGGAAGAGGAAAGATCCCATACTGATTAAAAAGGTCTGATCAAAGCTCAGAGAGCACTCAAAAGCTATGCCAAAAGTGAAGCAAGGTTAAGCGTATCCAGATGTTTCACTGTTCAGTCTCAATCTGTACATGACCTCTTGGACTATCTGATGCAGAGAGTAAGCATGTCTAAAAGGCTTTGGGATGCCTACTTGTTACAAGCCTGAAAAGGTAAACAGTGAATCAAAACCGCATGCAGAGGAAGAGTGCCTTGGATGCCTTCAGGTGCCAGCCCCAATCCAAAGGCAGCTGTGGGTCCTGGCCCTACATTTGAGTAAGTAGGGGACTGATTCTCTGTACAAAGAGAGTAGAAGGGAAAAGGTAGTGTCTACAACCTAGTGAAAGTGAGGACAATTTCACAAAACAGTGACCCAAGTTGGTTACAGCAAAAGACAGCACAGCCATTTTGCCTTCAACAGCTGTAGGAGGACCCCAGGAAGGCCATCAGGCTGAAGCACAACAATCTGGCATGAGTGGGACAACCTAGCCTCAGCAACTGGCCAGATCCTTGCAACCCAACACACCCAGCACAAAATCTCTCCAGCAGAAGGTACACAGCATGTAGTGCTGTCATGCTCCTCTGCCATGTAGTCTCCCACAAACACAGTATGCCTACCCTCCCCTCTTTTCAAAAATATGACTTCTGGCAGAGCAGAGTCAAGATTATGAGTGGAGTCCAGAGACTGCATCTTTGGTCTCCAGAGCCACAGGTTGCCTGCTGCTCCAAAATTTCATGTTTCGGGTGAGTCATGCATACCACCAGGGACATTCCCTGTCTGTAAGGCAGAACCACCCGCAGATCAAATTAGTAGATGGGCAAAAACCCTGCCCCAACCTCCCTGTGCCAAGAACCCTTCTCTGACCTTGCCACCACTGGCACACACAAACAGTGCAGTGATCAATATGGAAGTGTGTTTAAAACCCTAGACCAAGAAGCTTGTGAATTTTTCTCTTTGAAAAGGAAGACAGATAACTGAACACAATGAGTACTAATCACATCACTTAATGTACTTCTGGAAGATAGCAGAGTGATAAAGGGCAGCATGAAAAAAACAGAGTAAGGCAAAACTCTCTGGTGCTTCCTCATCCTGTCCTTCATTTGTCTTGTCTCTGTCAAGTGCAAGCTCTCAGGTACAGAGGATATCTAATAGTCTCCATCTGTACAGCACCTTACACAAAAGACTGCAATTTCAATCAGAGCCTCTAGGCATTCAAGTACGACAAGCTGCTCATACCAAGTGATAAATACA
>VZRW01006462.1:157071-226318 GCA_013398125.1 Aegotheles bennettii | reverse complement strand
ACGGGCCAATCCCAGCGCTCCTGGGGCTCTCAGAGCCGCCGCTGGGGCTGCGGGGCCGGGGGCGCCTCTGCCCCCCCCTGTGCTGCCGGGGGGCTGCGGCCTGGGGCAGAGCGGCGAGCACAGGGACAGCCTTCCCCTGCCTCCCAGGTAGGACCAAGGCAGCCGTTTTGGTGTTTTTGTGGCTGTTGTTGGAGGTGCTGGGCCCAGGCGCCACCATGGGCTGCTGGGCCCGGTCTGGGGCTTTGCTGGGCCCGGTCTGGGGCTTTGCTGGGCCGGGCCCGGTTGCCCTCTGGCTCTGTGTTCGTGTGTTCATGGATATCTGTGGATATATCTGCATCTGGGTGTGTAGGTCACCTCATAGGTGAGGCACCTCGAGTGCTGGGGTCAGTTCTGGGCCTCTCACTTAGAGACATCGAGGTGCTGGAGAAGGGACTGGGAAATGGCTTTGTCTGATGGGGAAGGGCTGAGGGAGCTGGGGGTGTTCAGTGTGGAGAAGAGGAGGCTCAGGGGAAACCTCCTGGCTCTCTGCAGCTCCCTGAGAGGAGGTTGGGGTGAGGGGGGGGTCGGTCTCTTCTGCTGTGCCCACAGTGAAAGGGTGAGAGGAAACGGCCTGAAATTGCAGCAGGGGAGATTCAGGTTGGACACCAGGGAAAATGTTTTGACTGTAAGGGTGGTCAGGTATTGGAATGGGTTGCCCAGGGAGATGGTGGAGTCACCTGAAGATACTAAAGATGTGTCTGCTTTTGGCACTGAGTGATATGGCTTAGCGGTGGTGGTGTAGGTAGGGGTTGGACTAGGTGATCTTGAAGGTCTCTTCCAACCTCGATCATTCACTATTATTATTTTTATTGTTACTGTTTTATGTTTTGTTAAACCTGTTGTCATTTTTTTCCAACCCCAAAGTCTCCTTTATTCCCCTGTTCTCTTCCCCTGGGATAGTGGTGGGCCGATAAAGGGGCCCAACTGGGTGATGTTTCCTTTTTATAACCTCTGAAGTTATACCAAGGTGAGAGAGAGTTCCCTTTGCTTCTAAATCCTGTTTGCAGTGATAGTAAAATGTCACAGTGGGGAATGGGGAGGGTTGGGGGAATGTGGGGAAGCATGAAGGAGTTGGGATTACACGCTGGATTTACTATTATTTGAGTCCTACACGAAGGGGAGAGCCTTGCTGTATTATATGCAAGGAGTGCCATGGTGTTTAAAAGCCTCCACCAGTTCTCAATGAAAGATGAACTAGCACAGCGTTGCAGGCTGGTTCCCTCTGAGGCCAGTGGTGATTCTGGGGTGAATTTCCCAGCTTTCTGTGAAATAGAGGTTTCGCATCGTTTTTGAGTGCGTTCCACCCACTCAATTATAGTGTCATGGACCTGTGGAAAGGAGTGGGAGCGGAACAGGAGACTTCAGAGCTGTTACTTTTTAGACTCTGGTTATTGCAGAGTATTCTGTGCATCATTCTGCATTTGGGCTTGTTTTTGTATGAAAGTAATTGGCTGGCAAGATTGCTGTAAGTGTTCCTGGTAGAGCTGTGTTGGGGGAAAAAAGATTCACTTTTTTCATGGAAAATTTTGACTTTACAACTTAAAACTTGAAAATTTTAGCTGAAACATATGGGAGCCTTCCCCAGTGTGGCTTCTTGTTTTCCAACAAAAATAAAATAGCATGGATGGAAATGGAGAGTTTCTGTTTTCCTTTAGAAGGAAAGTCTCCTGCTGGTTCAGGTAGCTGGTGGTCTCTAGCCTGGCCTCCACCTTCCCTGTTGCTTATGGATCGATGTTTCCTGGGAAGCAGAGGGAGCTTTGCAGAGCTGAGAAATGGTCCATGCTTGGTCACAGCTGCCTCTGAGCATGGGCAAAGTCCCTGGAGTATTTGAAGTCACTTTGCCACAGATCTCCAGCCTAGGTGCTGATGGAGATGAGACACCTGTGGCTACTGAAAATACACATCAGTCACCAGGCTGTTATCAGTAATCATCTGATTTTTGATGAGAAGGTGTTTTTTCAGTTGAGAAATATGGAAATATGAGCTCTTCAACCCCCTGTTGTTGAAAGATTTGTGTGGGAGCAGTGCTGTAGCTGATGGTGGCTGAATTCAGCTGGGGTGGTTCTACTTGCCCCTGGCACCTCTCGAAGCTGGGATCCCCTTGCCTTCACAAGCCACTTGCATTTTCAGGAGGGTCTGGGCATCCCGACGGTGCCATGACCACCCATGCAGTGTCACCATGGGCAAGGCACCTCCAGTGACCTTCATCTGCAGGGGATGAACTGTTCCCCACATATCCCATCTCTGGCTCAAACCAGGCCTGTTAAATTAAACCCATTTTGTTAAGGGGTTTAAACGCTGCCTGCCCATATGCAGAATTATGTCTTTAAAGATTAAAAAATCCAATATAAACAAAATAAATCCAGGGAGCTGAATGCATGAATCATTATTTTAGTACATATTGTCCATTCTAATCTGCAGTCCAATTGTGAAGTCATTCAAAATGCTGCTTCTCAGTAATTAGCAGGAATCTAACTCGGAGCCAATTTCTGATTAAATGTGCTTAAAATCAATAAAACATCATGAGTGATTAGAGTCACGTGTGATTAGCCCTGTCAAACAAAGCAGAATAAGTTATGGCCTCACTTTAACTTGTCAAAAAAGAGAACTGGGGGTGGGAATGAGGAGGAACAGCTGATATTTCTATAAAGGGTTTTTCCAGTTCTCTGCCTTTCTCTCCGCTCCTTTGGAAAAGTCAAAGGATTGGTTTGTTGTCTGAAAATTACAGACTGGAGGGGAAAGTTTGGGATGGCTTTGTCTTCTCTTGTGGGCTCGTTTAAGGATGTGCTAGGAATGGCATTTCTTAACCCTGCGTCTTGGCTGCAGGAGGGTCACTTGCTCCTCCTGGAGTCACCTTTTCTCCAGCTCAGTCATGACTGTTTGAGGAAGGAAATACCTGTTGGATTTTGGTTTCTTACAATTTTTTTTTCCTGGAAGAGGCAGAAGGATCTCCCTCCCTGTGAAAGGAAGAAATGCAGTGTCATATCCCTGATCAGTAACAGCAATAAAGAGCAGCAGCGACTCAAAACCATTGAAAATCATTTGAGGGTGAAGCTGGTGGTGAGATGGTTTCTCTCCATCGTGCTGCCATGCATCAGGGTGCCTTGCAACACTCCTGCCTCAGGGTGCCCTGGACACACAGCACCACCCCCTGCATCTGTTTGGGATCCAGCACGAGGTGCTGCTGATGGAAAGTGGCTATTTGGGCAGGTGGCTTTTGGCAGCCCCCCCTTCACCCCCAGCAGCAGCACGGGGCCGGGGGGCGGAGGTGTTCCAGCACCCGGCTGGGAGGGAGACGGCTGCGATCTCATGTTGGGTGCGTGGGGGCTGCGGGGGGTGGGAGAGCTTCTCCAGAGCGTGGTGCTTGGCAGGGCTCGCAGGCAAAGCTTCCCTTGACGTCAGGAGATGGGAGAACAACACATTTATAGCTACAGCTTCTTCACTTGCAGCTGTGGGACCGCATCCCTGCCGGCTGGACCCTCAGAGGGAAATCCAGCTGTACTGCTTACTGCTGCCTGCAGATCTGGCCCTAGCAGGGATGCTGCTGGGGCTGCTTTCTTCCTATCTCAGTAACCAGAACAAAAAAACCACATCCACAATGAGCACGTGATGGTGGGTGCAGAGGGGAGGCCTGGGAAGCATTGTCCCACGTGTGTTTCTGCTGGCAGGCTGTGTTTAATTGTATTGTTTTGTGGCCTATTGGAGAGGACCAATGCTTATTTCAAGAGTACATCCACACGCTCATTTCCTGCTCTGGGCAAGGCCCTGGCTTTTCCCCCAATCAGCTCAGGAATTTTTTGGCAAAATCTAATATTTCTTCCCTTGTGTGTGTAATCCTGATGTGTTCCCTCCTGCAAACTGAAATTGTACATGGAGTTGCTCGGGGCTGCTCATTCCCATGGGACTCCTCATTTGCCTGTCCCCTGGAATAAGAGCTTATCATTGTCACACCTGGAAAATGCAGTTGAGCCAGCAGGGAAGGTTGTATTTAACTTGAGCAAAGGACCCAGCAGCACAGGGAGCTTTCTGCCAAGAGGAGCTCCACTAGGGGCAACCCCACCATCTCCAAGCACCATGCTGAGCTTTGTGTTTGCATCTCTTCCAAATGAAAAGGCCTTGCAAGCCTCCAGCTGAAATGAAAAGACAAAGTTCGTTAAATGGCGTTCTTGAGTCAGAATTAGCAGTCCAGAGTTGGTGAGGGCAGGTTGTACACTGTAACGTGCTGTTGGTGGGTCAGTGCTGCCAACACAGGAATGTTGTGTCTCATGGAAAGGCAGTGCACACCAATGGGGACAACACACCTGGTGATCCCCAGGTAAATGTTCTTTGGTTTAGAGGTGTTCTTACTGCTGTTCTTGCAAGCTGCTGGTCTTTAACAGCAAAAATAGTGCAGACACAGAGGAGCAGAACCTTAGCAGATGTCCATGGCAGTTAGCTGGGTTGCCCCCAAATTACTCCAGCTGAGCCCAAGGGTCTGCTGTGCTCCAAGAGATAAATTGCCCTGCTCTGACCTCCTGGGTCCAGCAGCAGCATGGGACCATCTGCACTCATCCTTGGTGCCATGGCATGTGTGGGGAGATCTGCTGCTGGAGATAGCCAGTCAGGACCATCCAACACACGGTGCTGGCTGGTTGCTTTGCACCTCTGGAATTAAAACCCAGAGCTGAACGTGGGAATTACATAAATCAGCTAATTACTCCTCTCCCTGTGCCCCCCGTGCACAGTTTAGTGTCTGAGTTGGGGTTTTTTGCTTTTCTCCAAAGCAGCTGGAGATGGGATGTTGAACATGGTGTGTTATTGCTCCTAATGGTATTAAAGAAAAACATCTCAAGTGCTGGCTGGCATGTTTTGATTACATGTGAGGGTGAAATGAGTGCCAGATTTGGAGTGGGGAAGACTTTTTCCTCCAGATCAGATTAGCAGGAGCTGTTGGGGGAACAAAGCAAGGAAGCGAAGTGTTTGGGGGGGGACGACACTAGATATAATTTCTTAAAATTCATTTGGTATTGTCACTGAACAAATCCCTGCTACGGAAGAGCAGAGCCCTTGGTGGTTCCTTTTCTCTCTTCCTCTGGTGTTACTATTTGTGGCTTTATTTATTTGTACTAAAAGCCTTAAGCTCGTTACAGCATTTTTGGGAAGCGTTTTTGTGGCTTGTGTTGAGTGAGTGTGTACAGAGCAGTTGTTCCCTGGACCCTTTTGGATTAATGTTTGTCATATGATTGCCTGTGATTTCATGACCTCTGTGGCTGAAGCAAGCCCTGTGCTTTTTTTTATGTATGTGCAATTTAGCTTTTAATTAAGCCTTTGTTATCCAGGGAGTTGCAGCTCCATTGGCTCTTATGCCCCAAGGTTCTCCTGGCTTGATACTGAAGTAAGGTGGCCCATATTTGGAAATGTGAAACTCGTTTCTCTTGTTTCAGTTTTCCAAGCTGTTTGAATTAATCTTCAGTCTTCTTTTCCAATGTTTACTGAAGAACAGCAGTTTTTTTTAACACTCCCTTTTATCCCACAGTGTGATCAGCTGAGCTCAGACAATGTGTATTCATGCCGGGGTCTGTTGCTCATTTAGTAGTCTACAAACTACTAACGAAGTGCAGATGCATTGAGGAAGATCCTCCCTCTGCAGATAAACCCCAGACTGGGACACATCAAGGAGCTGTGTCATGCGATTTGTGGCAGCCGTTGTGGGCCAGAGTAGTTACACTGGCTGTTAGTGGGACTACTCATTCTGGGGAGGTTTTATAAACCCCGGTCACCCTCATAGCTTACCACATCAGCACAATTAATTCATCTAGGTTTTACTTTTATTTATCTTCCTGTTTTCTCCTTCTTCTCTGTGCCAGCATGGTTCATCAGGTTCCTGTGTTTAGCTCTTAAGTTATGTATTATACATGGGCATGAGGCCTGCCTCTGTGCAGGAAAGCGAGTGGTTTCTATTGCCGTGGTTTTTGGGTGCTTGGGCTGTATCATGCACAGGATCAGATTTTCAGAGCTGACTTCCTTTTCATGCATGATATCTCTCAGCTGCCTCTAGGATACCCAAAGATTTTGAGAACTCTGACAAACATCTGGCTACAGATTAACAGTAGACAACCAGAGCAGAGAGGTACCAGACTTTCCTCCTGCCCTTTCAGATCCACCTGGTTCCCTCTTTCCTCCTGCCCTTCCCCAAAGCAGGGATTTACTTGACAGCAAGTTCCCAAGATGCCACCATGCTCTGCTGTCTTCATAAAGTAACCTAAAGTAACCCTCCTGCTAACAGGTTTTCATGCATCTGTTTTGGAGATGTTTAGTGTGAGGGGAACTCAAGTTGAATTTTATGGCAGTGGTTTTGAGTGTAATTCTGGATAATCATATACCACATCTATAAGTAATTAATGGAGCTCGCTCAAACATCTGAATTTCAGTACCATGCCAAATTTGCAGAATCAGAAGGTCTTGATGTTTCTGATAAAATGCTTTTATTGATAAAGTGCACATACTCAAAATCAGGATCCAGATCTCAGCTTAGATCTGGTATGTTTTAAAAGTTTCTTGTATGTTAGGTGGGCTCCAGCATCTCCATCCTGGTCCATTTTGAACAGCATAGTGTTTCATTCTTAGAGCACTTCTTACCATCACCTTTGTTTTAAAGCTACTTATTTCTGCTCCCTGTATTTCCAAGTTCAGTAGTGAGATGTCAAGCTGGGTGCTACACTAATCTAATAATCTTTAGAAATTGTTCTGGGGTGTTTAATATTGGCATGGTGGCCAAACCCTGAGTTCAGTCAGTCATAATCATCACACTGGAGCATGGTCAAGATGTGAAGTTTGGCCTGGACCCTGTGGCCATCTGGCAGCAGGGAAACCAGCTGCCTCCTGAGCTAAAAATGCCCTTCATCCATAATGATAAATGCCCTTTTCCACCAACAAAGCTTAATTCTGCAGCTTACCTCCCTGCGCCTAAATAGCCATACTCCTCAAATAGGGTCGCTGATGGTTGTTTAGGTCTCCTGTGGCCTCTTGGAGGAAGCTCACACCAGACACCCTGGCAGTAACTGGGTAGATTTGCCAGACCTTGCAGAAATCCACCACCAGGTACAGGCACCTTGGTGGTATCACCTGGGAAGGCAGGTGCCTGTAAGTCACTAGAGCTAAGGGGTGTAGAAAGGCACCTGTGAAGGGACAGGATCCTCCCAAAGGAAAGGCACATTAAAAACTGCTTTCTGTGGTACAGGGTAGGAGTCACCTCTCCTGACACTGACTTCTCTGTCGGCTGCTAATTGAGCGAAAGAGATGCTTGCGATGCAGGATTTACCTCCCACTAAGTTCAGATGCCTCAAGTAGGTCAGATAAATCATGCTTTAGTGATTCATTTCTCTACTTTGATGCTAAAGGGAATCTAGACCACTAGCTCTGATGTGGACCTCAACCCCAGAGACACCTAACATCCATGGAGATGTGAATCTCAGCTGGGTTGTCTTTGCCTCTGAGCTTGAAAATGAGAAAAAGAAAGCCAGGCTGAAGGTAAAGACAGCAGTTAGAGACATAAAACAGATGCAAAATGTTGATAAAGAGAAAAGCTATGAGGTGGCCCATAGTCCTGGGAAGCTAAGGGCACCTTTCTAAAAAAGAAGTAGCAAAACAAGAGAGCAGCAGAGAAAAAGGCAGAGTTGCACCAGTGCAGGAAGATGAAAATTTCCTTTCAACACTGAAAGTAACAGTTTCTAAAATCCACCTTCTCTGTCCCTCCCAAAATGTAAATGCTAGTAGTTACCTCTGAAAATCTGGAGCAGTTTTGTGGTTGTAAGTAGCAGATTCTTGGCTACTGGAGCCTCAGTGTGGCAGATGGGTTTTTTGGAAAATGACACTTGCGCAGCCCAGCTGGTAACCACAGCTGAGATCTCCCTATCAGATCTTAGGAGGCAATGGCTGAATCGGCTTTGATTTCGCTGGAAACAGCAGCTGGGCTGTGGGAAGTTACACCCAGGTGTTTGGTGGAGAGGTCAGGCTTGGCCAGCAGCTCCTAGGACAAGAGCTGACCCACTTCAGGCCACTGCCCATGTTTGCCAAGAGAAATGTCTGCATTAAATGTGATATTGCTGGAACATTTGGCAAATAATTTTGCTTTTTTAGGTGAGCTATTAAAAATTTTCCACCCTTGATTTTTGGGTGATATTTAGCTCTATTTTGGCCAGGGGTTGGGCATCTCTTTCTGTTGCTGCCTGAGGCACCTTGCTTTGGAAAGGCCAATTTGCCGCCAGCCTGCTGCTAAACCAAGCCAGAAACCGGCATTTTCTACCCCCCAGCAGGAAAGGCTGGCATTTAGAAACAGTTCTCTTCTGAATCACATGAGAAACTTGGAATATTAAAAGATTTTCTTGAATAAAAGGATAGTAGAGTGTTTTATCTCACATGTGGCAAAATGAAAATAGGTCCACAATTTTCCTCAAAAAAAATAAAACACCGTGGCATATGGGGAACTACTCTTGCTGCTGCTGCTGTTGAAATCTTTGTGCTTCCAGAAAATTTTGAAGAAGTGTCACTTTCAGATGGAGGGGGGGAAGCGTGTGGTGTGTTTGACCAGTTGCACTTGCTTCCAACTCGGAAACATCAACTGGGTTTTCACTTCATCCCTGCAGAGGACTGGGTATTGTTTCCCCAGTGCAAATGTCTTTGTGGGGTTTTTTTCTGGCACCAGGTCTCCCTGTCTCCAGTAATAAGTGAGGGAACCTCCAAGTGTTTTCAGTGTCACCTGCAAAATGGCTTTTTTATCCTAACCTTCCCCAAGACCAAGGAAATGCAGCTTTCTTTGTGCCGGCTGATCTGAGTGCTATCTAACCCTCCTTTCCCAATAGTTTGTGTCCTCAAACTTTGTCTCTAAAACTTACTTTTTGTGCCCGTGCCATATGCACACCCACCTGGATGTGTTATGTGCCATGTTATGTTTTATGCTGTGTTAAGTGCTATGCACACACACCTAACCGTGATGTGTTACAAGTAGAGATAGCTGTGGATTTTCCATCCTGTCATTTTCCAACACAAAAAGTACATTCAAAACCATCACATTTTGCTGTTGAAAAACAAGAGTCCTTTCCCCCTGTATGTGCAGCCCCCAAATAAGGGCATCATTGGGAAAATTGAAGTATTTAGTTTGGGGGTGGATTGATTGTAATTAGTGTATATATAATGTTTCAAGTGAATGTTTTATTTTTCATAATTTCAACCAAGTATTGAACTGCTTTTGCCTGTTGGTGAAACCAGGAAATGTGAGAGCCGTGGTTCAGCTCTACCTTCTCATGGGGATTGACATCTTCCTTCACAGAGTGTGTGGTGGTCGTTGCACTGTTGTGAGCAGTGGGAGATGGGATTTGGCTGAGGCCATAGATCTATGGAAAAGGGGAAAGCCCTGATTTTGAGCATGGGGTTTGATGTTTTACACTGCTGCTCCCAGAGAAAACTCTGCAGGAGCAACACTGGGCTGCTCCTGAAGAGAGGCTTGAGTCCATGAGATACTTGCCATTGCCTGCAGGGAGCACTGGAGAAGGTCTGGAGTTTGCCAAACTTGCCTTCATGTTTTTCTACGGAGGGGAATGGTTGCAAGAGCTTTCCTGTTGCCATTTGCCATTTCTGCTTTAGGAGATACCAAATAAGGACTCTACAGTGACTTTGGAGCTGATCAGTCAGGGTCAGCGCTTCGAAGGGATGGAGTCAAGCAGCTGATGGAGTTTGTTGGTATGTGGCTGGTCTCAATTTAGATTGATCTCTACAAACAAGAGAGATGTGTACTTGTTCTTTCTAAAACGTAGTTCTAGAAATCATTGCAGTCCAGTGGCCAACTAAAGGTGGACAGCACTGGTGATTTTGCTTTGCTTTCAAAGCCCTAAAGTGCTTTTAAACTTGTTACTGTAGGAATTCAGTCATCCTCTGATCAGTTCTCCTCTCCTCATCTGCTAAAAATGATCAGTGGGCTTTCCTTCCTGTTGTATTTCTCAGTCATTTCCTTGCAGCAGCCCAGGAGAGTGGAAGGTTCCTTCTCACAAGGCTCCAAGTGCAAAATGATGTGGCCAGAAGGGGAGAGAAATAAACTCTGGCTGTACTTTAGTCAGAGTGCTGAGTGGGCCACCAGGAGACACCAGTGCGGGAAGCTGGAGAGGACACTGCATTTGTGCAACATTAAAAAAAAAAAGTAAAATAAAACTAGCAGGCAAGCCACACTCAGGGGTCTGCTCACATGATGTAGGGGCTGAGAATTAGATCTGTCCTAAACTGTTTAAAACCATTTTTTACCACAGCTGCATTTTCTAAGACAAGACACCCTATGGACTTCACTGGAAAGGTCCTTAGGAGGTTAAGTCACAGTGCTGTGGGTAAAGTCAAGAACGATGGGTTCTCCTCCCAGCTTCATGGTAATTTTGCTGCGTGACCATAGACAAGTGAACTTCATCTCCACTCACTGTGTCTCTGTTCAGCCCTCCTTTAATCCACCTGAGGCTTTCCTGTGGCTTCATCATCCTCCAGACTAGCTCATGAGCAGCTAACCTGGCCAGCCCAGTTGTGGACACTGAAGCTCGTGCCTTGCAGAGTGGGCTGGTTTGGGTCTGGTTAGACCAGGTGCATGGAGCTGGGTGTGTGCATGGCTCCTAAAGCCATGGGATCTGAGCTCTCTCCTTCCTTGTGTGTGACCTGTTGGTCTGCTTGGCAGAGCAGGGTGCGTGCTGATAGACTGACTGGCAATGCGTTACCAGAGATCGTGTCCTCATGTCCTTTTCACTTACATATCTGGATATATTTACATCTTTTTATATAATTCACCATCTTTGTTATTTTATTTTGTTTCCTTAAAACTGATCTATTTTTTTCCAACCCCAAAGTCTCTCCCTCACTCCCCTGTTCTCTTCCCCCAGGAGGGTGCTGGGGGGATAACAGAGAGCATCTGTCACCTGGTTATTGGCCAAACCTATGACAATTTGTTTGGGGGAGGGGGATATTTATTTTGGTTTTTTTCTTCCCTATAAATAACTTTCTTTTTGCATCTAGGCATGCTGGAAAAGGAAAATTATCTATTCCATAACTATAGCCTTAGCTATGATCTAGTTGTGTCCTCTGAAAATTGCCTTGGCTTTCAGAGCTGTCTATTATATAGAAAACATAGCATTATGGCTGTTGTGTGGTATTTAAAGGGCAGAAGAACCTAAGCTATTGCTCCCCTGACTTCTGTTTCCAATGAGTGAAAAATATCTTAGAGGCAGAATATTACTGATCACCAAACACAGTGTGGAATTGTTGCTTGTTTCCTAATCTCTAACAGTGATGCACCAGAAATAGAAACAGCTGCATCTTTCAGTGGGGTGAAATTAGAATTATGTTGCTGTGCTTGAAATAAAATGGGAGAGCCACGTGGAGCGAGGGGCTCGA
This sequence comes from Aegotheles bennettii, assembly GCA_013398125.1. Taxonomy (NCBI): domain Eukaryota; kingdom Metazoa; phylum Chordata; class Aves; order Caprimulgiformes; family Aegothelidae; genus Aegotheles; species Aegotheles bennettii. Next base: position 214,879 of record VZRW01006462.1, on the reverse strand, counting down.
TCTGAAAGGTGCAAATGAGACCAAATTTCAGAATTCTGTGGCAGACACAATTCTAGATTTTCCATGACCCAAAACTCAGAACATTTGAATCTGGGGTTCTACTTTCTGCTTACAAAGACAGCAGAGGTTTGCACAAAGGTTTGCAGTAGGCTGTTCAGGGAGTGGTCTCACCAGAAGATGCTGGTGATGGATAAATGTAGCAGACCAGTGATTGCCAGGTGATCTCAATGAGATTTTAGACCGGGAAAGTAAGAGCTGATTTTCTTCCTTAACTGTTCATTTGTATGATTTCACAGGCCTAATAGAATCTACAGGAATTGTAGAATTTTTCTGAGAGTTAAAGTTTTAAAGTGCTGGCCATCCAAGAACACCTGCAGGATGTAATTCTGATGGATTATACATCTCTCTTGTATAGGAATATACAGGAAAGCAGCCCCAAAATCCAGCGTCCTCCATGGTGCTGTTCTCTTGTCCTTGCCTAGAAGGCTGCACCTGCAGGTGTTACTTAGCATGGGTGTTGGGCCATCTACAGGTCTGTGGCATGCAGCAAAGCTTTGTGAGTAGACAAAGACTTCTGAAACAGTCAAACTGAAAGCAATTTCTGCACATGAAATGGATAACTAAGTGGTTTAGGTCTTGCAGTACCTAAGTATCTTCAAAGACCCAGGTCCTACTGTAGGACTGATTGCCATGATTGCCCAATATGGGCCCGTTACACTGGAGCTCATTGCTGAGCTCTTTAGGAGACAACAGTGTGAATGGGAAGCAGGGTTGCAGTCCCATTGCAGTGTTGTGTCGGGGTGAGTCTGTTCCTCCAGGTCTGTCTAGGACTGTCTGAAAGGCTTTGGAGGATCCTTCTCGTTGGTTTGTTATTAGCTCATGGGATCACACCTCTGTTGCTCCCATCCTCCTGTTCCTCTCAGTCTCTGTGAGTCCCTGAGGCCTCCCAAAGGCTGTCCCTCCACAACGTTTACATCTTTCACATATTTGGGCTCATTTGTCACGTCCCCTGGTTTACTCATGGCATGGTGATGCATATTTACTAATTCTAACATTTCCTCGTTAGTCATTCCCTCCAGGCCCATTAATCACTATAAATTCCCAAACGAGAGGCTGCAGTACATGGTTCTTTCCAACAGACAGCTGACACGTAGTAATTAGGCAGCTGAACATAAAAATAATGAGGCTGAGGCTCCTGCAGATCTCCTTCCCCCTCTCGGCACCTCGGGGGCAGCCTCTCTGCAGCCTGCATGGCCTCGCACACTGCTGCCGGCACCACGGCTGCACAAGCTGCTCCCCAACACCAATGTGCCCATTTCCCTCCCTTTATCCCCAAAACCTGCTCTCTGATCTGCTGAAGAGACACCTGAGCATTTAGCTTAATGACTTCTGGTGGTATTTTTCTGTGCATCACATCAACCTAAACACTGAATTATTTAGTCTCTCTGCCTCCCCTGTTTCCCTGTCATGTGGGGACTGGTCCAGCTCCCGTTGCTCATCTCTACCTGCTGCTCCAGAAAACCCTCATGCCAAGCTGCCCTGCCAGTTTGCTGCAGACTCTCTCAGAGCACACACTTGGAAACAACGCATTTTTCACAATGGCTTTACACCCTGAAATAAATAGCATGATTCAGGCATGGCTTTGACTGCCATGTGCAATGCAGAATGGTCTAAGAGACCAAAAAGCTCTTTGTGTCCAGCCTGATTTTCCTAATTTTTTGTATTCTCCCCCCTCAGCACGTTTAGGGAGCAGTGCTGCAGTCTTTTTCTCTTTTTTTTTTTTTTTTTGGCTAGAATGCTTTGTGGCAGTCACTTTTGTTTGCTGCAGCAATACCCTGGAAACAGAGTGCCCGTGGAGAGAAACACAGCACCATCCACTCCGAATTACACTGTAATGTCCAGCATCACTGGCCAAGCTGGAGTTAATGGGAGGTAGGAAGAAACTTCCCCTGTAGTGTTTTTCTTTTCTCCTGCTCCCTTCTGAAGCAATGTGTCTTGGCTGCATTTGGCTTAAATAGACCCTTGATCTGCTTTGTTTATGGTAATTTCTTTATTCCTGAGAGAGGGAGAGGGAAGGCAGCACCGAACTGACATTGTTCCGGGACTGCAGATGGGCAGATGGTTTGAAAAAATGATTGCAAGATTTCACTTGCTCTCTGGGCCTGTCTTTCACATTTGGGTGCAAAGACCAAGTTTTGTCTTCTGTCACAGGGAGCCTAATTTAGATTGCCTAAAACTCAAAATCAGTTTGAAGACAAATCCTCAGGGTCAACGACTCCACAGATTTGGAGGTTAAGGAACTGAGGTTAAGAACTGACAAACGAGGATGTCGAGGCAAGATTATGGAAATTAGGATCTGTAGCAAATTCTCTCTTGTTTCCCCCTTGTAACCTGCTAATGACATTAGAGCCTGTCTTTGACAGTCCCTCCTCGAAGGGGAACTTACTTGAGCGCTAAAGACGCTTTTATGAGTCCCAGAGACATGCACAGGAAGAGGTAGGCAACTTAAAAGCCCTGCACTGTCTTAAAGGAAATGACCTGAAATAAGGAAGAGCACAGAACACAGTTGGCAGGTGGGTCCCCACCACTGTGTGCTCATCCCGGTCCCTGTGCTGAAAGCAAATGTCCTTTTTTTACTCCCATGCTGCTGAATGCACTCAGTTAAAAATCCAATCTTTGCATCTCCCCAGTGAGCTGGAGCACTTCTACTGTCCCTTCACAGCTGCGATTCCGAGGGACCAAAGCCAAGACCACAATCCAGTACCTATTAACAGTGCGTGCCCAGCTCAAACCACCCATCTCCCGAGCCCTGGGAGCAAGTTAGTGTTTTGTGTGATGTGGTTTTGTTGGTGCTAATGCAAGTCACTGCTTGGAGGCTGTGGAAATCATTTACTCCAAGGAGAGTTTCTGGATACCTGGTCCATGGTTGGAAATTTTTGCTGTATCTCACCCACCTTCACTGAGGAGCACTGTGCGAAGCGTGGGCCGGATTTATTTCTGCAGAGTGGTGGTTCTTTGACTAAAACACAATAGCAACATTTTTCAGCAAGGTTATGTCTCACCTCATGCATTGCAGCTTCATTGCTGCACGTGAGGTTTCCTCCTGAAGTTGGTGTAGCACCAGACCTTTCCTCCCTCCCTTTGTCTTGGTCTTTTCCACTGTAACTACACAAGAACATCTGGATGGATGGGAGGCATTCAGTGGAGATGCCTTTACTTCCCCATCAAGTTGGTGGGCTGAGCCACAGGGCTCATTTCTTCTCCCCTTTTTTGCTGGTGTTGGTGAGATCAGGCCCATTTCTTTCCTGTGATTAGATGACAGAAAGCAAGGTGAGCGTGCTCCTTTTAATATATTTAATATATTAGCCAGTGATGGCTAATGAAAAGCTGAAATACATTTTTTAACTATGAAGTGTTATAGCCTATACAGGCAGAAAAATATCCGTGTGGATGGAGGCACTGAGTGTGGATAAATAATGTATATGACTGTTTGAGAAGCACCTTATTCACCTGCCATCCTATTGATCTCGGATGTATGAATTTATGGCCTGGTTGTGAATGTTCTGATGCCTCAGCTCCCTAACACTGAAGCATTCACTCACAGTAGCTCTAGATTTACAGATAGGGTTGGTTTGTGGGGTTGGTTTTTTTTTTTTCAGAAATAGAGTTTTTCCATCTGTTTGTTCCATTTTCCCATCTGTTCCTCCATCCTCGTAGTCTTGTTCAACCTGTTTATGAAGATTGCCTTTAAGTGAATATATATATTTTATTTTTTTTTTTTCTATTCCAGGACAATTGTTTCTTTCACAGTGGTTTGACTTGTTCTTAAACTGCCTCTCTGGGCAGTTTTTTTCTGACTCACTTCATATTTCCAATACATGCTTTAATCTGTTGATGTGGCTGTATGCTTTAAGGCCACGAGGAGTTCTTGTCCAACATATGGTGATCAGTGTGGCTAGATGCCAGCGAGAAGCCCAGCGTGCCCTGTGGATGTTGTTATGGTGTCCACCTGAGTACCACAAAGGTGGGTGACACCAGGGCATTTCCAGTAATGCTGCTTTTGGGCAACAGGCTGAGTCAGTCTGAGGCATGTTGCTTTTTTAGTTACACCAAAATAGGACTTGCAGCTACCAGAAGAAGCAGGGTAGTAGACAGCCCAACTATTGCTCTCTGCCATGATATGTGATCTCCACCACAATGCCATTCAGTCACCTGCTCAGGGGTATTTTCTGCACTCATCTAGTGTCACCTAGGTGGTGTTTGGTGGCAAGACATCTCTTATAAAAGAGTTGTCAGGCAATCTTGCCACCAAATAAACTGCCTGCTCTCAGTAGAGGCCTCTGCTGAAGATGGTCTCACAGGACCTCCCAGGTGTTCCCTTCACTGAAGAAGCTCTAATAGCTTCTGAATAGTTGTTAGATAGAGGTTAAGGTACCCAAGGCAGTCTCCAGCCCCTATTTGACCAATCTGGAAAAAATTCTGGGGAATCACCAGCCAGTATTTTATTACAGTTAAATCAGAAGCTGGACTGGATTCATCTCTGTAATTGCCTGAGAGAAGTAAGCACCCTTCAAGAAGCTATCACTTCTGCCACAAAGGGAGCACAAATTTGCGTCTCTGCAGGCCACCCAAAAAGTGATCTTGGAGTCGTCACAATAACCCTTTATGCAGAGGAATCGAGAGCTTGGAAGATATCCAAAACACTTAAAATTTATCTTTTTATGTAAAGAGTGGAGAAAACTAATAATAAGCTTGCAAATCATGAGGCTAAGTTTAAAGGAAATTGCTTTGGGAAAGTTTTCTGGTCTTCTACAAGAGATTCTGGTTTTATTCCTTCTGTCTCCACAAGACTTTTGCCTTCTACCATTTGCCAGCAGGAGGAAGATTGGAAGAATTGTCCTGTCATCTCAAAAGACAATGGTGGAGTGGTTTGATTGTTATCCTTCTCTGGCAGAATGAGATCAGACCCTCCATTGAGCTAAAGACAAGGCATCTTCTTTTTTGTTCCAGATGTAAACAATGTAAGGTTCATCTTCAACATGAAGTCGAGCCATTCATTGCATGTGCATGAGCCTTTGACTGCTGTGCTCCACCTTTCAGGTAAAAGGCATCACAGAAAGTTTCGGAGGCAAAGAGACCTCAGTTGCTGGTTTCCGTGCAGGAGGACTTTCCCAAAAAGACTCAAACCTAAGTCCTGGCCTTCCAGTCTAAATGCAACATTTACTGCTTTCAAGGGTTTACACTTAACAAGAGCATCTTGCTAAGACACATGCTGCAGGGGAGCAGCCTTTTGCAGCAGCTTCTCCTCTTGGTCTTGCCGGTGGCTTTGTTTCAGGATGGCCTTCTGGCCACTTGGAGCTAAGTAGGAACAAGCTATAAATTTGCTTCCAAGGACAACTGTTTGGGCCATGGGACTTGAGGCTCCAGAGGCCAGTCCTCTGTGTTTGATAGCAAGCTCAAGGCTTTGCTTTCCAGCTGAGCCTCGTTTGATAGAAAGTTTGCCCATTACCAACCTGTGTTGGGTTGGTTCCCTTTGTTCCCAGAAAACAAAGGCTCTGTGTTCACAGCTAAATCCCCCCATACAGGCATTTTCATTAGCTGAGCAAAAGCCTGCTAAACAAGAACGTTCCTCCCTTTGGGTAATGATGCATTCCCCCGCGCTCGTGCTATACAATATTCCCTTAGTTCACTTATTTTGCTACTTTTACAGCTCAGTTTCCACACGCCGCTGCTCATGTGTGCTCCCAGGGCTGCTGGTGATGAATTTCTTGCAGAGCTGACTTGAGCAACGTCTTGCTGAAGTAATAATTTTATGTCTCCTCAGCATTTAGCTGAGCACAGAGTCTCCAAGACCTTTCACCAGCATCCATCAGCAATGAGTTCAAGCTAAGCAAGACACTACCCGGTTCCAGAAGCTGAGCAAATCACATGCCTGTGTTGTAACCATTTATTTCTATTGGCTGATTGATTTTTAATGTGTCCGTTTTACAGGTAAACAGATTTATCTTAGGAAGGCAAAGGTAATAATGATGCTGGGTTTTATTCATTGCCTTCCTTCAGAGACTGAAGCAGAGTGCTGGAACAGGTGTAATTTAGCTGTACAGAGAAGTCACTTGGTTTTCATACCCAGGCAGGGTTGTGGGAAAAGATTGGGAAAACCTGAAAAAATTATGGAGCCTCCTAACAGAACTCCATAAATGGATGACATTAGCAATGTGGTCTCCAGCCTCTAATTCCTCATGAACCTCCCCATTTAAAATGGAACACTTTCTAATTGGCAAACTCCCTGGAGAAGCAGATTTCTGGTGCAAGGAGTCCAAAAAACCAGTGATTGACCCAAACTGCTCTGAAATACCAGAAGGGTGGATGGAAGCACAGGAGACAGAAAAGCACTGCTCAGTGGTACAATTTAACTGCAGTCAGGGGATTATAGGGATGGGAACTCTGAAAAGCTCTTTCAGGATTACAAAATAAGGAAAGGGATGAAATTCACCAAGTTAATTCTTGGAGATGTCATGTGGGTGTGCTGTAAGTAAAGCCATGGGCAGATAGCACTGTCTGGGTGATGTCCTCACCCTTGACACTCCCATGTTTTTTGAACTTGTTTTTAAAGAAGTCAGGTATTGAAAACAAAAAGCTATGGCTGGAGATATTCAGGAGTGGCAATGGCTGCCTTCAGTTTAGCATGGCCAGCCTTGGAAACCTGAACCAGTGTGAGTACCACCAAGTGCTGGCAGTATCCATACAGTAATGATCCTGCATGGGGTGAAAATTTGCGTCCTCTATTCCTGGAGTTTTCTGCTTTGAAAGGACTCCACTCCTTTTTCTTTCCACCACTGCAAAAAAGCTGCTCTCAGTGGAAATTTTACCATGACCAGGTTTTGCTGGGAAAGGTAGGAAGACCTTTACCTGCTTCTTGCTTCTGGGCAGGGATGCCATGGAGGAAACAGGACCCAGGCATTTGATGGCAGCTTTTTGGGCTGGATTTCGGTTTGCCTGCCGGGCTGGGGTTGCAGCTGGCTGGCCTGATCTCCTTCCCTCCCACCGGCTCTCACTGAGAGCAGAACATGCCTTCTCCTGCTGGTTTCTGCTTGCCATATTGATTGCAGCAGGGTATAATGGAGACAAGTCAGGCAGAAAGCCAGCCACCCTTGGGAATGATTAAAGAGCAAGCAGAAAAGGAGAGAAGTGAAAAAAAAAAACAGGCTGACACTTAGGACGTGGTGGATTTGGAGTAAATTATGTCCCTTTCTCCACCTCACACCAGCCCGGTGCCTGGGACAGTGTGGTGGCACCTCTTTTTCAGCTCTGCCCAAAAGAAGCATCGTATGGACCCCTGTGTACAAGGGAACAAAATCCCCAGAACGTGTACAATATCCCCATTGTGCATGGATTTGCAGGCTGATTATTCAGAGCCTAGCCAAGGAAAGGTAAGGCTATGACCCATTGTTTTCGTGCGATCAATTGAATACTGTCATTTGCATTTAAAACGCTCCGAATTCGCACTGTCAATATGCCAAACAGCTGCTCGGGCTTTTCAGCATTCCATGGTGACAATCACACTATCGTACATCATTGGCACCAGGATTTGCAATACTCTCGGTGTCAAAATTTTGTGGGGTTTTTTTTTTAAAGGAAAAAAAAATCCCTCCCCCCCCAAATACCCAAACCTGTGAAAAATCCGCTTTTAAAACGATGGCATTCGATGCTGCTAAGGAGGCCTTCACAGATGCCAACATATCAAAATTCATCTCCTTTCTTCCTCTCCTACAATTAAAAGGTAGTTAAGAAAGAGGCTGTTCCTGATAGATCCACCTTCTGTTTTCTCCTTTGTATGCGTATTATTCATTAGCAGTCTAATAAGAGTTTCAAAATGCTCTGTGCCTCTGCCAGCAGGGCATATGTATGTAGACATGTGCTTGTGACAGATAAGTACATAAACAGCATATTGGCACCAGAAAGACATCTGTGCCTAGAAAAACGCTTGTGATATGTACATAAATGACATTTTAGCTCTAGTCAAGTCCTTGTGGCTTTGAGAGGAATATGTGACTGTACTCTTCTCTGTGAATACTGAAAAGGTGCGCCTTGGGAAGGAGGGTATTTTGGAGGTTTATGGAGAGGTGGAGGAAAAGCTGGGCTGCGGGAAGCCACCCCGTGTGAACAGCCGGGGTTGCAGCCCTGGCTCTGCCAGGCTGTGGCAGACGGTGGCAAAGTCTTGCCGGGGGGATCGTGGGCGGCTGCCGCCGGCGGTGCCGCGAGCACGGCCCCCTCGGGGGGAAGCACCCGGCACCCCCGAAATAGGATTCGGTACATCCCGATGGGATCTGCCGTGTGGGGCTGGCAAAGGCAGCGCAGCCCCCGGCTGCGAAGGGAATAAAATCTTGGCCCAAAGACCAAAAAGTCAGGGAGCGATGCAGGGTTAGGAGGCCCTGGGAGTGCTCCCTGCAGCACCTTCTGCTGCCCACCTTTAATTATCTGGCTGATGAATCTGAAGGCAATCCCTTCAACACAACAGTCTTTTGCAGCAGAAAAGGGGTATTTGGTCTGCTACAGAAGGTCATAGAGCATCCCATCCTCTGGGATTCTTCCCAGGCTGCCCAACAGGATGCTTTGTAGGTCTACTCACACTGCTTGACTTAGGCTCATAAGGCCTCAGTTTACCCATTCATGGTGATGGTTGCCTGCCTTAGAGCTTTAAGTGCTGGAAATGTGGCCAGGAGGCTACAGGTGATAGACCTGTGGGAGTCCCAGGGAAACCTGGAGAATATTTGTGTTTAGTCTTAGGTAGGGGAGAGAGAAGATGCAAAATTGGAGGCACTTCAGTATTTTCCACTCATGCACAGCAGTAAATATGGACTTGACTCTGTGATCTGGGAGCTTGGAGCCAGAGGCCCAGAGATATTTGAGCCCTGAGCTCCCATGGGAGCACTTACGTCCCAGTGAAATCACCCCAAGAGGGAGCTTAGGCCTAAGGACTGGGTTCAAACACGTCCTTCCTGAGCTGGCTCCAGGAGTTATGGGCCCCAGGACTCTCCATTCCTCACCTTCTGCAATTAAAAATCCCCTGTAGATTTCATCTGATCCAGTAAAGCAAATCCTAAAAGGAAATGAATGTCCAGAGCTGCCATTGCCTCTGGGTCCATTAAGTAGGATTGTGAAAGCCCTCTGGGACGTGGTCTTTACGGGCACATTGGGGTGGTTGCTGCTGTTGGCTGGCTTGCCTGTGGTGAAAATGGCACCGCTCTTTTGGGTCTGCCACTGGGAGAAAAGAAGCAGCATGATATTCCTTGGTGTAAATCAGGATGGTCCTTGAACTTTGCTGGAGCCTATTGGTTGAGGTGACCTGAGCACGCGGCTTCCCAGGTGGGTGGGGATCTCACACCTCTGATGTGGTGGATGGAACCGCAGTGGTGGATGAGCTGTTACTTGCCTGAAAAAAAAGTGTTCGGGGGGGAAATTGTCTCCAGTCATTCTAATTTTGCATGTGATTTTTCCTACATATGTTTCTAATCATTAAGAAATTCTGTAGCTTAAATAATGCTCTGAAAGTACGGTAACTGTTGGACTACATTCTGTTGTAACCTTATTGAATTTCACTTCTCTGGAAAAAATAATGGGATACTATATCTTGAAAAACAAATGGTAATTGCGTTTTTAACAGAATGTTTCTCTTTGTGTTTCAAAACCTTCTGCACACAGTTAGACATCTAGCCAGGGAAGAAGGTACAAAGCATATGGGCCAATTTCTGTCTGTTGGCTGTTCAAGATGCCTTAATATTCAGGCAGTGATGTGTGTGTGTCCATGCAATATGGCACAATTTATCTACCCGGTATCCATGAGCTCAGGTGAGGTGGTCAAAAAGTTGTGTGCTGGGGTCAGAAGAGGTAGTCAAGGAGGAATTGGGGCAGGTGGGTTTACGTCCTGCTCCCTGTTGGATGTGTAGGTGGACATCCTTAGCTCATACTAACTCACATTTTTGCTATTTGGACTGCAGAAAACCAGTGTTCCTGTGTTTGTGGTGTTGGCCAGAGGTTCATCTTCCAGATGACCAGGATCTTACAGCTAAAGGTCTCGTCGAGATTGCAGAAGTAGGAATTACCCAACACTTCTGCACTGCCCATGCACTGTAGCAATGTGACTTCCTCAGTGCCTGGGGGTTTGCACGTCACCACGTGCTGGGAACTGACTTGATTAATCCTGGGACCCAGAGTCGCATCATCGTGATGCAGTTTGGTAACATGCTGGTGTTGCTGTCTACCAAGGTTAGGAGAGGCCTGGTAATACTGGAAGGCTCTTCCCTAGTTTTCAGTAGATCTGGCGTGCTATGGACTTTGTGAAGAGATGCATTTGGACATGTGAAGCTTCAAGGCAAAGTAATAGGCTGGAGGTTTCTGACTGACAAGACACATGTGAGTACATGCAAAATGTGCTCCTCCTGCTAAAAATAACATTTCTCCTGTCAACCACGATGCATCCACCCCCACACCACCACCCAGAAGAACACATTAGCACCTTGGCTTTGCACGTAGCCCGATTCACAGCAGCCACAAGTGGTAGAGGGATCTGCACTCTGTGTGCATGCTGACAAATCATATGGCATAGCGAAGAACAGAGGAGTGAAACTGGGCTAGCAGAAGTTGACGCCTTATCATCACAGTCCCTTTGAGCATGCTGTAGGCTGACACCTCCACCAACCGAGTCATCTCCCCGATGCCAGGATGAAGAGCACAAGCCCACTATCCTGATTTAGCCTCTGGTGAGCGGGGCGAGGCTTGCCACAGCAGGATGGGTGGAATAGGTGCATGGATGAAAACAGGGACAGGAGCCTCATGGGTGCAGCAACATGGGGACAAGCAAAGCACATCCAACCACTGCTGCTCACAGCTGGGCTATGGTGACAGGTAAAATGTAAGTTATAGACTAGTGATGTGAGATGTTTCTCTCATTACTGCTCCCCATTTAGTGCCTAATACCACCCAGAAATCTGTAAATAATATTTCAGACCCAGAAGAGTTGGGTTGCATGTCAGTATTGCCCTTGAAAAGGACTCATACAATAACTAGGGTGCAGATCTGTCACGCAGCCTGTGTGTGCTTCTGCTGGCACTGAGTCACCAGGGTAATGAAAGACATGGACAGCAAAGCTTTTAAAAGCAGTGAAAGACTAGAGAAACACCAACATTTTTCCCCAGAGATGACTAATGACAGGACTCGGGGTAACAGCAGGAAGCTGAATCAGGGGAGGTTTAGGTTGGATATCAGGAAAAGGCTTTTTACCCAGAGGGTGATGGAGCACTGGCACAGCTCCCCAGGGCAGTGGTCACAGCACCAAGCCTGCCTGAGCTCAAGAAGCATTTGGACAATGCTCTCAGGCACATGGTGTGACTGCTGGGGTTCCCTGCAAAGGTACAGGAGTTGGACTTGATGATCCTGGAGGGTCTTTTCCAACTCCACATATTCTATGATTCTAAGATTATTTCTTATGAAATTTTGCTCTTTTTTTTTCCCTGAAAAATGAAATCTTCCTGAAAAATGTTTGAGACTATAAAAATTTAACATTCTTCTGAACTTCTCACCATAACTTCTAGGCAAATCATTTGAAAAATCATTATTGGCAGTATTTTGACATTTTGCTTGGGTATGAATTTAGTTTGCAAAGTAAAGCTCTTAAAAGGCAAAAGACAAATGAGCTGGAAACAAGTTGTAGCTAAAATATTGGGAGGTGCCATTAGGTTGATTGACGGTCACAGAGGTCGCTGTCGGTCTGCTGCAACCTTCTCCTAGGACAGTGTGAAGCTTGCAAAGGAGATTTTTGGGAAACCCAGGAGATTTAAATGCATAAGTTCCAATCTCTCCTTTAGCACATGAGCCTGTGTTCTTATTCTTGAAATTAAGCTCATTTAATTCTCGTTTAAGTGTCTGGGCAGGCCCCTGGGTTCTCGCAGGGCTTCTCTTGTCCGAACTTCACCTGGTAACTCCAGTAAAGCCAGACAGGCTTTGGTGGGTGCTGAAGGCATTCAGCCCTTTGCAAATGGTGCTTAACAGGATCAGCTCCTCAGTCACTTGTCTGATGTCCATCACCTCGGGTGCCTTACTGTCTTTGAAATTATGCAATGCCCACTGTATGTAATCAGCCAAGTAAGCTGCTGTCACCTAACCTTAAATGTTTGTAACGCTTATAATCCTGCCTAGGTGTCTGTATAAAGGAGCTCCTTGTTAAGGGGAGAAGGGAGGAATATGCTTCCATAAGGAAATTAGGGAGTTGACAGAGATGGAAAGCTAAAGGTTTGCAAGATTGCTTTTGCTGGGCCGAAAGTTTTGGGGGTTATTTTTGGAGATCCTGGTGTTTAAACTTAGTTATTCAGCAAGTGGTCTGGCAGTAGCTGGATACAAGACAGCAGCTGGCCCGTGGCAGGTCCTGTCCCCAGTAAACAGTATCTTAGCTTGCTTTGTTTTCTTTCCAGTCCTTTTTTACTCCTGTTTTAGCAAATGTAACACCAGCATCAGGTCCCTTCCTGAGGTGAAAATCCATGAGTTCATCAGCCAAGATGGAGCTTCAGTTGTGGCCTGGCTTGGCATTTTCCTTGGAAAACCTGAACAGTTGGATGCTCTTGGTGGTTCTGGTCACGTTTCTTTTGATTATTGATCTTGTGAGAAAGAGACGACCCAGGAATTTCCCTTCAGGGCCACAGATCTTTACTCTCATGGGAACCTTTGTGGACTTTAAGCAACCCCTCCATCTTGCTCTGCAGAAGGTAAGAGCTCTGTGGACATTTCTCCTATTAACAGTATTTTACCTTTTCAGTGATATCAGGGAGTTGAACTCTGCACAGGAGACACTAGTGCTAGCAAGGTCCAAGCAAGGACAATGCCTGTAATTTTGCCATAAATGCATTCAGGCTTAAAATTAGAAGTAAGTTTCTAGCCATCAGCAGCTGGAGCCACTTTCTAAATGGGATAGCCGTGGGAAACCACACTACTTTTTAGGCACAAAGCTGATGAAAGGGGTTATTTGTTATCCTTTGCCCTCAGCAGCAAGAGCCTAGGCATGGGGATCCAGGTGATGCCTTCACCTCTTGTACCCTTCCTGTGAGGAATCATAGAATCATTATGGTTGGAAGGGACCTCCAGGGTCACCAAGTCCAACCTTTATCCCACCATATTCCTAACCAATAGACCATTAGACCATGGCCTCAAGTGCCTCATCAACCCGTTTTTTGAACACCCCCAGGGACAGTGACTCCACCACCTCCCTGGGCAGCCCATTCCAGTGCCCAACCACCCTCCCAGTAAAGAACTTCTTCCTAATATCCAACCTAAACTTCCCCTGATGGAACTTGAGGCCATTTCGTCTCGTTCTATCATTAGTAATTCAGGAGAAGAGACCAAGAAGAGGCATGGAGTAGATGCCACAGCTGTCTAGCATTTGTTATGCCATCTCCAGCCTTCATGGCATAGTTTAGGTTGGATGGGACCTGCGCACTTGGGTTTGGGTTTTTCTTAAGTCCCCTTGCTCCAAGCAGGACTAAATTCAAAGTTAGATGCCATTTCTAGAGGTCTTGTCCAGGTGAGTTTTGAAAGTGTCAATCTTCCTGCTCTCAGAGGGTGATGAACTCTCTTTCAGCTTACTGGTCGGTACGGGAACATCTTCAGCGTGCAGTTTGGAAGTCTGACTTTCATGGTAGTCAACAGGTACCAGATGGCGAGAGAAGCTCTTGTCCACCAGGCTGAAATATTTGCAGATCAGCCAAGTGTTCCACTTCTCCAAGAAATATTTCAAGGCTTTGGTAAGCACAGCTACTGGGATTTTGGTACATTTTTTTCATGTATTTGCAATGATAACAATTGGAGTGAAAGAGACGAGCTGAATTCAACCCTTAGTAGCTGCACCCAAAAAAGCTCGCTCAGAGGAACTGAGTTCAGGCTAATAATCTCAGAGGTGTACATTTTAATCTCTCTGGGATTTAGGGATGATGAGATCAAAGTCGGGTCTTAATGAAAGAGGAGAAATAAATGCAAGCTGCTCAGTGATCGATACACTTGAAGAGCTTTCCCCCTGGTTTTAATTTCTCCTTTACTTTTTCTGCCCGTGTTGCATATAGCTCCCGAGACAGGGTATGGTGCTCCTGCCTGCAGCTCTGCCAACAGCATGATAGTACTTATAGTATTTTGGCTTACACCTTTTTTTCCCACGCAGAGTGTCAAAGTAGCAGATTAAAGCAAATCCATAAAACCAGATCTTTAGCATAAGCCAATTACTCTTGAATGTTAATTCCCAGGCAGAGCTATAGTTTTTCTATGGGTTCTGTTTGCTTTGGTTTGGGGTTTTGGTTCAAGATGAATGGCCATTTCTGAATCCTGTTGCTCATATGTGACCCTGAGTGAGGGGTTTATTTGCTTGTTCTTTTCCACCTACAGGGCTCTTATCATCAAATAGGCATATTTGGAGGCAACAGAGAAAGTTTGCTTCAGCCACACTGAAAAGCACTGCTGGGAGTTCGGAGGAAAAAGTGCAAGAGGAGAGCCGGTACCTTGTGGAGGTGATTGTGGAGGAGAAAGGTGAGTGGTTAAGGTACAGCACTGTGCCCAAAGCTTCCAGCTAAATGAATGATGAGAAGTAAAACTCTTTACTCAGACTCGGACTCTCAATTGCAAAACATGTCTTCAGTAACTCCAGTCTCCGTCTTACACTTCCAGACTGCACCTTTCAGCGCTTATTTTAGCCCTCAGGCTTACTATTTTAGTTCTTCCTTATTAATATTAAGCAAATATATAGTAGGTGTTTATTAATACTTGCATGTTTACATGGGTAAGACAGTCTCTCCTGTATTGTGCGAAGGAATAAATGCAGCTCTCCTGCTATCAGGCACACACACTCAGAGGCTTAGTTAACCTCTGCTTGTCCTTGGTTTTGCAAAGTATTTTAAAACTTGTTTAGTCAGGCTTTCCTTTTGTATCGTGCACAGATGAAGCGTGTGCCTTGCTCTTTTATGGTCCAGCTTTTAAGAACTGCCAGAGGGATATTAGTAAGAATAATTTGTATGTTGGTACATGGGTGATGTTGCACTTCAGCTTTAAATAGAAGCAGATGGGGTTTAGCTAATTCTATGGAGCTATATATAGTAAACAAGAAAGATCTAAATAGGAATTGTGAAATTATATACTGAACTTGCTCCATTTTAATTGCTGTTGCAGTGAACAGGCCAAATACTTCACGTTGCCAATTGATTATAGTCCTTTATAGTCCTAATCAATAAACTAATTAAGCTGCTGGTTTGAGCCTTTCTTCCCATTAGTAATGACAAATAGTGATCATGTCCATCACTCTAATTCTGAGCACCAGCCTGCTTTAATTACTTTCTTGAAGAGTGGAGAGAGCAGCGGTCCCATGGAGAGTGCCTTGCATTTCAAAGCACTGCTCCCCCGCGTACTGACAGCAGCTCGGGGCTGGTCTGGATTTGTTACTGACATGAGTCTCTCCTATCATGACAAGCAGCTCTCCAGGCTGCCTGAATGTGCCCTAGATGATGATGGTCTCTGCTTGATAGCTCTCCCAAGGAATGCAGATGTGGCGGATGTCACACCACACTTTGGTCTGATAGAAGCTGATGTGCATCGTGTCTATGGGCCATGTGAGCTATTGCTGGATTTTTGTGGGTGCCCACAACACTTGCAGTCCTCTCCCCTTTCTCCTCCATCTCACTGGTTTCTTTGTGGTGGGTAGTTAAAGACCAGTGCAATGGCATTTTTGCAATGTCCTGAGCTCCCTGCCCACAGACTGAGCTTTGAGGAACCAGCTCCTGGTGTTTAAAATCAGCACCTGTCACAGGTTTGGCCAATAACCAGGTGACAAATGCTCTGTGTTATCTCCCCACCACCCTCCCAGGGGAAGAGAACAGGGGAATGAGGGAGAGAGACTTTGGGGCTGGAGAGGAGCCAGGAGCAGGCTCTGAGGAGCCATTTGATCCTGAGCCCCACGGGCAGGAACACTGGGATTGGCCCGTTGGGGTCAGGATCAGGGCAGCACAGAACGTTTGTGTCCTGGGCATCCCAAACCAGGACAGGACAGCACCAAAAACATGTTGGAGTATCCAAACCTAACAGCCATAGCATCGCGTGCTCCTAGTCATTTTCCCTGGAAAACATTACAAACCCTGCTTCAGCAGCTCTGTGCTAACCCCTCGGTGTGTGCCAGCAGCCTGGGTTGGAGGTGGGGGAGGATGGCCTTGGGGAAGGGACATCGTGGCACACAACTTCCCACCTCCACTGGAATGCTGGAGGTGATGGGGGTGGCAGGGATCCCGGGACATGGGGTGAAGCCTTAGCGTCACCATGGGTCACAAGTAGGTGAGGTCTCCCCCCAACTTCACAACTGTTGGTCTGGCGGAGAATGTGGTTTTGATTGAGACTTCAAACTAAAAAAAGAAAAGCAAAGCTGTCTTACATTTTGTTTCTTCCAGGACAGCCATTTGACCCTCATTACAAAATTAATAGTGCTGTTTCGAACATCATCTGTTCCATAACTTTTGGGAACCACTTTGACTACCATGACAACCCTTTCCAGGAATTACTGCACTCGCTGGCTGAAACGCTGCTGCTCATCGGAAGTTTCTGGGGCCAGGTAAAGCTGGCCAGATGCTTTTCTAGCTTCAGCTGTACGTAAGAGCTCGGAGGCTGGAGTGTCCAAGGCACTGGTGTAATATACTTTTCCCTGTAGAACAAGAGTCACGTTATAGGGGAAATGACCCTGAGTATTGTTTTACGTTAGATTGAGTTTATAAACAAAATCCATCAGGAAAGCAAGGAAGCAAGTTAAAATTATTGAGGCAGGATTGTAAATCCAATCTTATGCCTGGCATAACTGAAGAGCAATAGAAAAACCTTTAAAATACCCGTATTTCTACAAAAACGAGTCAATTATTAGCACTCTGTGAAAATTCCCTTCTTTTCTCTCACCCCTTTCTCAACCAGAGTCTTAAATAACTTTTATTTATGACAAAACAATCTGGGAGTCTGGGTTTATAACCCAAGTAGGTGGATTTGAGGACAGACTGCACATAGCTTCTGCATGGCCACAGACCATGGGCCAGGTCTGATCTCTGTCCCTACCATGGGCCCCAGCATTAAGGGGCTCCTCTGCATCCACACTGATTTATGACTCTGGTGGCCATATCAGACTTATCCTTCACATTAGTGACAGCTTTGGCCACCTGCTATTAGAGAACTTCACCAGCAGAAAGTGTCTGGCCAATTCTTATCTTATTTGTAATTGTTTACTCCTGTGTAACTGAATTGACCTTTGTTGCAAAACTGTTTTGTTTTTCCTGCTAGCAAGTGGAATTAATAAATTGTGCTATCATCTGAACTGTGATGCCCACTTTTTATTTTACCTCAAGAAATGTTCTTTTGCTCTGTTTGATGTCTCACCAGCTGTATGATGCTTTTCCTTTGGTTATGAGATGACTACCAGGACCCTTTAAGAAAATCTCCAGGCACTCGGAGAAACTTCAACATTTTGTAAAGGCAGTGATCACAAAGCACAAGGAGGATTTGGACCAGTCTGAGACAAGAGGTTATACTGACTGTTACCTGAAGGAAGTAGAAAAGGTAAGAGGGAGATACCTAAAGCTTAAAGAAGTGAGCAGATGAGACTCAAGGCTGTTCTGCCAGAGGAGCCCATGCCTCCTGTGTTGCCTTCTCCTCCCTACCTCTTCTGTGTCAAACTTTTAGCAACAGCAGGAGCCTGATCACTTTGAAAACACACAGAATTTTTTTTGTTTTCATTTGAAAGTATTTACACTTTGTCTTCTTCCATGTTTCGTTCTGTCATGCGGTGTAGGAGGACTCTCAGGGAACGTGTTCACATTTCTATCAGAGTTCGCGGGCCTGTGTTTGCTATTGTGAAACTTTGCATTTGAAAGCACTACCTGCTTTCAAAAGTCACTCTACAGCAAACAGGGTGTCTTTCAAAGCATTCCACGTGGCTGTAATTCAATGAAATTAAGGGACAGAAATTTCCAAGTCCAGGGGTGATGGGTAATAAAGTAGCAGCAGGACTTGATTTACGGATGGATGGGTTTGCATTGGGTTCCTGAAAGCATCTCTTACCTAATAAGAGTTTTCATTGCCATGCTTTTCCCCAAGTTTAAGGGTGACACCCGCTCATATTTCCATGAGGAAAATCTTCTCTGCTCCACCCTGGACCTCTCCTTAACCAGGACTGAGACAACGGCGACCACCATCCACTGGGCTCTGCTCTACATGGCCGCGTACCCCCACATTCAGGGTAGGGTCACTGCTGGGTCCTTGTTTAGCCCAAAACTAGATAAGTGTAAGTCAGAAAACAGAGTTATTTCCAGCTTTACCACATACTGGGCAAGCCTGTGCCCCAGTTTTCTTATTGGGAACTTTATTGGCACAGGTCTTTTTTTATTGGCATGGGTCTTTTTTTTCCCTCTCTTCCTGTAGAGAAAGTGCTGCTGGAAATCGATGCAGTGATCGGCCAGTCCTGCCAGCCCACCATGACCAACAAGGAGAACATGCCCTACACCAGTGCTGTGCTGAGTGAGGTCCTGCAGATGGGCAGCATCGTGCCACTGGGGGTGCCCAGGATGGCCACCAGTGCCACCACCCTGGCTGGCTTCCACCTGCCCAAAGTACGTAGAGAACCACCAGTCCTCCCATTGCCCCACCAGAGCAAGCTCTTCATGGCCCAAGTCCCAAA
The DNA here is from genome assembly GCA_013398125.1 of Aegotheles bennettii. NCBI lineage: Eukaryota > Metazoa > Chordata > Aves > Caprimulgiformes > Aegothelidae > Aegotheles > Aegotheles bennettii. The sequence continues at coordinate 196,152 of VZRW01006462.1, read as the reverse complement.
TCTCACCTGGGGGGGAACCAATCAGCAGGACCATAGGGAGATACCACAGTTATAGAGAAAATACAAGCCCTCCTGACAGACACAGAAACCCATCTCCTGGTTTTCACCTCCTTATGGAGGAGAATTGTGAGCTCCTACAGTGTTGGTCAGAATTTTCAGTTTTACAAGTTTTAATCTCTTAGACATTATACAAGATGCCCTCCAGGCGTTACGGGAATAGAGAGCCAAGAGACATAGGAAAGCAAACAGTTTGGGTTGGTTATCTCCACAGAGTATTAAAAATAATCTATTAAAAGTAGGACTTGATAAAAGCCAGGTAATAGGTATTGATGTGTAGACAGTGTTCTGACATTATGAAAGCAAATATGAGATTTAGACCTATTTAGTCTCGTCCATGTACATGATTGGTTTCTTNAACCAATCAGCAGGACCATAGGGACATATCACAGTTGTAGAGAAAGTACAAGCCCTCCTGACAGACACTGTAGAGCTCTCCTGGGTTGAAAATAATCAGTTGAAAATANTCCTTATGGAGGAGAATTGTGAGCTCCTACAGTGTTGGTCAGAATTTTCAGTTTTACAAGTTTTAATCTCTTAGACATTATACAAGATGCCCTCCAGGCGTTACGGGAATAGAGAGCCAAGAGACATAGGAAAGCAAACAGTTTGGGTTGGTTATCTCCACAGAGTATTAAAAATAATCTATTAAAAGTAGGACTTGATAAAAGCCAGGTAATAGGTATTGATGTGTAGACAGTGTTCTGACATTATGAAAGCAAATATGAGATTTAGACCTATTTAGTCTCGTCCATGTACATGATTGGTTTCTTCAAGGAAAATTAAAAATAAAAAAATCTGGGCATTTTGCTTCACACTGATTAAAATATTTTTCTGATGGAGGATGTGAAGATAAAACAGATCAAGTTTTTTTTAAAAAAAGCACAATAAAGCAGATCAGTTGAAAATCATTTTGTTAAATTGCTTCAAATTCCTACGGGAACACAATGTTACCAATTTAAAGATGGTTTATATTAACATCACCAGTGACAGCAGCACAAGGTATGGCTCAACACTCTGGTGATACGTAGAGGAGCACAGAAGTGAACAATCCTGTAGGCTTTCACTCATTTAATTACATAGCTTAGGAAAAAACCATTTTGCCCTTAAAAAAAATGTAGTTTACATTATGTGTGGAACAGAGCTAATAATAAACCAGTCTGACAGCACGTCGGCTCTTCTCCGTCGTGTAATTGCCTGTTTTCTTCCCCTCTTGCAGGGCACCACCCTGATGACCAGCCTGACTTTGATAATGTTCGAGAGAAATGTGTGGGAGACTCCAGACACCTTTAATCCTGAACATTTCCTGGAAAACGGCCAGTACAGGAGGCGGGAGGCTTTCCTGCCCTTCTCTGCAGGTGGGATGATGTGTGGGGAGCTGCTTTTCCTTTTTCCAGTGCTTTTTTATTTCCCCAAGGCACCCTCTCCAGAGCAAGGGGTACTGCTCCTTGTCCAGCTTTGGGGCTCATCCCCACAGTGAAGATCCCAGTCGGTTAATGGTGACTGCTGGGAGCAGGATCAGTCTCTTACTGCAGGATGCAAAAATAAGGCTTTTTCCTCTCGTGCAAGCTGTGTAAATGGGGGTTTTCCACAGAGTTTCCCCTCTTCAGTCTATCCGAACAACTGTGACGGTTTGCTCAGCAGGAAACTTCTGGGGAAGGTTTGTGCAGGATGTGTGGGTGAACATTGCCACCTAACCTTTCGAGGAAGAAAAGCTCCCACAGCCCGTGCGGTGTGGCGCGGGCGAGAGGAGCCCGGGCAGTGAGGGAAGCTCGCTCAGGACTCCCTGGGGTTATTTTTCCTCCTTTTCCAGGCAAGTGGGCTGGTCCCGGGGAGCAGCTCGCCAGGACAGAGCTCTTCATCTTCTTCACAGCCCCCCTCCAGAAGGTCACCTTCCAGGCACCTTGCTGAGCTTCGCCTTCACACTCAGCCTCACGTGCTGCCCCAAACCCAGATTCGGGCACTGCCTCACGACTGAGGCTGGTGTGGGGCTGCCCCACTTCAGCCCCCTGCAAATTGGGAAATGTCCCCTCTCCCACCTGCCCCACACATCTTGGGCTAAAACGATGGGGCACATATTTCTAGCACCCACCAACACGCAGGTGGCAGCGGGAAGGGCAGGAGGGCCACATCCTGCACACTGCAATGAGGACAACCCCTGGGGCTCTTCCCTTCACCTCCTGCCTCCTCCCCTCTATCAGCTTGACAAAATGCGTGACTTTTAAGAGCCTTATGATGTAATTTCCACTGTTAGCACCTCACATGAAGGTGTCTGCCAGCTGCAAAACTATGGGCACAGTTGGGTCCATGGTGGGAGTATGTCCACCACTCAGAGACCATTTACGAACCCCTGAATCCCAGTGCTGCAGCACCCTAAATGGCCCTGGGCTGTGTTTTCTGAGGTCTCCATTGTCACCTCTGGGTTCATGCCTCATCAGCAATTTGAACTTTCAGGTGGCCACGGCCACTCCTGAGGCTCAGGTGGCCTCAGCCTCAGTTTGCTGTGCGTTCCCCACACCACTGTGTTGTTGCTTTGCAATGGAAGTAGAGATTCTTGCATCAGGAGCATGCAGGTTTTTAACCTCATAGGTATGTGGACATTTTAATTAGAAGGACATTTAAATTAGGAGGCTATAGCATGGTAGAAGCAGCTTCTACCACAGGCCAACCCAAGTGGGATGGCAGGAGAAGCCATGCCTCCAGGTCACGAATGGTTATAGAACTGTGGTATTGTAATTGCATGAGTGGGAAAGGCTTATCCCAAAAAGGTTTGTGGTAGCAGAAAATAATTGCATGGAGTTGCTCAGGAATAGTTTAGCTGAAGCCCAACAGGACAAGAAGCAGCAGAGAGTGTAGGAAGGGTTGTGCCCACAGCAGCTTGCCACTGGCTGTCGGGAAGGAAACGATGGTGTGGGGGCTTTGGGGGGGAGTCACAAGCTGCCCCTCTTCTCTCCTGCTGTGGCAAAGCTTTGTGGCCATGTCTGATGGACATACCTACAGCGTGGGGCTGAGGAGGTGGGTTGGGGCACGACACCCTCTGTGATGGGGACACTGCCTCTGCCCAGACCGGGGTCTCTTTGGAGAAGAGTTCGTTAACTCTGCAACTTACAGAGAATTTTTCCATTTATGTGACCAAGCATTAATGCTTGGAAATGCCCTCTCCTGTGTGCTTTTGTTTGCAATACAGTCACAGCAAAGAGAATTGTGGTTTTTTTTTTTCCTCCTCACCTTTCCTAAGTGGCTTTTCTGTGCACTCACATGGAGGGTACTGAACAGTTAACAGGAAAAGCGGATTAAATCGAGTTTCATTTTCACTGGCTTCAGCCTCCAGCTCCAGCAATAACCCCTTTGCTGTGTTACAAAGCAGTCGCTGTGCAGTGGCAGATTTATGCCACATGGGAGAGTCCTCTGCACATCCCATCCCTGCTTTGCTGGGCACACAGGGATTTTGTCAATGAGCCGTCCTTCTAACTGATCATTTTAATCCTCTTGAATTTTTAATTAATGTTTCGCAGCTTCGGGCTCCCGTGGTGGGTTTTTTTTTCATTTCTAAAAGAGAAAACATAAAAGAGCTGTGGACTTCTTTTCACCTATGAAGTTTTCAAAGCCATTCAGGACTAGGCACTGGTTTCTCTCCATTTTTCTATTTGCTCTGGTGGAGGTGTGACCTCTGGTATGTGGCTACAGCTTGTGTCATTTGCATTGGCTCAGCAAACACGTGTTGATCTTCTCCCTCTTCTGTTTCAAATTTCTTTCCCTGATACTTTAGGGTTTCCTTCCCTGCTCATGGAAAGAATAAATTGGAGAGGATGTCTTATTTTTTTAATTAGTAGGGAAAGAGCCCCAGACCCCTCCATTTTTAAATGTAGTGATCCCACGGGAGGCAGGAGGCGTGAATTTGTTCAATTTTTGTGGAGCATCTCATGTGAGTGAAGGGGAGCAGGCTCACGTCTAGGTGTGCTTGAAAGGCAGAGGTAAAAAAAGAGAGATTCTCCTTGAAAGCAAGTTTTTTTTCCCCCTTTTGAATTCCACAACAAAATAGTGACTTAACTTTTTCCAGTTTCTCAGGCGTAACAGTTATGCAGCAGCTTCGCTCTCGTGCTGACGGCATTGCTCCAGCAGCACCCCTGTGGCTGGTCTTCAGTACTGGACAACCCCAAAGGCCACAACTGATGTCCTCAGAAGAGAGCAGATGAACCCACATCATCCCCTGGAGCATGAGGTAGGAGCTGATGACCCCACTTCTTTCACTACAAAATGTAACATGTGTGTTAAAAATTAGATGTGGGGTGTGCACATGATGGACTCCGTGCCTTGGAGCCACTCCTAGGTGGGAAAACTTGGCACAGGCTGCTACCAGCTCACACCGAAGGGCCGAGCCTGGGCATCTGCCTTTGCTTCTCAGCACCTGTCTTAGCTTGGTCGGACTTTGGGCACGGCTTCAGCACAGGCTCCGGGCTCAAAGGCCAAAGCAAGTGGGAAGGGACAGCTGGAAGGCTTGGGGCTGGGCCAGCCTCGTGGCTGGAGCAGGCAGCTCTGCGTGCACTTGCCTGGCGCCGCTCGGAAGGGACGGTGCTTAGCAACCACTGCAGGTCCTGGGCGGCTGTTTGTGTCCAGCCCACATGACCCCAGTGCACTGAAACCTCAACCCGTGAGTCAGATGGTTGTGAAAGGTCTGTGAAACCTTATCTCAGATGTACTTGCTGACTGGGGCTGGGACTCTTCAGACCTGCAAACGAGCTTCTGCAAACAAGGAAAGCGTGAGGCACTCGGAGCGGCTGGAGCCTCCCCGGCACTGTGAAGCTGACACCACCAGGACGTGGCACGGTGAGGACACCACGGGGAGGAGAGAGCAGGGCTCACACTGAGCCCTGGGTTTGTGGGAACTGCACAGCAAGGCTGCCGGAAGGTTTTAAGCCCAGCCCAGCCCTGCAAAGCTCATTTCTCTCCTTTAGACAAGGAGGTGGATCACTGGGGCTTTGTTACGCAGCTGTGGGAGGCAGGAAGGGAAACCAGGAGCTGGGTGTGTTTTGTTTTGTGGTTTGTTTTTTGTTTTTTTTTAATGAGATCAGAGGAAATGCTTGATTTTAATCAAGAAAGGGTTTAATTAAGTGGTCCTTGCTGAAACCTGGGAAAGCAGGCATCCAAACACAGCCTCCAGGCCAGCAAAAGTCATCCCATGATGTCCTGTGTTTGTGCCCACAGCTGTGCCAGCACATTGCCCCTCTCCTGGGGAACTTGGTGGTGCCCTGTGAGCTCGACCTGCCCTGAGCTGCCAAGGGACACATCCCTGTGGAGCCTCACCATCCAGCCATGCTGCACTTCCTCTGGGAGGGCATCTCCTTCCAGGTGCTCCTCGTCTTCCTCGTTGTCTTCCTGCTCTTGGCTGACTACATGAAGCGCAGAAGGCCGAAGAACTTCCCTCCCAGCCCCTTCTCCCTCCCCTTTGTGGGGCATCTTTACCTGGTGGACTTCAAGAATCCCCATATCATGGTGCAGAAGGTACGAGGGCAGTGGGCAGTGCAGGGAAGAGGACAGAGGATTGTGGCTACGCAACCTTGGCAGTGCGGGGAGGGGGCTACCCCAAACCCCATGACCCTTGAGGACTCAGAGGAGCTCACCCCGGGGTGGGCAGGAGGTTTGCCCTTGGTTGGCAGCAATGTGGATGAAGTTTGCCCAGGTAGGAGGAAGAGGACAAATGTGGAGTAATCCTTTGGGCAAAGGGCACAGCCTGACACCATGGGTGCAGTCACAGCTGTAGGAGCCCCATAGGCTTCACCAGGGACAGGAAGGGCTTTTGGGAAGGGAGTGAAACAAAAGCTGGAAAAACTCAGGACTGAAAAATCAAACCTGGAGAGTTTTACTTGATTTGTTTGTGGCCAATTAATGCCAATGCCTGATCAATGATTCAGGAAAAGAGGAAGGAAAAAAGACCATAGGCAGACAAGCAGACACTCACGCAAACACCGTCTCCCCTCCTGCTCTCAGTGTCCCTTATTTCCTCCTGTGTCCCCTGCCAAGGCTGTTCCTGTCCTGACAGGCGCTTTCACTGCAAATGAAACCTCTTATTTAATTTCTGCCCCCCAGCTTACTGAAAAATACGGGGACATTTTCAGCACACAGATGGGCAGCACATCATTTGTGTGCATAAACGGGCTGCGGCTGGTTAAGGAAGTTCTTGTAAACCAAGGGGAAAACTTCCTGGATCGTCCTGACATTCCTATCGACACGGAAGTCTTCAGCAAGAAGGGTGAGTTATCCCTTGGGACACATCTCAGCTGTAAGTTCAAAGCATTGACCCTGCAGAGGTCCAAGAGAGCTGGAGAAAAGGCAGAGCCCTGGAGCTTTTTGCCCTTGCTGGAGGGATCTGCCTCGGCTCATGGTGGTGTGTTCCTGCCAGGACTGATCTCCTCCAATGGGCACTTGTGGAAGCAGCAGAGGAGGTTCACCTTGACCACCCTTCGAAACTTCGGCTTGGGCAAGAGGAGCCTGGAGGAGCGGATCCAGGAGGAGTGCCGATTCCTCGTGGATGCGTTCAGGGATGAGCAGGGTGAGTGCCCATTATAATGTCACCCGTGATTCACTGCACACTGGAAAATACCTTGCCCTGCATGCAATGCCTGCACCCTTCCAGCATCCCAGCTCCCTTTTGTAGGTGTTTTGCCCTCAAACTGACTGGGAATGCAGCTAGGTAACACCCAAAGCGTTACTCGTAGCCCAGCTTCAGCCTACTGCTGTCTTGGAGGTCTCTGGAAAATCCCATGTGTGTAAGGATCGGTGTTTCCAATGAATTTAAATGACATTTCTCTTCTGCTGACTTTGTTTTCCAAAGTAAACAAACTTCTCCATAATCTGATTGAACTGGGACTGAGGGTGGGATGTTTGCTCCATGCTGGGGCTGCCCAGCCAAGCTTGGCCAGCTCCTGGGAGGGTGAGGTGTCCTGGGACTGCAGTGACTCCTATTTGTTTAATAGTTTACCCTTTATAACTGTGTTTTCTTCTCCTTTTCTGTGAAGATAGTAATAAAATTGATCATTCCCTTTTCCTTCTCCAGGGAATCCTTTTGATCCTCAATTTAAAATCACTAATGCTGTTTCAAACATCATCTGCTCAGTCACCTTTGGCAATCGGTTTGATTACCATGATGAGAACTTCCAAAAATTGCTGCATATGATGGAAGAGACTGTTAACCTCCACGGGGCCATCATGAGCCAGGTACAGCCCTCCTGCCACTAACATGGACAGTGTGCGGTTCTGAAGTGCCATAGTTTCTTCTCTGGAGTCAATCTTGAAACCTGTAGTGTTTACAGGCTCCTCAAGTTTTGATGACAGAAGGGTTGTTTCAGTCCTGTACTCATTTTGCCTTTCTCCTTTTGTGTCCAAAGCTGTACAACAATTTCCCATCTATAATAAAGTTCCTTCCTGGAGCCCATCAAACCATTTTGAAAAACTGGAAGTTGTTGAAACATTTTGTGCAAGAGAGGCTGGACAAACACAAGGAGGACTGGAACCCCTCGGAGAGCCGAGATTTCATCGACAGCTACCTGCAGCAGATAGCCAAGGTCAGCAATGCAGAGCAAACCCTTCTGCAGCAGGGCTTACAAATCAGGAGGAGCAAGAAACAAGCCCAGATTCTCCATCTGAGCTGGCCTTGTGGCCATTTAGGAGCCTATGATGGTTGCCAGGTTCAGGGCACCCACTGAAAGGATGGAGATGCAGAGGCCAGCAGCTTCTGCCAAAATTCTTGGGGTTAATTTGGTGTGGGCAGGACTGGGCACAGTGTCAGGGCAGCCCTCTCTGTGTGGCACTAATGCATATTTTTTTTTTGTGAAGGACAATGGCAGTGGCAGCTTCCAGGAGGAAAATCTTGTGGCGTGTGCGCTTGACCTGCTGTTCGCCGGGACCGAGACCACTGCCTCAACCATCCGCTGGGCTCTGCTGTACATGACCCTGCATCCAGAAATTCAAGGTACAATTAGCAGAAGGTCAGTGCTCTTTCTTGCTTTTAGCCCAACAGCTTTGAGATGGCTTTTTATGAGAGAGAAAAATTTGGGAATCTGCAAGCACTTGCAGGAAAGAGGTGCAAACAGCAGCAGGTGGGTCCCTGGGGGACCCTCAGGGCACTCACCCCACATTGTTCCAAGGTTATTTTTCTTGGACCTTGGCTGATCCCTGCTCTTCCCCACCAGCCCGTGTGCAAGCAGAGATCGATGCAGTCATCGGGCAGGGGCGGCAGCCAGCCCTGGAGGACAGGAACAACATGCCCTACACCAACGCCGTCATCCACGAAGTGCAAAGGAAAGGCAACATCATCCCTTTCAATGTGCCAAGGATGGCGATGAAAGACACAGTCTTGGATGGCTACACCATACCAAAGGTAACCCCACTCCTCCACGCTGAGACTTTATCAAGAGCCTCCCAGTTCCCCAAGGATGTTTCACTGGGCCAGGTTCCTCCTGCGCAGAGCCACCCTGTCCCTGCCTTGGGCAGAGTTCACTCCTACTGAACACGTGTGTTCCTCGCCCAGACGTGTTCAGATAGTGCTGACACCCCCACACACCCCATACTGGCACAGATCCCATCTCATGCAACTTCTACAGGAATTTTGGCCCAAGGTTACAGCAGATAAAAATGATGCTGATGAGGGGAAAATGTGGGTATAGAATCACTGCACTGCTGAACAAACAAGAAGAAAAACTGACCACGCAGGGGCTGTTGGACAAGTACTGGCAGCAGAATTTGACTATGGATATTCTTCATGGAGAGGGCAGTGGAAGATAAAAATGCCCCTCCTGGTGTCAGTGGCAGAGAGTGCAATTTATTTTCCTTTTTTTCCTCTCAGGGCACTATTGTGATCACAAATTTAACCTCTGTGATGTTTGACAAGAATGAATGGGAAAGCCCTGACACTTTTAACCCTGGGCACTTCCTGAAGGACGGTCAGTTCTGCAAAAAGGAGTATTTCATGCCATTTTCTATAGGTAAGAGTTGCTGGATTTTGGTGCTTCTGGGCTGAGGCTTGCAACTGCATGGTGGAGCCACAGAGGAAAATAGTGATGGAAAGGGCAAATGTTGGCTCTGCTTTGGGAGGTGCCACTCAAACAGGTCTTACATGGCCAACCCAAAGCACTGCAACCATCTGAGCCCTTTCTTGTCCTTCTTCACACACACAGAAGGTAGACAAGGACGAATAGAAGACCATAAAAAAAACAGACACTAGAAATGCCTTCACCAAGATAAGAGCATCACTCTGTGCCCCTGGTCCTACGTGGCTGAGGTCACTAGGGATGTCACGGCTGCCACCAGCAGGTGCTCCAGCCACCAGCTTCCCCAGGAAGATTGCTTTTAGCATAAGCACACCCAGCCCCTGTGTGTGAGCTTTACTGATCAAGTAGGGGAAGATAGGCTGCCTGTGCACGTGGTTATGCTAACCTGCCCTTGCAAAGTCCTGCAAGGTGGTGGCAGCCAGTGCTGTTATTGAGGAGCTCAGTTTGGGCTGCAAAAACTCATCCTGGAAAGGGGGTAATGGGGCCAGGCTGTGATCCTAAGGGAAGGCAGAAGATTTTTCCATAGCAAAAGCAGCTGGGCAGCCAGCACAGGCTGAGGGTGCTACCAGTGCCTGTCTCCACAGGGAAACGTGCCTGCCTGGGTGAGGTGCTGGCCCGTGCTGAGCTCTTCCTCTTCTTCACATCTCTGCTCCAGAACTTCACCTTCCAGCCCCCACCAGGCACAACCCTGGACCTCCAATTCAAGCTGGGCCTCACGATGGCCCCAAAGCCCTACAAGATCTGCGCTGTGCCTCGGTAGGGAAGCCTCAGCCACCATCCTTGCAGGGGAAAATCCTTTGGCAGGGAGGCAGAAAATGAGCCCTTGGTGGCTCCTGGGGGTAGTGGTGACAACCGCTGGGCTCCAGGGAGAGGTGGGGCCATGAGTTTCTTTTAAAGCAACTGCAAAATCATTTATTTTACAAGCAGACCTTGTGCTCTGGATCGCCTAAGGTGATCAGTCTGGGATCAGCCCAGGCACCTTCAGGCTTGTGCTACAGCACTGCATGTAAGGGAGGGGCTTGAGGCTTTCCCAGTTTTACAATGGATGACCATGCTTCACCCAGGCAAGCTACTGAATGAGTAACACTGTAGAGAGTGTGCTGGACCAGAGCAGCACCAGCCCTTAGTTTATTGCTGTAATAGATAGCAATTGCCAACATTTTGATTTTGTTATCCTTGACAAATAATCCATGAAAAAAGAGTTTGCTGTAATATTTCTTTCTTGTGCATCAATAAACCCTTACTGCAACATTTCTGTGATGAAGCATTCTGCAAAGTGAGGACTGACACAGGTCATTTCCCATGCTGGCTGGAGCCTCCAGCCCTGCCCAGCATTTTGAGGGGGGCAGGGCCCTGTGAGCCCACCGGGGCAGAGGCAGCTGCACAGTGGCCAGCCTGTGTCCCTCAGGCATTGCTCTGTTAGCAGAGACCTGGCACTGGAATAGCAAAGGCAGTTCCTACACAACTGTTGAAAGTAAATGACTCTGGCAGGGAAACCACCAAAGCCTGCAGCCTTGACCAGGTTCTCACTGGCCAGCCCCAGCCCCCCACCTCTCTTCTCCCCCTGTCCTGCTGACCTGCTCCTGGCAAGGGGCTCCCACAACTTCCCTTCACAGCAAAAACAAGGAAGTTCAATTGACTTTCTAGACCTTATGTTCTTTCTTTTCCGTCTTTGGGAGCAGAAGGGGAAGGCTGGGAGTGGGCTGCATGCCTGCAATCAACTGGAAACTGGAGAGGGGAGCAGTGGTGAGTCTGTTGTGTGCAGCATTACTCCCAAAGCACTTCCACTCTGCAGGTGTCATCTGACTTCTTTATTTCTGCTTCTTGGCTCAGAGTCCAATTTCCTTTCCCAGGCTACTGCTATATCCAAAAGCCTCCTCCCCCCCTGCTGCCTGGGTCACAGGCACACAGGCAGCCTGGATCTGAACATAGCTTCTTGTCACCAAGCACCTGGAAACAGAGCCCACCCCTCACCCCCTCCCGTGCTCAGCAAGGCTGCAGTGGCTGCCTTGGTGTCCTGTGACGGATCACATACAGGCTGAAAACATCCTGGAGCTTGGCTCAGGCTTCCTGCACAGCTGAGAGCCTCTTCCCCTCCCTTCTCCCTTAAACACACACCTGCAGGCTTTGTCCTTCAAGTGTCCAAAAGTGCTTTTACGTCCAGCCTCTGAAAGAAGGAAAAATGGCTCTGGTGAGTCATGGTCACTGGGACACCTCTGCCAGTGCAACAGCCTGGCCCTTCCAGGGCTTGCACAGCAGCCCAAGGCAATAAAAATTGCTACTTACCAATTTCAGGATAGACAGGCCAAGGCTAGACAGTTCAGAGAGAAAGGGAAAACCTGTGGTAGAAACAGGCCTGAAAACTTGTGACACCACATCCCTGCTCATCTTCACCCTGGAGGGCTGACTGGCTGCCTGCTCTCATTCCCATCTCACTCCTGGATTGAGGTTAGTGCTCAGGGAACAAGAAAGCTGTCCGTGAGACCAAGAACTGGGCACAGAAAGAACCTGCAAAGCAGACTGAAGAGGGCAGTCAGTTTTCAAACAGTAACAGGGGATTGAAAAGTGTGTTCCTGTCCTCTGTGGCCTTAGGCAAAGCTGGGGACAGTAAGGCAGAATCTGTAATTTACTCAGTAGCAATAAGCAATTACTGAGTCACTCAACAGCTAATTTGTTGTGGGTTTGAGTCTTTCCACTTCACAAGGGCACTTGCAGAGTGAGTAGAGGTAACCAGCTTCAAGTGGGAGCAGAACAATAAGGAACAAACTGAAAAAAGGAGGGGAAGGTAACACAACTGTGATGTGCTGTTACAGCACAACATACACACAGCCATTATCCATACCTTGTAACACAACATTTTAGATGGTGTAATTATATCAACATGCAGACCCAGTCCAGCTGTTGCCCATAAACAGGAATGCTCACATCCCCCAGGGACCATTAAATAGATTGCTTGGAAGAAAGACACCAAAGAATTAATTTTAAAAATCTTTATGCGAATATAAAAGAATTCTTTCCAAGGAAAAATAAAACCAAAAGTTTAAAAATTAGTGCAATTTTTCAAAGTTCTATGCAACACAGTGTTTACATTTGTTTTAAACAGAAGATGTAGACACTGATGATACACTGAAAACCTTAGCTCCAGCTTGACTAGTGAGGGGGAGGGAAAAAAGCAAAGAAGTTCAGAAAATTACTTACTAGACACTACCAACTCTTAAACAATTGCTTTTATTTCCTAATACCTAAACTACTTATGGCTACCTAAACAAAACACCAGTATTGCTTATATTATTTATTTCCAAGCGTATATTGTAGAAAATAGAATACCCATATATATATATATTTTAACAAACAAATCAGTTACATGAAAATTCATTTTCAGTGAACATTTCTTAATCCAATATAATACAGTTGTTGCAAAAGAGTCTTCTCAAAACTGCTGCCTGATCCACCTCGAGTAAAAGAACCTACTAGTCCTAAATTTGTATTATTGCTACAAAACACTTCTCTTCCATAATGGCCATGCTTAATCTTGTATAAAAAAATATTGACATATCATTTGTTAATCAGAACATATTTTTGTTTCTTTGGATCTGTATTACCCGTTTTACTGGAAACTGGCTAAAGTACTAATAACGCTGGTTACTTTCAGCAATAGTCAATGATTTCATCTCTTATTTTGAATCTGTTCCTAACTGTGCTGCCTGGGCATGGTATGAATTCATCTTGCAGCAGAGACAAGTAGCCTCTGTCTTCATCCTGCCTCAGCAGTGGTGCACATTGCATCCAAGAACATTTATTGACATTGTTCAGCTGCTATGTGTTGCACACAACTCAGCCGTAACACAGCAACGCCACTGGCAGCTTTTTTTGTTTGACATGAATGCAGCTAACAGTAAGATGACACTGAGTGTAATGATCCTTTCTGCACAGCAAGACAAGCTGAAGCGATGAAGCCAGCATCATGGCTTATAAGCAAATATTTGTTTCTACAATCAGTTCCTCATTCATAGGACGTAACCCAACTTTAACCAGTTCTAGAACTGCCACTCTCAAACAGGTTCTCAAGCCCAAAGAAAGGTTTAAGCTATACTCACAGGCTTAACGTTTAACAGTTTGGAAAAGTCCCAAAGCAGTAGCATTTCATCTAATCCCTGAAAACCCGATTCATTTCGGCAACCCCAACAAGACACCTGGGGACAACCTTGTCCTGACACAGGCTGATCCCTCTCTGTAGTTCTGTAATCAAATTCTTCCATTGCCAGTCAGAAGACAAACTTCCAATTAAATGATAAGGAGGTTCTCGGTCATTTTTGGTCCCAGGGTCTGCAGTTTTGAGAAGTGTACAAAGACATTTGTTCCCAAGTTTTTCACTATTCAGCACCTGATATGACTACTGAGACAGCTCTACTACCGTGAGAAGTACAACAAATGCATCAGGCCTACTAACTAGATGAGTATTTGAAAGACGTCCATGAAAGTTGCCATGCTGTAAAGAACGAGGGTGAAGAGACCCATTCAACACCATCAGTGACAATTGCACATTTCACTAGGACACACCAAAGTACCAGGCTTTAGAGAAGTAAGCATCTTGCTAAGACTGAGTCTCCTGTTTCACTGCTCACCACCATCTCCCACACCACTAGCAGACTAAACAAGCAACTGCATCTTAAAAATACAAACCCTAACAACATCACTGCAGCAATAAAAGACCTCAAAACCCAAGAGGTAGTCCAAAGAAGCATAGAGTCCTGAAGAACACAACCTGACAGACGAAGCTGCCCAAGGGCAGCCTGCCTGGCATACTCTGCTCATAGCACACTAAGCACGAGACTGGCTTTTAAACAATGCCTTGTGTAGGCAAAGGTCTTGGAAGAGGAAACCTCTGTTGAACGCCTCAATGTAAAACTATCACCACAACTAAGAAGCAATGCTAACTAAGTATTACCAATGATTGCCTCCCTTTGCTCTAGCATTGCATGCAATGCCCAGTAAAGCATTTAAGATGCTGGGGAAGGAAGAAACCAAAGAACAAGCCACAGCGAGGGGCATGCGGAACGGAAGACTGCTCAGCTTTCACAGTTCAGAACTTAAATTCTGCAAAGCTGAACCCTGCTCTCAAATCTAAGACAGCTTTCATCCACACATGTGTGAGTTTCATACCAGATCACGGACTGGTACAGCACCCTCAGAGACTCAGCATAAGTGTATTCATTTTATTAGAAGGGCTGCTTTAACTTTGTTCTAGTCAGTTTGCAAAGAACGGACATTAACGAGTTTCCTAAAAGCACAGTTCACAACAAAAACAAGAAATTCTGTAAAGCGACAGAGATTTTGTGAAAGACAGCGACTTCCTGCACACACATTTCAGATACCAATCTCCATTTCATCTTATTTGATCCAGACACTGCAAAACTATTACAGCTTATGCACTTCTCTCCCTGCCAACAACCGTCGCTGCCAACAACTAGCAGAGCCATCTTCCATTCATCTGCCTAGCACAGTTGGTTCAGAGTAGCTGAAATGAAACTACATTTAAAAAAATAATTTCTATGCACAGGGTTGCATAAATAACTGGAAATAAATGGAGTTCCATCCCACTTACCCCTTTCTGCAAATAAAAATGCAATGTACCAATACGCCAGACTTCTAAAACATAGCCCAGACTTTTGCATCATTAGAATAGCTTTTCTTCTGACACAGGAAAAGACAGCTTATTTGGCTTTAGTAAATTCAACATCTTAAAGACAGGTTTTCCTTAACATATATACACACAAAGTAACTCTTTTTTAAATAAACTGAGTAATTCTGCTTTTCGCTTCAGTTGACAAAACAAATCCTGTCTTTTGCTATTTAACAAGTCAACTGGTACTACACTTTTTTCTTTTTCTACAAATGCAAGTGTTTTCTTGCTTTTAAAATTGTATTTCATATTTTTAAAACATGGTACTGATTTTTAAACTGATTTTTAGAAGAGCCCAGCAAAAATGCCCAATATTGCCAGTTTCCTGAAGTACATTTTTGCATAACATCGTCCCATTACAAAAGTCAACTTTCTAGCCCAAACCCATTAAATAAAGTTTTAAATATATAGTGCCAATTTCTATATTTACAATATATTCTGAAGGCAAATATAAATCTTTTAAGTTGTGCTTGTAAATACATACTGCAGTTATTAAATCTACTTCTACTGGGAAAACTATGTGCTACCTTCTAGACACACCACTGATCAACTTAATCACTTCTTGATAGGTTCTGATGTTGAATTCCGAGTTGCCCACCCTTGGAACTTCCTCTTTCATCAAGTAATTACAGTGGAAGTTGTAAAACATGTAAGGACACTTTAGCATTTAGGTTTTCCTCACGGTCCTTCTGGCTTAATCAGCTGTTGCACCTGGTACTTTAACAGTGAGATTCCTTCTGGTGTTGGTGACGTGACGTTGTTGAGCGAGGAACGAGCGTCCAGGACCATCTCTGCAGGGACCACTACTCCCAACCAGCCTTGCTTCCATACCTAGCTTCTGAAGAGTTACACTCTGCAAATAAGTTAAACAATGATTACACCACAGCAAAACCAGAAGAAAAAAACCCAAAACTGGTCACCTTTCACACACAAAGCTCATGCTCACTTAGTATGCACACAGAATTTCTTTTGCTGTATTTATGTGCCCTCCCCAAGGCTGAAGAAAATAAGATCCATTCACATTCATAAGGAATGTGTTACTTTTAGCTTATTGTAAAGTTGTTCCTTTATTAAGCCATTTAATTTTACTTTCCTTTTTTGATTTCTCATTCCAGTATTTCTTTATGAAACAGTTTAAACACTGTTCCACGTGATCAGCTTTCTCCAGTCCTTTTCACAGCAATCTAACACCAAACATTCTAACAGCCTTTGCTGCAGGATGAGAAGATGGCTCTAGCTTTATCTCACAAATACTGTGCTAAACACACTGAACATCTAAAGCAGGAGTCTGGAAACCTTTTGCACTATGGCCTCCCTTTGTCTCAAGCCCAGAAACTTCAACAACAAATTAAACTCTCAGGAATTTAGCCTGCTGAATGCCAAGGAAGCTTGTGGCAGCAAACAGGACATTATTAAAATGGAAGTCATGGCCCATACCAAATTAAATCTCGTGTTCCACAGCACAGAAGACATAGCAGAAAACATAAAATAATTTCACAAAATCCTATTTTCTCTTTATGCTGCTATCAAAACGATGCTGGTGTTCCCTAAGTTATCTCAAAAGGATTTGAAATTCCAGCTAGAACTCACTCAAGTTTGTATTCTGGCTCAAAGTCAGAATTAGCAAGTGGAAGAGTGCTCTCATTTTAAACAGCAACCCTCAGGCTCTGTTCCTTCCCCGAGTTCCCTGTTTTCAGACATGCTCATCTGCAATTTTCATTTCCCTGCCACAAGTAGCTAAACTACTCGATTTCTCTCCTAAGCACCAGTTTATAGTGAATCTAAAAAGATACAAAGGACAATGCAAGATTTAGCTGTCGCACTTTGTAAAATTTTTTCTGATTTCTGAGATACCAACAAATGAACTTCTGACCCACCTTGTTATACCAGGCAGTCACAATTAGCTTTTCCTCATAATCACGTAACTTAGCAATTTTGTATTCAGCCTGCAGACAGAAGACAACCTCAATTAAAACACAAAAATGAGCTGCATAAACTTACTGTAGTCCATTAAATTAAACAAACACATGCAGCAGAAAGGCTTAAATACACAAAATAACGACGTTTGGCAGTGTAAATAAAGATACTGCAAAAAACGACTATGAGAGGTTACAGACTACCTCAACAAGAGGCTGGACCTCACACAAGTTACAGTTCAAAGTAGAAACATACTTTGAGGGCGTGTGCCTGTGGGAAATGCATGAAAGCCCACAGTGTATCAGAAAGTCTACTAATAATTTAGTAATTTTTTAGCCTGAAAGTCAAAGACAAGAATGTACCTCCAGTAGCTGGAAATTCTTACCATGTTACTGAATTGCTATTACATTGTATACTTACCTTGCACACACACAGAAGAAATCTGAGGCCACAGAATTTATAAGGTCAGACCTTTCAGCCTGCTAACTAGTGCTGAGGAGTTCTGTATTTGCTCAGGTAACTGTTCTACCAGCCCATCAATATTACTATAAAATGGAATGCAGTATTTCCCAATTTTTTTTTTGTCCTTGGACTACCGTCAACAATCCTTCCAGGATTTCAGCCGAGCAGATTTTACTACATTAACAGGTTTTACTCTTTCTATAGATTCAAGAACTTCAGTACATGAAACCACTGATACCAGGGATCTAGTAAATTAAACAAGTCACTGCTCAGATACCCTTATAAAACTAAGGTACGTTGCTACAGAAAAAGGTCAGACTCTGCAGCTCTGCTACCATAACACAGCAAAACTATTACTCTGTATTTCACTTATAGCTTTCCAGAGGGTTTAGAAAGAACCCAAATTGAGTGTTCCAGTTGTACGTTTAAAAACACCGTTGAAAAGTAAACTGCTCTGACTTAAGTAGGGTACAAGGTTAATTAAGCTCTACATTTGACGGTCTGCAGTTTTTAACTGAATGCAGCACTGAAGGATACTGGATCATTAGGAAACAATAACTTTAGTGTCTAATACGAGGCAGGAGAACGTATTAGAAGACCATATTATTAAATATATGTAAATTTTTACCTCTAGTGCTTCAATTTTTTTGTCTTTCTCCATTATCTGCTTTCTGAGCAACATGATTTCTGCTGATGCTGGATTTAACTTAGGGTCTAAGGTTTTTATCACCTGTTCAAGGCAAAATAAAAGTATTACAAGTCAGGTTTGATTCTCAACAGGTCTGCATCTCATCTGTTCACAGTAGAAATACAAGAACAGACTGAGCACTAGTCATGAAATTATGATTAAAACTTAGGCTGTGACACTGTACAACAGATGATACCAAAGTGTACAAAGGAATCATTGCTGTATCTCACACTTCAGCCTTAACTCCATTCTCTCATACACTGAGCTGACTGCAATTGAGCAATCTGACTGAAACCACCACATGTAGCTACTCATTTTAATCAGGATGGGGTGCAGAACTCAAATAAATCCGTTTAACAATTTACAAGTGAGAAACATGTATGTTCAGAAATAAGCCACTCACGTTTCTTGCTTTCTCAAGGTACATTTTGTATCTTTCTTCCATTGCTTTCATATCCTCATCCTTTTTACGCAAAGCTGCTTCCAGCTCTCCGATCTTCTGGGCTATTTATAGAAATTATCAAAGACACACAAAATAAAAACAGACATGGTGTACGTCCCAGGCTTCTTGATTTAACACCCCCCAAAATAAACTTTTCAGCTACTACTCAATTTACTAAGTTCTTACCTTTGCTTCAATTCTGCCCTAGGGTCCCACCTGACCCTGAATTCCCATTTTGCAGAGTTTTGTTCAACAAGAGTAAGCCCCCATGAACCCCTCCTCCCTGCCCACCACTTTGTGCAAACACACACAGCCTGTTTCAGGTTTAAAGCTAAGCTGCAGCAGAAAGCCTTATCCAAGCACGTACCTTATAGCCCAGTGGCTATGGGAATCATTTCAGAAGAAACTTAACATCGTCTCATAAAACCCCCCCAAAAAACTAATCACACAAAACAACTTACGGTTCTGACTAACATCAGGCTGGAGTTCTGCAAGATCAGCTTCTTTTTTCTGTAACTCATCATGAACTTCGTTCAGCTTTTCCCTATGAACGAAAGGCTGGGCTGAGGATTATGCTCACAAATAACACCTTGCATGGCAGTCAGAGCTGAAAGCCAAAACTTGATAGCGGAAGTGTTTAAACAACTATTTTAAACTCCAGCAATTCTTTTGAGTTTAAATGGAAATACCAGTATGTATTTGTGAAGAACCATAAGAGTTGCGACTTCTGAATTGAGTCTCATTTACCTAAAACTAGAAACGAAATAGAAAACTAACAAAAAGCCCTCCAGCATCTCCTTAACAGGTGCTACATCTGCTGGAAGGATGGAAGTATTTCAGAAGAATGAATTATGTTTTGAGTCCGGGAGGAGTGAGGGTTTCAGCAGTCTGTTGTAGAACCAGAACAGTTAAAATGCTATTGGTGATGAAGAGAGAGTTAAGTGGATACTGGTGTTACAAGGTTATCGTGATCAGCATAGACAGAACCAGAACACTAACACTTAACTCACTACATGCACGATTCTCAAATCGGTGGCTTAGAAAACAAAACATCCCTACAAAGACTTTGTTTCTGTGCTACAACAGTCAAATTATTTAGCATAAATAAACTACTGTGGATGCGTGTCTCTTACTTACATATGTGCTGCCAACTTCTGCTTCAGGTTGCTAGACTGTGAAAGGAAAGAGTTAAAATTCAGTTATATTCAGTATTCCATACCATCCAGTGTTAAAGTGCTCTTGCAAATCAGCCAAGAATACTTAGCACACCTAAACAAGTCAAACCAAATAAATCCTAAGAAAACTTCATTTTTTCATGCATTTCTGTAACTGCATTCATATTTTTTGCATTACATAGATACCAATCTCTTTAAAGCTCTCCTTCTCACTATACCACCATTTAATGATAAAATTAGAGATTTGTAAAAGTAAAACAGAAGGTAGAAAAGTTACAGTTCTTTAAAGAAAGCAGGGGGAAGGACTCACACAGAACATGAGCTTTGCAGTTGAAATGCAGTCGGTGGGGGGGATCTCATGGATTTTCATACCATAGAAACTAAAATCATCGACTCCAAATACAGTGGAGGCAAGTCTGTGTTACATAAACCGAGGGGGTCGTCAGGCAGGAGAGAGTTTTTACAAGGCACTGAACAGCCTCAATTGTTTCAGATCTTTGCTTGCAAGGTCTTGTGTTTGTTCGGGTTGATGGGGTATGGTGTGGGTGGCTCAAAGGGGCTCCTGAGCTTGCTTACTCTTCCTACTGCATGAACAACTGCATTTCAAACTAACTTAAAAAACGAAACAATAAAAAGCAGTGCCGAAACACAATCCTGCCTTCCTAATAGTTATCAGCACTAGATACCCTGAAAAAGAAGTGAATTTTAAAAAAAACTGAAGATGCCTTCAAGGTCAAGAAATCTGAACTTTCACTTACTCCTTCAGTCTTGGATCCCTGCTCCTGTAAAGTCTTTTGCAGATCTTCAATCTGCTGCTGTAACTCCCCAATACGCTCTTTATTCAGCCTGTTGGGAAGAAGAAACAGTTATTACCCATCTAAACAGATCACAACAGATAGTTAGATCTTTCTGTTTCATGTCTGGATGATAATTTTTCAGAGGGTTTACCCAGCAGGACTTAAAGCCACAAAGAAACCGATTTCAAGTGCTTTTAGTTTGACTTGGACTTCTGCTGAAACAAACATATGGCGGCTTTATTAAACATTTTATAGTGAAAGACCTAGAATAATTTTAAATTTTGAGAAAACTCAACTAACCACAATTCTCACACCCGAGTGAATTTAACTGATTCATTAACTGATCGAGAAATCCAGGCCGCATCCCAGGGTTATAACATGGTTAGTTTGAAGTTCTAGAGTTTACATCCATTCTTGGTCTACCAAGAATCACTCAGGGCTAAGAGCAGCGTCCTATAAGCAACCCTTTCTTCAGAGTAGGCTACATACAGATCTACCACATTTGACAGTACCACAGTTGAGCTACTTCCCTTCTCGCCTGCTTCATAACCCTTGGTTAATGATTACACTGGTGAAAGAAAAAAGGATAACTGGATTCCTGCACAGTGCTACACTATAGATGCACGCCACAAGGCTGCTCTGAATATCCAGAAATCCCTTTTTGCTGTATTTTAAGATGCTGTTTCACCCATCACCTTTTCTCAGTCTCTAGTTCGTTCACTGTCCGATGCTTTTGCTCCAGCTGTTCCTGGAGCTCTGTAATACGTTCATTTTCTGATCCTTCCTGTTTTAACAGAAGTATCTTATTTTCATGCTGCAGCCGAATAAACATTTCCCTGAATCAAAAACAACAAGAAAGTCACTATTAATAAAAAGGTGACAGAGAGCAGGTGGCAAAATTCCTGTTCACTTCTCCAACCTTGAGGTGAGTGAAACAAGTTCTGCTCAAGGATATAGTTGGAGCACCAATGGAATTTTTAATTAAAAGGTAATTCACAATTTTCAAGCACCACAATAGCTTAAGAGATACGAAGAAAGATTTAAATTAAGTCACCCTAAACCCAGATTTTATTGTGCCTGTATGTTTCACTCTGCCAGATTTTAAAAGCAGTATTCACTGCCTTTAGCTGTTCTAACTCAGCTACTGTGTGTTATTTACTTATCCTGTCTGCCAGTGGCAAGACAAGAACTGCTTCACTCCTTGAAGAGGATGTTTCAAGCTAAACTTTACGTGCAGAAATCTGATATGCTTTTAAAAAGAATGCAAAGTAATTACAGCATGAGGAAATAATTATTAACAGCTACATGAGGGTCCAGACAAGCACCATGGAGGGAAAGCAAGGGGGATACTGAGTCACACTGACAAGAATATTGAACTTTCAGAGACAATATAATGCTCCACCCATGAAAATCCCAAAACAGCCTTAAACTTGTTTCTTACCTGTATTCCACCGGCAGAATTTCAGCAGCAAGATTCTCATGGCTTTTAACACTAGATGCACCTGAAATTGTATGGGAAGTTTAATTAATTGAACAAACTTAAAGATCACTAATATACATAAAAGAGCCTCTGAAGATAAAGCGATACCTGTTTGACTCAGGTGATCCTGCTGCATCTGTGAATAGCGGAGCTCTTCGTTTGTCTCTTTTAAGGCATCACACTGTACTATCAGTCTCTAAGGAGATACATTTGAGGTGGAATTAAGTCATGCTGCACCACTTTAAGACCAAATATTGATAAGAAATAGTACTGACACACACATTAAGACATACTTTGTTTTATATATGTACACACACACACGAGGCACTCAACTTTGTTTTTATAGTAGTACTACTTCTGGAAAGGTTTTCCTCAAGTAGAGCATTGGAGAGAGCTTTATCAGGTCTTCAAAGAAACTGTCATTCAGGAGACTTACCTCTTTTTCTTTCATTAAAGCTTCATGTTTTTCTTCAAGTCTCTTCATTTCGAATGCTAGCTTATCAGCTCTTTTTGACTCTTCAGACAGCTTGTTATGAAGCTCCTGGACCTTTTTATGAAAAGACTATATTCAGCACATGAATGTTGCAAGATATTTGCTAGCTTAATGAAGAAGGAGAACCAGAAAGTGAAAGGCAAAGCATGAAGAGTTTTCACAAGAAAGAAATTCTAAGGGGACAACACAGGTTAATTCTACAGGCATTTAAATTAAGCTGTTTATTTTTTTTTTCATTGAAACAGAATTACAATGATTTTATTTAGGTAAAATGACTGAGGAAAAAGTAACATCTTCAGTATAGATGCAGCCTTACCTGTTTTTTGTAGGTTTCTAGTTGGGCACGTGCTGCATTGGCTTTCTTCAGTTCATCCTCCAGACTGACTGTATTGTGCATATACATCATGTTGGTTTCTTGCAGAGATTTGACTTGTCTGCGGAAGTCATTCAGATCCTGGAGCTTTTTACGATACACTTCAACAGTTGATTCCAGCTTACTTGCCTTGTCTGCAGTAGCCCTTAAATTATGAACAGGAATGAGAAGAAAGAGTATGTTTCTTCAAAAGATTAAAAGAAGTCAGATTCTGCTTTCATGCACATTTAAGCTATTTTCAAAGGGAGATGCAACACGCTTAACAGCAGAGTTAAATCCTACTGCTTTATTTTTAAATGCATAATCAATGCAAACTTGCATTATGCAAAGATTGCTTATGAGAATTGAAATCACCACAGGGATTAAGTGGGAGTAAGACTGACATTTGTATGCCACAAGTACAAGCAAGGGTTAGTAGGTCAAATATCCCTAGAGAATTCTGTGGGGTGCAATGTAAATGCACTACAACATCCTGTGCTAGATAGTCATCTCAGAGTGCTTGTACCTGGGAAGAAAAAACACACAGATTTTCTTGTTGTGGGGCTGTACATAATTATACATAATTAGAACATAATTGCACTATGAAAATTATCATTAGCAGATAAGACCAAGAACTGCCAGCTGATCATTAACAAAAATCTATGCGGTAAGAAAATATTTGGATGGTAAATACAGAAATTAATTTTAATATCGTGTTTAATACCTGCCATCTCATATCACTAGAAACTGGTACAAAAAAATTATGGAAAAAATTTTATAGTTAAGATTTGTTTCAGATGTTATTTATAGTGGTTCTTCAGTTAAACACCTGAAACCACTTTTCTTTCCATGTTTTATTCATACTGCTTTATGAACAGCAGACCTGCTTTTTCAACGTGATTTGCTTTGGGTATTTCTTGGGTGGTCTGGTATTTAGCTTGGTTTACACAAACTGGAATTTTATTCTCATCAAAGTTACTGTGTATTTCATCCTCATTTTATTAATCACGTTGCTAACCTAGATCTCACCTAGAATACTGACACCAAAAGTTACAGCAAAGTTCTAATTTCATATATGCTTCTCTACATCAGAAAAGGCAGTCTCTTGCCAACACAAATGTCCCCTTAATAAGAACACACACACACCCCCATAAAAATCTCTTAATTCTTGCAGAACTTCACCTTCCATCTCATCTGAAGAATAATTTCTGTATTCATTAATCCTACTTCACAGAAAATTTCCATGTTGCTGTTCTTATGCAAACAACAGAGGTTATGCCTGAAAGCTTGCACGCCATCTCTGCTTTGCCAAAGGGCCCTTTTCCAACACTTTAGATCTCTTTCAGATAAGATCTACCCACAGAAGTAACACCTCAGAAAAATCTGTTAAATACAAAGCCTTGGATTTAGTCATTAAATCCTCCTAATGCGTGTGTGAGGTGCCATTACATACCTGAGAATATCATTTTCATCTTTCAAGGCTCTAGATTCTTCTGCCAAAGAGGTCAATTCATTGTTTCTATGCTGCAGTTCAATCAGTTGTTTTTCTAGGTCTTCACAATGGACACGGTAATCGTCTTTCGCAGCTTCAAGCCTACCAGATCAGAACCAGGAACACTGCTAAGAACTCATTGCTATTACACATTTGTCACTTAGTGCTAGAACTGTGAAATTGAAGTAAGACAAAGGAAAACAACCGATTTAAGTAGCCAGAAAAACGGTACTGTAAGCATGGAATGTGTTATTATTTACCTGTCAAATCATAATGGATTGCATCCTGCAAATTTACCAGATCAAGGGGTCAAATGAAAAGTGGTTTTTCCTCCCCATAGCGATCACAGGCAGAAAGACAAATGTATGAAATAAATCAGTACAGTAAAGAGATATGGTGGATTTGGGGGGGTGGGGGACTAGTGGTTTGGTTTGTTTACACACAAACCACTTTGGCACTCATTTTCGCTTTACATCACCTTTTTTGAAGTGTCAAATGACTACCACGTGGCAACTAAAAAGTAGTATTTTTGTAACAGTAACAGTTTCCTTTTCAAAGGTAAGGACTGTCTTATTTTAAAATATGTTTATGCAGTACTATCAAGCTTTTAAAGAAAAAGAAATGGAGATGGAAAATCCTGAAAGAGTACCAGAAATTCTCAGGATATATTTGATGTACAAGCAAGCATTTTTGAGAGAAATCATTTTGTACCTGAAGTTTTCTTCTTGCAGTTGTTCCAGTTGCAACTGTGCGTGAAAATACTTTTTTGCAACCACAGTATTTGGATCATCAAGAGAGTCATCTAACTGCTCTAGCCTGTCATTCATAACCTCATTTTCTGACATCAAGCTGTTTTTTTCATCCTGGAGGGCAGCCACCTAGTGCAGATAAAACAGCATCAACACTGTAAGACCTGTCCAACAGGGAAGAACTACAGACAGCAGTACAGCACCACATTAGTTTATGAAAAGGTTGAGCGTTTAGAAATTTTAGAATGTAATTTACAGAGCATACTTGAGCATACAGATGCTATAGTGTATGACAGTTACGAAGCATTAAAGAAAAAGTCCCTCTAACAAAAGACAAATTTTCATAGCTGAAACCACGGTAAAGGCAGACAATGCGATATGGAGAGAAACTGGTACTTTCATTAAAAAGGATACCATGGA
The DNA here is from genome assembly GCA_013398125.1 of Aegotheles bennettii. Lineage (NCBI taxonomy): Eukaryota > Metazoa > Chordata > Aves > Caprimulgiformes > Aegothelidae > Aegotheles > Aegotheles bennettii. The sequence goes on along the minus strand of VZRW01006462.1, from coordinate 170,898 downwards.
CGCCGTACAAAAAACCCCAAACTTTTAAGGATTGGTGTAAAGGTACTCTCCATCTTGCTTGTGCTTAACAATAAAAAGCAGGATGGCACCGGCGAGCACACTAACACAGCACTGCCGTGCGCTCAGCAGTGAATGGTTGTGCAAGAAGCGGTTTCAGGCACCAGAAGCTAGTAAGCACACACACAAAAGAAAAAACCTAGACAGCTTCATATAGAGCATGCATTTTTTTGCAACAATCAAACAAGTTTGATATTGAAAGTATTCACAGCTAAGCAAATGAGAATACAACACTTTATTGAAACAGTAAGTATATTAACAGCCATAAAACGGGGAAGGATTAAGAGGATAGAACCTTTAAAGTTTTTCTAGTGAAAGCTGTTGTGTTAATTTAACATCCTGTCAAACATAAGAGCATGTAGCACGTGTTAGTTAACTGGCATTTAAACAGGGACAATATGTTTTTTGGGTTATGTTTTCCTGAATCATAAAGAAAACCTACCTTTCTTATACTCTTGGAAAATATCAAGGAAGACTGAGACCTTACAAGTGAATTTGTTAAAAATTAGTTTAAATGAGAAGCGTAAGTCAATAATATGGCTTCAAATAAAATCAAACGTATCATGCTGACATTATATTAAACATCAGATATAACCTAGAGTATGCAATATTAAGAAACAGTTTGTTTGTGAGCATAATTTAAAAGTCTGTCAGTCAAACAGACATTAAGAAGCAAAACAGTAATTAATGTACCACTTCATTAGGTGCTGGCTTTCTAGGTTCCCTCCTTTTTACATACTAGATGTGACTTTATCCATGCACACAACACACCTGTGAGCAGAGAGCGTATCAGAGAGCTCAGCAAACACTTCCTGTTCAAGGTTCAGCAACTCCTTAACACGCACGACATTCACGCTTAAAATACTGTTAAAAGAACACCCATCTCAGACTTAGCAAAACCACAACACTAGCACACAACTCGGAGCAAGTTTTTCGTCTTTTCTCAGTTCCTTTCTCATAGCTTTCTCTTCTTCTTTTCTATTATTTCAACATAACAGAAGTGGTGCCAAAATCAAAACAAATTAGGAAGAGGTGTTTTTAAAACATGTCACCGTATTGCAGAGCTATGGTGTCATGAACTCAATTGTTTATACTCAGCATTACCTTTCCTTCAAACACCTTTCCTTCCTTCACCTGGCCCATGCTATGTTATGAGCAACTGGCTTTGTGTAACCTATGATTAATTAACAAAGAAACCTCACAATTGAGGATTTGTGGGAGACAGGAGAGAGCCTGGGACTTCTCTAGCGAGACATACAGAGTCTCCTAGTGGAAGCAGAAAGTGCAAGTAAACTGTTATCCCAGCACCTCTAGAAGTGAGAGCTGTTCAACAGTGAACACACTTTTTGAAGTTTAACAACCAAAATCTGAGTTCTGCTGTCAAGTCAATCCTCTTGCCTGTTCAAAAGAAGTAATTTTCTCCTGCGCATTCTGCTCGCAAGCATTTTTAGAACTCTGCTTTCACTAGGAAGCCTTACTACTGTCTCAACAGGAAAGGAAATATCAATTCAGTTCTAACAATAGCTTCCTGGGCATGGCAATTAGCTATGAGCTACTTTAGATATAAAGTATTCTACTTTTCCAGTCAGCATTATGTCTAAGGAATGTAAAACTGGCCCTGGTTCTGTAAGGTTTTTTCCTGGAGTCTCAGTCAGTCAGGACAGCACTCTGGTCCTGTAAGGAGATACCAACCAAATGTTCTCTTTGTACAGAACCAAATCTGAGATGAACTGCCTCACCAGACACATCTCCTCTTCTCAGATTATAGTGCCATAAAAGAGGAATCAGACTTCGGACTAACAAGTGAATTTTTTTTCCCTTAAGAAGTTGATTGAAATGCAAGTTCCTGATTATTGCTATGAAGTCTTCTCTTCTTTTTCGAAGAAGTGACTTGGTTAAGTTCTATGTCCATTAAAACCAGAAGTAGGCCTATTATCAGTGTGGTTTGAAAACACCAGCAAGGATCTATTAGTTTCCATTATTTTTATTTCCTCCATATTGCAACTGTGTATGAGAAGTTAATGAATTTTAGATAAATTTCAAATTTTAGTCTTTTATCACCTCTTATTGAAAACAGCATTGTTTTCCTATGATTAAATCTATGGACTGGTTATTACATGAACTGGATTTTTTGGACAGAGTTTCCAAGACTAGAGGAAGCAGTGACTAAAAAGGAAACAGGCAGTTTTTAAAGCCATGATCACATTGTTTTGATGCTACCTTCTACTAAGAGTAAACGCAAAGTTAGCAGATCAAACAACCTTTGAGTTAATGCTTGGCACAGGACCTCAGTTTACACTTCCATCAGAAAACTGTTTCCAGTAATTGCATTTTGGAGTACAGAATGATTGCTTTTCCCCCCATAAACATCTATGAATTCTCACAGAAACTTAAATAAATGCAAAATTCACTTTGCCCTTCGTAATTTCTGCATCTTAATAGCAGCACCACTACATATCGAAGAAATAAGCAACTTGCTCTTTCTTACCTGTAAATCTAGCTCTTGACATCTTTGTGCCAACTCTTCTTTTTCTGCTAGTGCTTCCTGAAGATCTTCCAAAGCTTTTTTAAGCTTTTAAAAAATAAGATAGTCAATCATCCTGGCCCACATCCAAAGTACTCACAGTTCTAGCTTCCAAAAGGTTTCTGTTCATTTCAACTTCATTTTAAATGACTACCACAAGTAGTAAGTAGATTACTGAAACTCAGAGCAACATCCAGATTCAACACAACTTAGGCTAAAAGCATAACAAAATCAAATGCAGAAGCATTCATGTCACAATTTCAAAATCCCTGCCCATTAAATCAAATGCCCTTCACCTCAGAACAGTGATGCTCCTTTACGGGCAAGTACTTTTAAAGACAACTTCATTTGATGTGCAACATCTTCCAGCATTCAGGTTATCAAGAATTTTCATGACCCCTTAAAAATAACCTGAAGTGTTCAGTCTGACACGGCTGAGCCTGACGTACCCCCAGCTCTTCTTCCAATGTAAGTTTACACTGGCTGGTTTTACCCCACCCAGGAAGATGACACAGCAGTCACTGCATTATTTTTTTAAAAATAAGTTACAAAATAGCACATAACTTTTCATTTAATTAGCATTGAAAAATAGCATTACTTTATTGTATATTTTCTGCCTACATCAGCGTGTTGCTCTGCCCTTTGTGAACCAGTATGGTTTAATCAGATCAGCTCTGAGTGGAAAACAGACAAAGCAGCTTATGCAGATAGGAGACAAAAGAGCACAAATTATTGCCGAGTTTTTGTTTGCTTGTTTTTTAAACTTCTAGAATTGGAGATCAGCCCTCCTCCTCATTTAAGGGATGGCAAGATACCAACTTATTGTTCAGCCTTGAACCACAAGTGCAACAAATACTAGGCAGTTACCTGCTGTTCCATTTCACCTGATGCATCGCTCGTGGAAGGACCTGTTACTTCCTTGCTCATGAGCTACCAAGAGAGGCCACAGGAAAAAAAAGGTTAAATTAGAGGTTAAATATCTGTAAGAGTCATCTTATTCTAGACCTGTTTAAATACTTTACCAACATGGTAAAGTTAAACTATTACCATGTTGGCAAAGTAGTTAAACAGATCTAGAATAAGATGACTTTTTTTACCTTCCCCCTCCCAAAATCAACCAAGTTAGCAGTAACATCTTATTGGATGAATCTGATCCATTAAAGTTATTGCCACTCCCTAGTCAAGTTAAAACTGAGTGAACCAGAGGATGGTGCTTCACTTAACTAATTTAACAGTTATCACACTTCTTTGTTTCATGTTAATTGCCATTAAGCAAACAATAGGAACATTAACACAGCTCTCACTTATCTCCAGTAAAAAGATGCACACAGTATGTCTGTCAACAGTATGCCTTTACTTCTTACTCAGGAATTACAGTATTATTTCTAGACCTTTAGAAAGGTTTGATTAGTCAGAATGCAACAAACAAGAGACTTCTGGATTTGTTTCTCCCGATAGGACATTTACAGCTTTAAAGACTATATAGTCAAGTTTAAAAGCCTACTACCACCTCCACTATTACCCTAATGAAGGTGCAATTACACATTACATTTTCTTCAACAAAGTCAGCATTTAGTTTTTGTCTCCCTCTACACTCTGTTTTACAGTCCTGAATCTCACAAATGTGACTGTAGAGCTATGCTATGAGCTGGATCACTTTGATGATCCAACTAAGGACAAATTAAGATAGCACGGGGAGCACACCATGACAAGAATAGAAGAGATGCAGCTGGGAGTTTGTAAATCAGATGCTGGGATGCTCTGTCAGAACAATGTAGCCTCACAAGCAGTTACAGTCAGCTTAACTTTGGGTCCAAGACCACGCCGCTGGGACAGAAATTTCAGAACCTGACTCCAATATAATCAGCAGTTGGCAACTAGATACATTTCTTGTGTGAAACAGGAAATCCTAAGCATTTACTGTCTCCTCAAGTTGTGTGTTTGGGCATACGAGACTAAAACCAAAACCCCTTTGGTTGGAGTCCGGGGCCTCTTGGGCCTGATCCTCCCAGACAATTTAGGAAAGTACTCACACTCTTCCCTGACCTTTGCTTGGATGAAAGAATTCACAAAGATCAACAAATGGGTATTTGGACTTCTGAAGCGACAGCAGTAGGCTATGAATTGTTACTTACCTCTTGAATGGCAGTCATGACAACGTGTTGAACAGACTCTTCAAGGGTCATGATATTCTGTATGTGTTCTGTGAAAAAGAATTTGTACTGACTCATGACAGTCTTCATGTTAATGGCTTGAGCAGGTGACATACCACTTGCAGAAAGATCCAGAATAAACCACTCTCTGTAGGGCTGCTTCAAAACAGGCAACGCTCTTTGTATACAGAGCACTACCATTACCCAACATTACCACCCAGCAACATGGCAGATAAGCATAAGAGATTGTAATCTCTTAAGTGAACAAGTTTATACTATACATATTAGAGGAAGAAAATTATAAGACATCTGTATTTACACAGTTCTCTTTTCATACAAACATCTATGTATGTATATACATGAGCTCTTTCAGAGAGTCAACAAGCTTGCAATTGAGTTTATAAATAAAACTTAAATGGAAAAAAGTAATTGCTAGCATCTTCATTCCCAGTGCAGCCTGACAGCTTCCTTTCCAAACACTCTTTGATGCAGTCATTTCAGATGAGGAATTGCACATATTCTACTAACAGGATCATGCTAAGGATTGCTTAGCCATGAAAGCATTGGGCATTAGCTTTGGTAAGGGGAGAGAAAACTCAAAGAGTTCAATCTTCAGCCTTTGCAGACAAACAAAAGGCAGTTTCTAACATAAGATTTCAACTTAATTCACTTGATTTGCATTTGAATATTAAGTTTCAGGTCTTGGCACATACTTTAATAAGTATGACTAATCCACGCACACTTCAGACTATTTTTTTCAACCTACCCTGAGCAAAGTTTGAGTTTTATTTCTCCATAGATTTTCTGCTTTTAAGTGAAGTCTCGTTTCAGAATAGGCATGCATCGTATTAGCAATAGATATGTAAGAAAGAAAAAAGTTTCTACATTTCTTCCACCTTAACAATCACCCGAAGCAGGCTGCTGTTTGTTGAACAGATTAGAGCAGTGCATACCTTGTTTCCTTTCACAGTTAACTGCACAACCTAGAATAAGCTGCAGAAGCCGGCCCAGTTCAGTGGGGTCTGAGTTCTCAGATATCTGGTTTAAGTCTGGAACAAGCTCTTCTGAAATCTGCTGACCCAAGAACTAAAAACATAAAGAAGAGAGAAAGTGGACTCCCACAACATGAAAATCTGGTATCGAGTAAGTAATCTGGACTCATTAAGCCATCCAGAGAAAATTAATAGGTTTGTTACCATGAAACTTATGGAAGAGAAAGATTTTAAACATTAAATGTGGAGATATACACTAAAAATACTGACTAAGAGAGCACATAGCAGTATCAAATTAGGAAATCTGAAGAGGCCTTAGATAAAGCAGATGTTCTTAACTCATTTGTTAGAGGGCTTCACACGTGGAAGTCAGAAAACACACACTGTGCCTCCCCTGGGCCAGCAAAGACCCCACCAAACATCTGTCTCCATCCCTCAGCACGGATGGGTGTTTGGGGGATGGCGTACTCCATCTACTATCAGCCAATAACCTTCACCATACCTGGCACCTCAGATTTCTCTCTGAATAGGCCTAAATTTAATGTAAAGTAGACAGCAGTAAGAAATACATACAAAACACCTGGTAATTATTTTGTGCAATGACGTTATGCACTTTAGTAAGAGTTCTGTAAAATCATTCTGGCAAGATGACAAGTTTGGAGAGTCTGTTAACTGGGAGTTCAGTTAACTGACCACTTACACAAGGAAAAGTGACAGCAGTAAGTTCAAAGTTCTTGGGCCAGACCTCAAATATGAGTGAATTCATTTATTCTACCAACAGAACGAAAAAAAAGGAATTTGAAAGCAGTTTCCATTCAGTTGCTCCCTAATTCTTCAAAAAGCTCATCATAAGCCTAAAGAAGTTCTACTTCTGGGCCTGCCAGAGAGCCTCAGTCCTGGCAATACAGAAGGGCTTGGCACTCAGTTTCACAGCTAAGCCCAGGTGAGACCAGAAAGCCATAATACGATCTGGCAAGTTGTTCTGTATCATACCCATTACATAACTCTAATCAAGCTCCATAAAAAAGAAAAAAAATTGCTGAATTGTGTAACACATAACACAGCACTCTGATGGCTACCACACTCGTCCTGCATGAGAGAGCGCAAACTATAATCCTTACTGCATCCAGGAGGATTCGTAACTTATCTCCCAGCTTCCAAGCGAGTATCCTAAAACCTTGGCTAGGGTTGCCAAATCTCTCTGCTGTGTAGAAAAGGGTTAAAATTTCACTAGACAAGAGCAGATACAGACGCACACACAAAAGTCAACAGGATTCTGCAGCTCAGTCCTTATGACACTCACCTTGGCAATGACAGAGACACCGTTTCCCAATCATACTCCAAAACTCTTATCTAGAATACACCTGCTGAAATTAATTCTGTATTAACTCAGACCTCCCACTTAACCTGATAATTATCATACACTTTCTGCCAAAAAAGTCCTTAAAATAAATTACTTTGCCAAGGAAAAAAAAAAAGCTAGGTGAAGAAAGACAATCATAATGTTTAATGATAAGAACAACAAAAAAACCTGCTTTTCCATACCTCATGATAGTAGTCCATAATTCCTTGCAGTATCTTCTTCAGATTACTGGACTAATTGTTGTACATGAAAGATAAGGTTACAGGCTTTTATTAAAATTATTATCTCTGGTGAAACTAAATACTAATTTATAATTTATATAGCAGCTCTATGAGAGGATCCTATAGTGACAAGAGAAATATCACAACAAAAAATCCCCATGCAACAATGCTGGAAGGCACTTAAGCTACCAACAGGCAGTTCAAGTTCATTTAAAACAACCTAAAAGTCTGAGCTTAATTCTGTAGTTTTGGGACTACTAGATATGCTCAAGATAGACATGATATCCAACCCCACAAACTTTCACTAACTCCAGTTTTGAATACCTTTATTCTCCAGTTGTCACCAACGTCATCTTTAATGCGATTTAGCCAAGATGCATCAAACCAAGCAACATCTCTGAAACAAAATGAGATTATCAGACACCAATAAGCACATATCTAAATAAATAAGATACCAGATTCCCAGCATTAAATCATCTGATGTTTGACTACAGTGTCTAATAAGCATGAATTCCTGGAGATTGCAAGTTATACCCACGTCATAGGAAATTTCCATCCTGCTGGCTGAATTAGGACAGCACCCTCCAGGGCAGGAAGAATTTCTGTGCGTGCTTGAGCTAGGTACAGCGAGAACACAAGGACGTGAAGGCTTCAGTCACGCTGAATTTTTATACCTGACAAAGTGATCATCCTTTTCTGACTAGAGCTGATGTTAAGTTTGGTACCCACCTCTTGTACATTTGGATTTTCCAACAATTGCTACAATCCATCAGAAATACTTATCAGGAAAGAAAAAACATTTTTAAATACTGGCATTTCATATTTTTTTCATGTTTTCTGTTCCCGTGGGCAGTGTAATTCCCACCTTGCCAGCATAAATAAGGATGAGTTGCTGAGGAAGCTGTTTACACACACCGAGCCGCCAAGAAGTACAATCACAGCATATCTAACAATACCTTTAACTTTTACACAGTACTCTTTATTCACCGGTCTCAAAGCACCTAATAAATGACAATTATTATCCCCACTTGCATATCAACCAATTTGTTTGTAAAGAAGCTTGCCCAAAGCCCACGACAGCCTAGTACCACAAACACATGGGACGCAACCCTCAGAGAATCTTCACTAAGCAACCCTAAATGAATTTTTGCCATGCCCCAGGAAAAGAGTGAGCTCTGTCTTTACACAGCACACCTAAAATCTTTTCAATCAGACAGGAGGGTTTCTGGGTTTGGGTTGGATTTTTTAGGGGGAGGTGCTTTGGGATTTTTTTGGGCGGTGATGGTGTGTGTTTTAAGTAATTTCTTAGTAATCAAAAATACAGTTTGAGCAGGAGATGGGAATCCAGCCTTCTTTATTTTCTGATTGAACAAGAATAAAATCGCAGTGATAACTTGTAGCATGATACTCTTTCAATAAAGACTCATGTTACAACTCTCTGTGTAACTGCAAATTTCAAAACTAGTGCGTCACGCAACCCAGTACCATTTGTCATAGGAATGATTTTGCTTTCGATTAGCCTGCTATTATTTTTTGATAATAAAATTGCCACTGAAGTGTCACAATTGTTTTTTCCACACAAATAGTAAGTTATAATTTAAATCCTAGAACTTAAATCTAAATCAATTGAGCAATCCCAAGAGGAAGAAAGCACAAAGACATGCTTTTTGAACATTTAGCTCCTCATTCCAAAGAGGAATAAATTGCCTGAAGCATGGATATCCACAGAAATAATATTGATGGGAAAAGTGAAAAAGATTGTATCATTCTTGTCCAATTACCCTTAAGTATGAATTTAATACTGCAGTACTACAGTACCTTCTTCATCGTATCACCTTATTATTCAACTATTATATCATTCCCAAAACAACAATACAAAAGCATATTTTATCTTCTGCTATAAACTCAGTTTCTGTCTACTTTAAAAGCAACTAGGCATGTCAAACAAAAACCTCAAAAATTAAATACCCCTTCTTTGAATTTAAGTGTCAACTTACATTTGGTGAAGAACCTGTGCCATGGCAACCCCATTAGTCAGGTCCTGAACATCTCTGCAAGGTGCAGCAGTATGGAACGTCTGCAACTAGAAGAGGGAAAAACATTGTGTTTCTGGCTCAGTAGGCAGGTATGGGAAATTAGTGACCATTTTCCTTTTCCTCTTTCAGGCACAAGCATTTAGCAAGACGTCTTTCTACCTGAGGCAGCTGAAATCTTTTTTGAACTGAGTTTTTAAGCAAATCCAATTATCTCGGTGCTTGTGGCTGCTGCTGCTGACCAGTAGCTGAAGAAGTCAGTATTACCATGATTTGCTTTTGCATGCCAGTCCTTCTATTGCAAGTCAGATTATGGAATACTAACTTGGGAAACTAAAGTAGTATTTATCCATCCCTCGAATTATTTTGGAGTGCTTAGTTCAGGACACATTGCTGCCTAAACAACAAATGGCATCAGAAGAAATAATAACAGTTGAATGGAAAAAAATAATCCACTCTTTTACTACAAGCATTTAGTAATAGAAGTCATAACTTCCCATAGAAATGGTGATTTTTTTTTCCCCTCATAATTTTCTGGTTTTCCTGCATTTAGGTTCTGTTGGATGGGATTACCTCAATATTAAAAACGTTTCTCCATTTTCGATACTGGGCGTTTTTGTCAAACTATCCCCAAGCTTACAGCTAACATTCTGTCAGAATTATCTATTATAACTGCAATATTGTATTCCCCCAACAACAATCGGCGCAGAGCTCACTATTCGAGGTGAGAGAGCCGTTTACACACACATCAGTTCACCACTTGGTTACCTAGAAAATTAAGAGCTCACCAGCATTTAAGTTCAGACTTCTTTATGAGGATTAATACAACAGGAAGGAGCAAGTTTGCTGTTGATACTAGAGAAGATATACATGTTGAACAGAATGGAAGCAGGAACCAGATCCCTATCATTTCTGTCGACTGTGAAAACTGACTTCTTGGCCTTACTATGTTTACAATGTCCTAAATTTACCTGTTCATCTGCGAGAGGGCTTTCCTAAACACTCTGGGAAACTTACACTGCTTCAGCAGCCACTGGTGAACGACCTTGCCCAAACACACTTGACAAGAGAGGTAAAAAAGCACAGCTTCCAGCTGTGAGAATTTGAGGCAGCTGTTGACCATTTATAAAGAGTGACCATACACTCTTAAATTTGTTTGCTTGCTTCAAAGAGCCCAACTAAGCCAAGAAGGGGAAAACATGCAGAGCAAGGAGGGTTTTAGTTGTTTTCAATTAAAAAAGTATTTTTTTAAATCCTGTATTGCAGCAAGCAAGAAGTCAGCAATCCCTTGCAGGTTACATAAAAGATTAAGTGGAACACCACAAACTGAAGCAGCTGTGATTGACAGCACTGGTTTCTAATACTATAGCAGCCATAACACCAACACAGGAACGGGCATGCAAGCTCACGAGTCAAGACTGAGCATGCCAGAATTCAGAGTTTCATGGCACAATATTGTGATGCTGCCATTTGGATATACCCTTCTGTAAAGCAAAGACATTGCTAAGTACAGGTACTACTGATAAGGAAGTAAAATTTTGGGGGAATCACCAAGAGAACAAAGAGACATGTAGGGTAAGAACAGAATTTGCAAACACTAAGACAGAATTAGAGGAAAAACATGTCCCTAGGGGTCAACCACCCGTCCTTGAGAAAACAGGCCTACATGACCAGCAAAAGGGAGCACTCCCACTTTGTCTTGCTGTGAGAATGGCTATAGTCTTCAGCACTAAGTAGAAAACACTAACTGGACTCACCTTGTTAACATACCATTAACATACTAAAATGCCCTCCCATAGGCTAGAGGGACCCCTACTAACAAAAAGGCCCCTACCCTTTTAGCACATGTGGTGAAGTTTTTAAGCACTGTTACTTCCAGTAGAAGCAAAGAACCAACCATGTATATGAGCAACAGAATATAATTAAAGTGATTCTACATATTTCTGTGTTTTGGGAATGGGTGCTAGCTTTGCAGCTTACCACCCAGCACCTATCTCTGCACAAATATGAATAAATATAAAATAAAGATCATTAAAGCAATGATCTCTACTGTGTGTGGATCAGCTCATTGCCCAGGAGGGGACAGACCCAGCATTGGGACAACACCACTGCCTCACCCCCACCTGCTCCAGCAGGTAAGCAAAGCCTCAGAACACCCTGTGACACGCAGCACTGCTCTGTGTGCCAGCATCACCCAGGAAAGAAACAGCTAATTAAAATTAAGCAAAAAGAAGGACAGAGAGTCTCAGTCTCTCCATATATTTAAAAGTTACATAAGCAGCTAGAAATAATTTGAGAGTAGAAGTATTAAACACTGGTTCTCCAAACCCCATGCCAGCCTAATCATTGTCTCAAGACATATTTTTACTATAATTGCAAAGCAAATGACTGTAGTGGGCATGGGAGGGAGGTTGATAGAAGCAGCCACAGACTTCAGGACTGTAGCAGTACTCTTTTTTTTTTTCCTTCAAAATTTGATTAATTTTACTAAATATAGCTTCAAGGACACGCTGCTACTCATGCTAAAGAACATTTCAGGAGTCTGGCTTAGAGGCACCCTGCCACTTCTGCTGCAAGAGAAACAACCGTTTTTCCCTCAGACACACAGCGATTGTGCTCACAACACACACCTGCAGATTCAGTTTCGTAACATGATCAGTGACACCTGGATTGCAGAGCCAACAGATAATGTTTTTATTTGTATTTTCTCTCTTCTCTGCACAATGTGTTTTCTAACATGAAATTTGCTAAAATTAAAAAAACAAAAAACCAAGCAAAACAAAAAACAACCCCGAGATTTGGCAGCAGAACACAGAAAATTATAAGCACGTCTCTGCTATATGAATGAGTAAATAAATTGAGAAACCTTTAGAACCACAGCCAGTTACAGAACCCTTTTCTCTGCATAAACACAGCATGTCACTACCTTGCCCCAAACATGCTCAGCTTCAGAAGATCAGGTTTTTTTCTTCTCATTCAGACTGAAGGAAAGGATGTCCGAATCACATCTTAGTGTTAACAATCACTTTCTACTAAGTGATAAACTAGATCTGGGAAGGAGGGTGCTAAATCTAAAAACACACACCTGGCAATGCATCTGCTGAGTGCTGCAACACAAAACCTGAATGGAGTTGGATGCTCATCTACATCAGCAACACCACACAAAGCTTTTCCAGTTTAAGGCTATTTAAAGTTCCATTAGCATTCCCTTTAAGAGTCACGATGTAGTTACAGCTATGCACTGTGACCATGCTAAAAATGAGAATTAGGCTTAAAATCCTTTAAGCAGGAATTGTAAAAATTGTACAAAATTCAGCACTGCTGAAACAGGTTTGAGGCAGAGTTCAGGAATGCATCTGCTCGAGTTGCTTCACTGACTGATTCTGCAATTGAATCATGATGGAATTATTCTTACCTGACTAGCAAGAGGAAAACACAAAGCTAAAGAGCCCAAAAGAGAGAAAGAAAAGGATGCATACATTGAACAACAAAAAATATCCAACTCCAGAGAGGAAAACGTAAGACAGCTGAAGTTCCAAAGACCAACAAAACATTGGAAGCATGCAAGGTCACTAAAAGGAAAATGGAGGGAGGAAAAGAAAGGAGGAAATTGATTTTCAGTGATTTATTACAGACTCTAGCTCATTAAAACTTCTGTACTGTCACATACAAAGTAAAGGGACACCTATTCTGGTAGCTATTGCTGCCACTTTGGCCAGTTTCAGTCCTGGATCTCCACAAAGCTGCTAGAATGCTCCCTTCTTCCCCTGATTCACAATTCACACTGGCAGAACACCTGCTGTGTCTAGAGGAACCCTTCATGCCAGGTAACCGTGGCCTTCTCTGCCAAGATTTCATGCAAAACTTCTACGTGGCAGAGCTCACCCTCACCAAAGATACTACACCTGCAAGGCCAGAATGAGAGAAGGAAGCAGAGGAAACCTGGACAGAACAAGGGATAAAAGGCAAGGAGGCTTCACTGAGGAACTGAGCAAATGAGTGCTTGTGGAGCAGACACCACCACACTCGTAGGTGTGCCACGACTGTAACTGATGCTTTAAGCAACCCAGAGCTGGTGTGGAACCTGCTGAGGTCTCTGCCCCTGTCGCCTCGATTCAAATTAATTGCATATATTTGTTATTGTTGTTAATTACTGAGCAGTTTCCACGCAGAAGCTGCTATTGGAGAACCACTGCCCGGACCCGCAGGGCACCCGAGAGGCCGCATCCACTTCGGGGGTGTCTGCAGGAGCAACACCTGCAGGCCCCGTCCCTCCCCCCCCGTGTAACCGTTTAGAACATCGGGTTCTGAATGACCCCCAAGAACACCGGGTCCCGCCACCCCCGGGCGCGGCTCGGCCCCGTCCCCGGGTCCCCTCAGTGCGGGGGCGGTCCCGGCCCCTCCCGCCGGGGCCCGTTCCACACCGAGGCCGTCGCCACGGCAACGCCGCGAGCCCAACAGGTGCCCTCGCGCCGCTCCCCGCC